>CM070787.1:38897554-39352554 GCA_036346955.1 Dipus sagitta | reverse complement strand
CTTCCACAGACACATATGTTAGTATTGCATGTGCACACACATACTAACATACATGCACACACTTAAAAATAAGAATGTGCCGAAGTTAAATGATTTCACAGTCTTGGACTAGGGAAATAGCTCCATGGGTAAACTGGAAACTGTGCAAGCATAAGGTCCTGAGTTTGATCCCCCAAACCTACATTTAAAAAGAAAAGCTAGGTATAGTAGTACGAGCTTGTAATCTCAGAGCTGGGGAGGTGGAGGCAGGCAAATCCCTGGGCTCACTGGCCAGTCAGGGTGGCCTAATTGGAAAGGTTCAGGCCAGTGAGACAACACCTAAGGAACAACATCCAAGGTTGTCCTCTGGTATCCCCACACACATGTACACATGCCTATACACTCTCCCACACGTGAAACATACACACATACACACAGAAAAATATTTCTTGCTCTAATGGAAGAAATAAGAAAGTAATAAGAAAATCAAGAACAAGATACTGTTTGGCAGGAATAACACTGTATACTACAGTAGAACAGAGGAGGGCCACCTAGGCACCTTTGGAAGGGGTGTGTGTGTGAGAGAGAGAGGAGAGAGAGAGAGAGAGAGAGAGAGAGAGAGAGAGAGGAGAGAGAATGTGACTTTGTACCTTTTTCAGTGTAGGGAACAGTGCCTGAATGTAGGCGACAGTCTAACATGAAATTTCCTTGGAAAAGTGTGAGGAAGTGACAAAGTGCCATCACAAGGTGACAGTGAAACACTGTTGAGGGCAGCTTCCCTCTGCTGAGATGAACATCTAAACCAGGTGCAGTTGAGGGGAGGAAGGGGCTTATTTTAGCTTACAGATCCAGGGGAGGTTCCATAGATGGCAGACAAAGCTGACTCCCCTGCACAGACCCACGAAAAGAGAACGGCAGCAAGCAAAACACGGGCACACACACCAAGAGCCAGCAAACAGCAGGGACCCCACCAGAACTCCAGTTTTGCTGCACACCCCTGGGCTGGAAATCAGATCTGACCCCAAACAGATGTTAGGGCTGGGACCCCAGGATCTGGCCCCAGTGACACCTCCTCCAGCCAGCTAGCTGGAGACCCAAGTTACAAGCTTTAATAAAATGCCAGAGTCTATGGGCGCCATACATTCACACTGCCACGCGTACTAATGATGATAGGATGTACTTTTACCATGTGTGTGACTTTAAGAACATAACATAACCTATCAAATCTCAGTGCCCTCATCTACCAAATCAGAATGCCAGCCTCACATAGTAGTGGTATAGGATTTACTTTACATAAAAATAGCTCAGTACCTACACATTGGGAATATTTGATAAATAATAGCTGTTTATATTATCATTGATATAAATTATCCTAGTGTTCTCACAGTAGTTAGGAAAAAAATTCAGGGAATCCTCCAAGACATTGAAAGCATTGCAACTCTTTTGCAACATATGTCTTCCTCCTACCTTTCATCCAGCTTGACACATCTTCTCAGATCTCTGTGGTGGAGACCATAGTATTCACCTCTTATCTCATCTTGAGTGTTAACTCTGATTAACCTCTAATGGCTGCCTGGAGTGAAAAAGAATGCTGTGACCCACAGGCAATGTCTGTCCCAGGCATTAGTGTCAAGAGTGTAACCTGACTGCCTAGTATTTGCTGTGTAGGAAGAGTTGGACCATCTCTGTCACCAGGGTAAGCTTACAATCCTCCTTGAGCACAACTGTGCTTTCATGTTATCTCCCTCGTTTTCTATAACACTATGTATGTCCTGTGTCCCTATTCCGTAAAGCCCCCCCACCCCATTTCCAGAAAGAAAAGGCTATTACAGCCATCTGCTACCAAGCGCATTTCTCCTCTCCAGCCTCTCTCTGATTCACTGTCTTGAATCTGGGTCATCTCTCCACACCCATCAGCAACCCCAGCTGAAGTGACTATTTTCCATAGCACTTGAGCTTCTCATATCCTCAAGATCTGCTTTCTATCTGGTTTGAAATGCCTTTGGCATGGGGGCTGGCAGCCAAGCCTTCTCTCCTGCCGGGATTTCTTCTTTCAATGTGTTTTCTCCTCCACATCAAAGTCTACTGGAAACACGGAAACTCCATCCCATTGGGGGTTAAATACATGTATAAATACACCCATCACTTTTTCTAACCCTGGTTTTTCTCACGATTAACTCTTCTGCCAGGGCATAAGAAGTGTCCATAAAAGTACAATTGACATGACCAACTACACGATACCATCCCCTTCCTGAGTGACAAGAGGCATTTATTTAATTCTATGTTGCAAAAGCCTTTATGATGGATGTCCACTTTGTAACTGGTATGTTTCCAGTGCCTGCAGGCTCCATGCCTAACTATGGTTCAGTCAAGTCCACTTCAAGGAAAGCTTACTGAGTAAAAACAAAATCTGCACACAGCACGCTGCAGGCCACAGGGTTTTGAGCAAAGGAAATTCCATTGCAGAGGGAATGTCAGCCAACCCCAGAAGAGCCAACTTTCTAGCCCTCTGTAAGCAGTCAGAAAGCTGAGCTGACACATGGATTTGAGTAAGCTCACTGCAGCAGGAAAATCTCTGGCAGTGTTTATTTCCCCAGCTCTTGCCTAAGTCAGGAAGGACCAGAACAATTTGGTCTAAAGCAGAATTCTAAAAATGGAAGGAAAGAAAGAGAAAAAAGTATCTGGCTTAAAATGCAGGTTCCTAGGCACCCAGTAACCTCCTAAGATGCTCATCATTGAGAATGGAGCCTAGTAATCTGGTGTTCACTCACAACATGCATGCTCATATGTGTAACCTGACTGCTTACCACGCTGTGGTTCCCATGCATACCAAGGTTTAAAACTCTGCAGAGAAAAGGTGAATTAGCCATCTACAAAACTGCCTACTTTGCGGATCAGTGAGGAGCGATGTTACTCAATGCTAAGCAGAGGAAAGATTGGGCACACCACATTCCCAGAGGTAGGAAATGTTATGAGCTCTGATCCACTCCATGATGGTTCTTTTGTGGAGTCTCTGTGGCTCACATGCAAGCTAGGTATGACTTTCAATGTGAAGGCTGGGTTTCTGCTATGTATCATCACATTCTTAAGTAACCATTTGCTGATAAGAGTCAATTAGAAAAATAAGTTTAATGATATCAACAATAGCCCTTTTTGTTTATGAAAATGCCACTGCTGTACCCCCACCTTAATTATAGTTTTTTTCTCACATGCCTTGGTTTTACCTGTGTATATTAAGAATTATAAATAATGGAATCTACTGAAATAATCTGGGGGTGGGGAGATAGAAAAGGGAGGCAAGATAGGCTTCTCAAGGCTTAAAAGTCAAGATCTTGGCTAATATTAGAAATTATAGTTGGCACTTGTCATGTTGCTAGGACAAAACAACTGATCAAAAGTAATGGATAGTAGGACAAGATTTACCTTGGCTTACAGTATCAGAGGAAATAATATGGCATGAGCAGAGAGTAGACAACACAATCTGCCATAGTATGTGGAAAACAACAACAGAAGAGTGAGCCTAGATCTGGCAAAAGAAAGCTCTAAACCTCCCCCAAAAGCACATCTCCTCCAGCAAGGCTCCTACTCCCAAAATGCCATCATCTGATGACCAAACATGAGTTTCTGGGAGATATTTGATTCAAACAAACCTATCACTAGTGAAAGCATAGTGTTCTCCTTCTCCTCTTTCCGTATAGACCCCCAGTTCTATGAGCATACATTCTCGTGTGAGAGCCCAGTTACTTAGGAAAATAGTATATCTATAACTTCACACTTTAAAGTTACCATATGGGCTGGAGAGATGGCTTAGCAGTTAAGTGCTTGCCTGTGAAGCCTAAGGACCCCGGTTCGAGGCTCGATTCCCCAGGACCCACGTAAGCCAGATGCACAAGGGGAGTCTGGAGTTCGTTTGCAGTGGCCGGAGGCCCTGGCATGCCCATTCTCTCTCTCTCTCTCCTTCTCTGCCTCTTTCTCGCTCTGTCTGTCACTCTCAAATAAATAAATAAACTAACAAAATTAAAAAAAAAACTTTAAAGTTACCATATGACCCAGAAATTACACTCCAAGATACGCACCCAAGAGAAACATAAGCATATGTTCATGTAAAATTTGTACAGCAACACCCAAAGCAGTAATCACGATAGCTAAAAAGTAGAAGCAAAGCCCAAGCCCAGATGGTTTCTCTGCTAAACTTTACCAAATCTTCTTTGAAGATCTGAAATCATTATTTCTCTAGTTAATCTGCACAATTAAAAAGGAGGGAATGCTCCCTGATTCCTTTTATGAAGCCAGCATCACCCTAATACCTAAACCAGACAGAGACCCAACAAGAAGAGACAATTATACACTGAGATCACTGATGAACTTAGATGCAAAAATTCTCAATAAAATTCTTGCAAACCAAATACAAGAACACATCAAAATATCATCCACCTCCATCAAGATTTCATTGCAGGGACCCAGAGATGGTTAAACATATGGAAATCGATAAATATAATACATCACATAAATGGCTTAAAGACAGAACCGCATGATCATTTCAAACTGATACAGAAAAGGCCTTCAACAAAATACAATATGCCTTCATTATTAAAACACTGGAGAGACTAAGAATGGAGGGCCCATATCTCAACACATTTAGGGTCATATATATCAGTCTGAAGGCCCATATTATTCTAAAAAGGGAAAAGACTCGAAGCTATCCTGCTAAGGTTGGGAACAAGACAGGGGTTCCCTCTCTCAGCACTGCTTTTCAACATAGTCATTGAAGTCTTGGATCAAGCAGTAAGGCAAGAGAAAGAAATTAAAGGGATACAAATTGAAAATGAAGAAGTCAAACCAGCTCTATTTGCAGATGACATGATTCTTAAGTGAGTGAAAGACTCCACCAAAAACTTCTGGAAGTGATAACCTTTCAGCAAAGTGGCAAGATATAAAATCAAAGCACATGCACCCAAAAAATAGTCAGTAGTCTTTGTATATACCAATGACAATGAAATCAACAAAGCAATCCCATTTACAATAGCCACCAAAAAATTAAATATCTTGGAATATTCCTAACCAAGTTATTAAAAGACCTATACAATGAAAACATAAAAACTCCAAGGGAAAAAAATGGAAGATGTGAGATGATAATCTTCCAAGCTCATAGATTGGAAGAATTAATATTGTTAAAATGACCATCCTACCAAAAGCAATACACAGATTCAATGCAATTCCAATAAAAATTCCAGCAGCATTCTTTACAGAATTAAAATAAATATAGTCTCAAAATTCATATGGAAGCACAAATGGCCCCAGATAGCCAAAAGTATCCTCAGCAAAAAAGAATACCTCTGGTGACATCACCATACCTGATTTTAAGACATGCTATAAAGGCATACTAATAAAAATAGCTTGGTTCTGGAACACATAGATCAAGGGATTAGAACAGAAGATTCAGGTATAAGTTCTTCCAACTGCTGTTTCTGATCTTAGACACAGTGACCAAAAATGCATGCTGTAGTAAGTCAGCATTTGCAACAAATGGTGCTGGAGAAACTGAATAGCTACATGAAGAAGAATGAACCTGGACCTTCTTTTGTCACCCTGCACAAAAATCAACCTCAACTGGATCAAGAACCTCAATATAAGACCTGAAACTCTAAAATGACTAGTAGAAAGAAAAGGCAGGACAATCCAAGATATAGGCAATGGGGCGGACTTTCTGAACAAGACCCTAGTATCCCGGGCAGTTAAATAAATGCTCAACCACTAGAATCTCAGGAAACTCAAGGGCTATTGTACAGATAAGTCAACTATCAACAGAGTCAATAGACAACCTACTGAATAGGAGAAAAATCTTTGACAGCTATACATCTGACAAAAGTCTAAAATCTAGAATTTATAAAGAACTCAAAACACTAAACAATAAAAAGTCAAGCAAGGGGCTGGAGAGATGGCTTAGCTGTTAAGGCGCTTGCCTGAAAAGCCAAAGGATCCTGGTTTGACTTCCCAGGACCCACATAAGCCAAATGCACAAGGGGGCACAAGCATCTGGAGTTCATTTGCAGTGGCTGGAGGCCCTGGCACTCCCCTTCTCTCTCTCTCTCTCTCTCTCTCTCTCTCTCTCTCTCTCTCTCTCTGCCTCTTTGTCTTTTTCTGTGTCTCTCAAATAAATAAAATAAAATAAATCAAGCAACCCACTCAAAAAATGGGGAAGGGAATTAAACAGAGATTTCTCAAAAGAAGAAATTCAAATGGCTAATAAATACCTAAGATGTGTTCATCATCCCTGGTAATTAGGGAATGCAGATTAAAACAACTTTGAGATACCATCTCACCCCAGTCAGAATGGCAAACATTTTTTTTTTTCAAATCAAGTGACAAAAAATGCTGGTGGGGATTCAAAGAAAGAGGAACCCTTATCCACTGCTGGTGGGAGTGAAAACTTGCACAGTCACTATGGAAATCAGTAGGGAGACTTTTCAAAAGGCTAAAAATAAACGTACCATTTGATCCAGCTACCCCACTCCTGGGCATAGACCCTAAAGACTACTCAACCACAGAGACACTTGCTCAGCCATGTTTGTAGCTGCTCTATTCACAATAAGCAGGATCTGGAATCAGCCCAGATGCCCCCCAACAGATGGATGGTTAATGAAGACATGGTACATATACGCAATGGAAAATGAAACACTGAACTTTGCAGGAAAATGGATGGACGTGGAAAAATCATACAAAGTGAACTCACACAAGCACAGAAAGACAAACACCACATGTCCTCCCTCATATGTGGCTAACCTGGGACAGCTTGAGTTGCAGGCATACCTTACAGGCAACTCAAGGGATATATGATGTTGAGAGAGGTTTTGGATGGAGGAGAAAGGGAGAATGGGGAAGATATACACAAAACTAAAGCTAACATGAATTAGTACCATAGAACCCTTTCTCATGAATAGCAAACTAAAAAAATATAACTATTGGGGCTGGAGAGATGGCTTATCAATTAAGTCACTTACCTACAAAGCCTAAGGATCCAGGTTTGATTCCCCAGTACCCACATAAGCCAGATGCACAAAGTGGCACATGCATTTGGAGTTCATATGCAGTGGCTAAAGGCCCTGGCACACCCATTCAACCCTCTCCCTCTCAATTAATTAATTATATATGCAAAAAAGATATAACCCTCAATAGGATTGTGGGCAATCGTCTCAGCAGAGGGGTCCCTGAAGAGGGTGAAAGGAAGCCTATTCCCAAAATCATTGGTTCTAGCTTGTATCTCCCAGTACCAGAAATGGGTTACACCCACAGTGAGCTATTGGTCAGAGAAACCTATGAGGTCCCCAAACCACTGCAGGCTTCCGTCAAAGCACTTGATTACCCATCTGAAATAAAAGGTAAGACCCTGTTGCTGAAGACACACCACAAGCTTCCAACATAGAGCATGGAGAGATCATGCTGGAATTTGGAAGGAAGCTAGCTCCCTAATGTGCTAGAAAGTGCTACATAAGCTGCTTGGGTTAAATGGACACCAATGCTGTGAACAAGCAGGGAATCCTGCTAGAGAGGAAATCAATCAGCCAGACCAGACAATGTGTACACCCCTGTGCCTAGGTAGGTAACTAATGGCTCTCTGCTTGCACAAGAAACTACTCAGTGGAAAGGAGCTCATAGGTGGTACTGGAATACAAGTCAGAATCCTATAGAGACAAGAGTCATAGACTTAAGTTAAAAGCTCCTCCTGGTCTTTGGCCAAAATAGAGGATACACCCATCAAAATCTCTCTTCATTAACTATGCCTATCTCCTTTAGCCCAAGCAGCTCTTACTCTCCATTGGAGAATCTGTTTGGCCTTTTACAAAAGGCAGTGAAAACCAGGGAGAAGCAAAATCCATCAACATGACAAGAAAAGATGGCTGACTCCCTATCATGAGATAAGCCACCTCTTGCACATGAGTCAGAATGCAGGTAAAACTACAGAGGAACCGGCTAGTTAAGCATGAGTGAGTGCAGCTCTCATATCGAGCCTGACAACATGCTCCAGGCAGATGATGATAGACACTGAGGACACTCAAAACGTATCAAAGCAGAAATTCAGAAATTGCTGAGAGCCTAACACTAAAGTGGACTTACAACACACCTGCCAGGCTCAGAGAACTTTGCTGAAGAAGGGCTGGGAAAATGGTAAGAGCCACAGGGTGCAAAGGAGTATCCAGAGGCATTGCTTGTCCCCCACCACAGTGACTGACTATTGCTCCTATAACTCATAACCCATGACCCTATGGTGAATACCAGGAACCCCACTAAGGAGGGCTGTCAGTGAAATAGGGGTGGGAAGGAGGGGAATGAGACCACCAGGTGATCTGTCCATACAACAAAGTTTCTAATTAATAAGAAATTTAAAAAACATAAAAAAGTAGAAGCAATCCCAATGTTCATCACCCAAAGAACAAACTAAAACTATGCCCTGTCTGTGCAAAGAACACTCATACTGACAAGCAGTGGGACTGATGGGTGCCCCAACACGGAGGAGCAGTGACAATTTTATGCCAGTTACCAAAGGCCACATATTGTTTCATTCCATTTATGTCAGATATCCAGCATACACAAATCTATCAAGACATAAAGTAGACTAGCTCTTTCCTAGATCTAGGAGTTAAGTAATTCGATGCATGTAGTATAGTTTTTCTTTAGGTGGAGTGGTTAGAGAAGTGTCAATGACAATGTTCTAAAATAGGTGGTAATGATAATTACACATCCTAAAATACATTGAACTGTACACTTTAAATAG
Source organism: Dipus sagitta (assembly GCA_036346955.1). Lineage (NCBI taxonomy): Eukaryota > Metazoa > Chordata > Mammalia > Rodentia > Dipodidae > Dipus > Dipus sagitta. The sequence goes on along the minus strand of CM070787.1, from coordinate 39,343,802 downwards.
GTGAGTTCTGTGGTATGCACATTATATCTTAGTAAAGTTCACTTTGTTATTGTTGGTCTTTTTTTTAAATAAAAAGGAAGTCCTGGAGATTGGAGAACAATTTCTTACTGTGTGAACTATATTGCAATTTTCTTATTGTTTTGTTCCCATAAATCACTGTGACAATAAAAGCCTATTAAATTTACTTACAGTGCTAATTTTATGGGAAGCCATGAGCCATGAGTTTAAGATATTTTCATACATCAATTCTGCCTTGCTAGTGATTGCTTCAGGAATTCAGCAGCAAGCCAATCAGTAAGTGCTTTTAGCCCAGAGTGGTCACATGATTTCTGTTGGCCTATTAACTATCAAAAGTGAGTTTTTTCTAGTCTTTTAGGAAAGAGCTTCCTTCTCTGGCTGGATTTGAATAATAGCGCACATTTTCAGTTGCCCCTGGCAGCCATCTGGCAAAGACGAGTGGAATCATGGGTAGAATAAAGCCATTGGTGTGGATTGTAAAGTAGTAAAAGAGGAATATGCATCTGTTGTTGTGCAGCTGAATTGACCACTCCTGAAGCCCTTCATATGTTTAGACTTCCTATGGTGTGAGATTATAAATTTCCTCATTGTTTAAATAATGCTGAGGTATATTACCTGTGCATTCAGAACCAAAGTGGGCAAAGAGGGAGTGTGACTCATGATTATCAGAGGACAGGGAGGGACACTCCTCAGTATCTTAAGAGAATCCAGGTCTCTGAGAATATGTCCATGCCTAGAAACATTTCCAACTCTGCCAACGAAATCCAGGAGGACGTCTCAATCCCCACTCTACGAAAGTGAGATAGTAAAGAGCACAAGTTAGTGCTCCACCCATAGGATTGGGGTTTGACTCAAGAGTTAGACTTAAGATGGGAAACTCAGAACCTGGGCTGCTTAGAGCCTGTTCCCTAGTTGAAGAAAATAGTCAAAGACAAGGCCTGGAAACAGTAACACATGAGCCCCCACCTGCCATTTCTGGTTTCCTGCTGCAGCTATTCTTAAGAACAATTATGAGTGATTTTCAAATATTCTTTCATTGAGGACTTCACTTTTAAATATTCTTTCATTGATTACTTCACTATGTGTCTATAAGTTTGTATCTATTTCTGGTGTTTCTGCTGGTTCTCACTCTTGGTGATTTGCTTCCTTATGAGATTGGTCATTTGGAATAATATGTCTGCATTGTCCTTATAAAGTATTTCTGGAGATTCCATGTGACTTAAGTTGAAGATGCCTTCCTGCATGAGTAACTTGAGTTTGGCTCAGACACAAGCCTAAATACTAGTCATCTAGATTGACTTTAATATAATTACTAGTTCTACTAGTTCTGGGTCAACATCATGATGGACTTCCAGCGTCATCTTTATTTCCACTACTATTGCACACTCATTCTATAATACATTATTCTGGGCATTTTTCATGCATCACCACAATGAACCTTCACAGGAACCCTACAATGCAAGTATTATGATCAGCCCATGGGATACTTTACATCCTCAAATCAGACAATCACTTTTTTTTAATTTTCATTATTTATTTATCTATTTTTATTAAGTAGGAACTTTGTATGGACACATCATGTGTTGGTACCATTATTTCCCTCCCCTGTCCCCCGTTTCACATGAGGACCTTCCTCAGTGGGATTGCTGGTATTCACCATGGGGTCATGGGTTAGGATATGTGAGAGCATCAGTCCATCATTGTGGGGGTGGGAGCAATGCCTCTGGAAATCCCCTCCCACCCTGTGGCTCTTACACAAAAATTCCCTGAGCCATGGCAATGTATTCTAACTCTGTTTTAGTGTTGTTCTGTCAGAAGCTCCTGAATTTCTGCTTTGGTATGTTTTAAGTATCCTCAGGGTCTGTCTACATCACACTGGTGCAAGTTGTCAGACTCACCATGGAAGCAACACTCTTGCTCATCTTGCACTTGCTCTGTGGTTTCACCTGGGCCTAGCTGATGTGCAAGGAGTGGTTCAACTCCTAGCAGAGAGTCAGCTATCTTTTCTTGTCTTATTGATAGATTTTTGTTGTCCTTGGTTCTTGCTGCCTCCCAAAAAGAAAAACATATTCCCCAATGGAGAGTGAGATCAGCATAGGTTTAAGAGGATAAGCATTGTTAATTTGTCATTGGATTCCATAATCTTGGTCTCTACAGGATTCTGATTAGGTTCTCATTTCCAGCTGAGAAGATCTCTTAGCCAATCAGAAATCCATTGATTACCCACCTAGGCTGTGTGCCACTATCACACAGGTGCGTACAGCTTTGTCAAGCTGGTTGCTCTCATATTGCACTGTCCCCTGCTTGCACACGATGTTGCTGGCCATTTTTCCCCAGCAGCTTACGTACCACTTTCTAGCACTGTATGGGCTAAGCCTATGGGAACTGGCTTCCTTCCAGATTCCAACAAGATACAATGTTCTGTGTCAGCAGCATGTGGTGTCTTCAGCAATATATTTTGATTTATTTTATTTTATGTTATATATAACAGGTTATACTTTTTATCTCCTCACCCAGACTCCCGCTACCTTGAAGGCCCTCCTCAGTAGGGTTACGGTATTCACTGTGGGTTCATGAAGACCTCACTCAGTCCTTATGTGATATTGGGAGACCATTTCTCACAGTATTCCTACCCACTTTGTGTCTCTTATAATCTTTCTGCCCCTTCTACCACAATGTTCCTTTAGCCGTGGCAGGCCTGTTGGGAGTCTGAGTTAGTGTTGATTTCTTGTGGTCTCTGGATTTCTGCTGTGATAGGTTTGGATTAATTGTGTCTGTCACCATCACCCTGGGGCTGGTTGGCAAGCTAGCAGTAAGAACAGCATTCACGATGTCACTTCCTCTGCAACTTCTCCTGGACCCTAGCTGATGTGGTAGAGATGGCAAGTCTCAATGTGGGCAGTCAGTTAGCATCTTCTCTTATGAATGGATCTAGGCTCTTTTCTGTTTTCTTTGCAAGTGTGAGAGCAATTTGGGTGAAAGAACATATGCAAAGCTGTTTAAGAGATTTATGGTGTGCAAGCTTACTCGTCTTCTCCAGAGAGCAGTGAGGGCTTCTCTCTGAAGTTTGGGTTTCCCGACCATGGGATTTTTACTTAGTTTCCACTACCAGATATAAGTTCTCTCCCACTTAGTGGGCCTCATGACCAATCAGGGAACAGTGGGCTACACGCCACTATTTTACAGGTGCATACTTCTTGTCTGGCTGGTTGATTCTGTACCTGCAAGGTCTCCTGCTTATTCATGTTGTTGATTACTGTTGTCCCTCTGGCAGCTCCAACAGGGCTCTCCAGCACTATGAAGGCTAGCAATGAGGGAAGCGGCTTCCCTTTCAAGAGGACCAACTATTGAAAGAGACACCAAGATCTTATAACATGAAGTCTACACTCCATGCCACAAGTTATTATAGTAATAATTACTTAACAAGTTATATGTGGATATTTTTTTTCTATAAGGCTACTGGTCTTATCAGTTGGAAAGGAAATATAAATAAAGATATAAGATTCCCTGTATCTGAGTTTATGTTTTGAGATTTACTCCTTCAGTGTCTGTTTCCCTCTATATGATGTGATTAGAATAGCACATCTGGTAGTGCAATACCAAGCAAGGTTTGACAATGCAATCAAATGTTATACCCAAACAGCAGAGTAGCCCCAAACTTTAAAAAAAAAAATCTTCCTCTGAGAATCACAAAGAAATCTGAATTTATAAGTAAAAGCAGAAATTTTGTTCAGGAAGAAAATTTTGTAGAAGTGCTTATCAGCAAATTATCTAGCTACAAAAGTTGTACAGAAATTCCTTGGAGTTTCCTAATATTAAGCCAAAATCAGTGATGAACTAAAGTCACCAAACTCAACTTACTGAACCAAATTGAGGCCCATTATGCTACCTAGCTAGCCAGATTGTCACTGGGTGGGACTCATGTGTTATCATTTCCTTAGGTCTGATGGAAGACAGATCTGGGACTAGACAGTAGCCTTTAGCTGCCTGTGAGCTCCATAAGGACAAGGTCTATCAGCCTGAATGTGTGTGTAGAGGTGGTGTTTGTGTTGGGGGATGCATGTGCACATGGGTACACAAGAATGTAGGGGACAGAGGGCAGCCCCAAGTGTCTTCCTCAAGAACACCATCCACATTTCTTTCTGAAATAAATACTCTCATTAGCCTGGAGCTCACAAATTAGGCTAGTCTGACTAGAAAATAAGCTCCAGAGATCCTTCTGTCTCAGCCTCCCCAGTGCTGGGATTATAGGCAAATTCACCATGTCCAGCATTTTTACATGGGTTCTGGGGATCTACCTCAGGTCCCTATGCTTGAAAGGTAAACAATTTAACTAATGAAGCTATCTCCACAGCCATGAGACGATTGATCTTTGATGCACATTTACTTGTTGCTTCGGGCAGCTATTATTTATTTAGTAAGCATGTTCTCTCTGTTAGCTTCTGAGATTATAGTGGTGAAAAGAACCCGAGTGGTCATACTTACTCTCATGCTTGTACGAGGTACACGGTACAGTGAAGGACAAATAATCTCTGGATAATAAAAGTCAAGTGCATAATTACTAACTATGATAATTAAGAAAATAACTCATGACATTGAGCATCTGGTTTGTTCTGTGGACACATCCTTACCTATCAGACAAATGCAAATTAGAACTCCTTTGAGATTCCATCTCACCCCAGTCAGGATGGTCGTTATCAAGAGAACAAACAACAAGTGCTAAAAATTATGTGAGGAAAGGGGAACCCTGATTCACTGTTAGCAGAAATGTAAATTGGGGCAGCCACTATGGAAATCAGTGTAGATTTTAAAAAGCTAGACATAGAACTACTACATGACCCAGCTACATTATTTCTGCAGTACACATAAAGGACTATGTATTTCACAATAAATACTTGCCCATCCATGCTTATCGCTGCTCCATTCACAATAGTTAGGAAATGGAACCAGCCTAGGTGCCCATCAACTGATGAGCAGATAATGAAAACATGGCATATATACACAATGAAATTATATTCAGGTGTAAAGGGAGATAAAATTATGTAATTAAAAGGAAAATGGATGGTGCTGGAAAATACTATAGTGAATGAGGTAACCCAGCCCCATAAAGACAAACACCTCATGTTCTCTCTCAAAGGCAGATCCTACCTCTGCTGGTTTAGCTTCGTGTTTAAGTTGGAACAAGTGTTTCAGAAGACGTTAACTACTCACAAAATATGGATTGTGAAGCAGAATTTGAGAAAGCTAAGCAGGTATTTACATTTTTAAAACTCAGCTAAAATGCTATTTTAAAAATGTTGAACTCCGGGGCTGGAAAGATGGCTTAGCGGTTAAGCACTTGCCTGTGAAGCCTAAGGACCCTGGTTCAAGGCTCAGTTCTCCAAGACCCACGTTAGCCAGATGCACAAGGGGGTGCACACGTCTGGAGTTCGTTTGCAGTGGCTGGAGGCCCTGGCGTGCCCATTCTCTCTCTATCTGCCTATTTCTCTCTCTGTCTATCACTCTCAAATAAATAAATAAAAATAAATGACAAAAAATTTTTAAAAAAATGTTGAACTCCATAAATTTGTAGTGAAATCGGGCATAAAACAGTAGAAGAAAAACATGAATAACAAAGTCAAAGGAAAGGTTGAACAATAAACTGTCCACAAATCAGCATTATTTCTTTCACCTATCTTTTTCTCTTACATGTGTACATAGACTCTAAACACCATGAACATTATTTCTTGAGTTGTGACCTCTCTGCTGTGTTAAAATGGATCCCTGTACATTTTGTCTCCCAGAGTAAGATGCACTGAGAATTATGAAACCCTGGGAAATCCCTTATTTCTTCACAGCCTTGTGGAAAATTCATTCTGGCTGTTAGCTGAGTCTTTGCTTCCTGTCTGATGTTCCTATTTGCCTGAACCCAAAATCCAAGTGACATTCTGAGGTCAGAAGACTGGACAGGCAGGTGGCCAGGGACTCAGCTAAAGCCAGTCATTTTAACACAACCCAGGCGCCAATTCCTAGAGGGTCCTGATAGAAAGCTTGCCTTTTCTCTGAAGGGAGCTCAAAGCTGCTCCTTCCTCCTCTTTCTAGTCCTTTTCCTCCTCCTCTTCCTCCTCCCCTTCCTTTTCTTCATCATCCTCCCCTTCCTCTGTTTCCTATTCCTCCTCCTGTTTCTCTTTTTCTTTTATATTTTCCTTTTTACATTCCCATCTCCTTTGCTCCTCTTGGCCACTCTTAGGAGCAAGATCTGTCAAGTGATGAATCAAAGTGGTCTATTTTTGCTCTCACTGTGAGAATGTTTACAACATACCTAAACCTCAGCCTGTGGTTTAACATTGTGTATATTTTCAAAAAAAACTGACTGGTTTCCAAATTAAGTGGATGGCTGTAAAACCCACAGCCAGCCTGAGGGGAATGTGGGACCCTCACCGCTTCATGGAGTCCCACACCACCACCTGTGTAGACCCAAAAGACCTGAACAGCACTGCTCATTCACGTTCTCTTGTATACATGCTGATTCCATGACTAGCAGCTCAAAGCAATGAAAGAAGGAGTTCAGAACTAGCTGGGTGTGGTGGCGCATGCCTTGAATTGCAGCACTCAAGAGGTAGAGGTAGGAGGATCACTGTGAGTTCAAGGCCAGCCTGAGACTACATAGTAAATTCTAGGTCAGCCTGGATTAGAGGGAAACCTACCTTTAAAAAAAAAAACAAAGCAAACAAGAAAGCACGCACAAAAAAAGGAAAAGAATTCAAAACTAGTCACATAGGATGGAAAATTCTGCAAACATTTTATTTGTGACTCAATTAAATTTTTCCTCCTTCCCACCCAAGCAAGCTGCCCCAACTATTTTGGATACATGTACCATTCTATTAGGAAAAGGTTAATATTGAATATATTTTACCATGAAATATGAACACAGTAATTGCAGAATTTTCCATTCAGCCTCCCCTATCATATTCCTAACATACTGGCATCGCTTTGAGTAGAATTAAATGTTTTCATATGAGCTTCTGCCAATCCTGGAAGATTTAACATAGCCAATAATTTGATTGCAATAAAACCTGCTTAAATTCCTCTCCTTTTCTTCTCTTTTTTCTCTTCTTTTCTTCTCTCCTTTCCTCTTCACCTCTGTCTTTCCCTCACTTCTCTCCCCCTTCTCTCCTTAACTTTTTTTTTTTTGCAGTGACTCCACTTTTTATTTTGGGGGAGTTGTTCAAGGTAGGGTCTCACTGTACCCCAGGCTGACCTAGAATTCACTATGTAGTCTCAGTGTGGCCTTGAACTCGCAGCACTCCTTCTACCTCAGCCTCAGTGCTAGATTTAAAGGCATATGTCACCGTACCAGGCTATGACTCCACATTTAAAATAAGATTAAGGTCTACTGTAATTTTCTAAGTGTCTGCTAGCAGATTTATCAGCTGATAGCAAATTTGTGGTGTTTAGGTCAATTAAACTGGCTTAAAGTCCTGCTCAACAGATAAATATGAAGTGGGACCATCCAGGAGGTCCTCTTATCTGTAGTTAGAATCAGAGAGGTGTGGGCAGGTTGACCGGGATCTGACAATTTAGTAGCAAAACAGCACCCTGGAGAAAAAGAAAAGAAAGAAAGAAAAAACAGCCCCCCCCCCAGCATTGGATAAAACCTGGGCTGACAGCAGCTCTTGTTAGGAGATAGAAAGCACAAGCCAAGTCGCTTTCACATGGTCAGCACAGACAGAGCGAACCGAAACCCACCTGGCCTGTTCTTGGGCAGGGGCTAACTTTCCACTGAGGTTTTGATCCCTATTGCTAAATGGCTTCTATTGTCTAGGCCTCCACTGGCTCTCACTGGACAACACTGAGCCTGTTGTTCAACTGTCTTGAGATTCTGTAGTTTCTGCAGCGCAGAGCGTGGGCCAGCCTTCAGAGTTACAGCCTTGTCCAACTGGATTTAGAAAACTGGTTAAGCAGGGATGCGGCTCCCTTGGTTCTGGGCCTGCTATTTTTGTTTTGCTTTATTTTTCTTTCCCTTTAATTTATAATGTAACATCACCCACTTTAGAACAGCGATGGCCAGGTGTGGGCACACAGAAGCTGAAACACAAGGGCAGGAGGATCAAGAACTCAAGGCCAGCCTCAGCTACACACTTACATAGCAAATTCAAGGCCAGCCTGGGCTACATGAGGGCCTGACCGAAAACAAAAAAGAACAGTGCTCAGTATTAGAAAATGGAAAGGGGCCTGTAAGGTTGAGAGGATTTGTTGCCACTGACTTGAGGGATGGGGGGGGGTCTCATCTTTAACAGAGAATTTCAGTCATTTGCTAATGACACTGAAAAGCATGACAGTGAGGCGCTTGTTGGAACTGTGAGTCTCCAACCCACTCATAACAACACCAGGAGGGCTTTTGTCAGCACAGGCCACAGTCCAGTCCCAAATGTGGCTAATTCAGGTGGTGCCTGGACGTTGATCTTTCCACTAAGTTCTGAGGTGATGCTGAGGTTGTCAGTCCTAATTGGAGGCAGGAGCAGGGTGTATTTCAACCATGACTACACAGGCCATGAGGCTCCCTGGGGGCAGGAATGGACTCTCTCATCCCTAGATTCAGACTCATTTGTCCTGTGTCTATTACAAATATATATTTCATAAATGATTAGCTATGCCTGCTGACTCAGTTATTACTTGCTCAGCACATAGTTCTAAATCCTAGATACCTCACAGCAAACAAGATGAAGAAGCCAGACCTGCTGCTGACAATGCAGCAAGGCAGTCAGGCAAGAAGGAGACGCATCACTGTTTAAAGTGACACGGTTTGTAGTAAGGGCTTTATAATGCAACGTATCACATGAGGCCAAGGCGCTTCATCAAGGCCAGAGTGTCTAAGCCAAGTGAATGAAAGGGAGAAGGGCAGACGATGTGAGCATAGAGTCCTGAAGAGCAAGGGCAGAGAATTTGTATTTCATCCTTAGTATGATGGGAGGATACTGATGGTTTTGATTCTGGAAGAGATATGATATATTGTATTATGAAGATCATCTTGGAGGATTTAATGCCAGCAGGGAAACCATAGACAAGCTATTGATACAATATAGGGACACAGTGATGGAATCTTAGACCATGATGTTAGTGGCATGAAAATCAAGGTAGCTCAAATTAATTGCTGACTAATTGAATCTGTAGTTTGCAAGAAAGGAGAGAATCATCGATGACTCAAATCTGCATTTGTGACTGTATTTGTGGGGAGGGGTATGTGGATGCATGTTCAGATGTGTGTGGGTGCACATGCATGTGAGTGTGCATGCAGGTGGAGGCCAGAGGTCATGGAGGTTAGTATCACCTTCAATGATGCTCCACCTTATTTCTTGAGACAGGATCTTTCACTGAGCCTGGAGTTCACTTATTCCACTAGGCTAGCTAGCCAGCAAGTACCAGGGAGTCTCCTGTATTCCCGTTCCCAGAGCCGGGATTAAAGATGGCTTTTACATGAGTGCTAGGCATCCAAAACCAAGCATTGATGAAGCCATCTTCCCTTTTAAAACTGTAGAGTTTTCAATTGAATAGGGGTGACACTTGGTGGGGAGTAGGAAGAGCTGAGCAAGTCATGAGATATCTCAGACATCCCTCTCCAAGGGTTCAATGGCTATTGATGCCTAAAGCTTAGGGGAGAGGTCCATGTTACAATATAAATTTGGGAATCAACAGTCAGGAGACAGTCCTGAAGTCACAGTACTAGAAAGATCCCCAGGAGATTCATGTGAAGAGAAAAAGAAAAGGGGCTGAGAACTGGAGATACAATACACTACTGGGTAGGGAGTGAAGAAGGAGCCAAAGGCCTGATTTCTAGAAGGAAGGAACCGCTGGGGCACTCTGCCTTGTTGCTCCACAGTGATGGAATAAGGACAAGGGCTGGGAACCACCACAAGGGGTGTCCTGTGCTGGTGACCTCTGTCAACTCGATTTCAATGAACTCCTGAGGGAGCTCCTGAGTTATGATTGGGATGACTTAGCAAAGAATGGTACATGAGAAAGAAGAGGAGAATGAGTTAACTATTCCAATGAGCATTTTTAAAGAAACAGGACAGTGAGCGTTAGTAGAAGTGGGGCCACAGGAGGTTTACAAAGCAGGGGGTTGTTGTGTCCTGTTTGAAAGGTGTTAAAGACAGTCCCAGGGAAAGGTTCAAAGGATGGTGTTGAAGAGCACAGTCAGCTTTGAGAGTGAAGTTCTTCAGTGAGTGCGTGAGGAGGGAAGGGGCCCAGCACTCAAGCGTTGGGACGGGAGCAAATAAGAACTTAAGGGGAAGGGTAGCAATGCAGATATAGATCTAGCACAGATTTGTGAGTGAGAAAGAAATGGGAGAGTTCTCTTCTGCCACCGAATTAGAGAAGCGGCTCAGTAGCAGAGGACTTGACGAGCATGCGCAAAGCCCTGGGTTCAATTCCTAGCATGAAAGGAAGGAAGAGAGGAAAGGAGGCAGAGAGGCATAGGAATAAGCACTGAGAACTTCCTAGATGACTGAGACTACACTAAGGTAAGATAATCAAGTTGTCAACTTACACCACATCTCACTTGATATTTAAAACTATTGGAAGCCCAACAGCACTATTCCATGTTCACGAACATGCTATATCATCATGTTTCCCTGCTATGAATCAAGCAGGATGAAGGCTGGATGGGATGGATGACAAGCGATGGATATGCCAAGGGTGAGGTTAAGAGGCTGTGGGTCTGTGCAGAGGGTTAATGTCAATGACAAACTCTGAAGTTTCCCTCGGGGAATCAAAGAAAAGAAGACACAAGCTGTTTCCCAGACAAAAACAAAGTGGCACAATCAGTGGCTGGACATCTTCAGGGATGGATGAAGGTACCTGGTGATGATAACAAAGCCTATCAATGAGTTCTGTGACTGCGTTGACTGAGACTACGATAGAATCAGTTCCTGAGAGTGAGGAGGTCAGAGAATCAGGCTAAAGAAGGCAAGAAAATAAAAGCAGGGAGAGCTGACCGGGCAGTATATAACAACTAACCACCCACAATGTGAGTTCTATGTAAGACAGATACTAAGTAAAGTTAATCTTTTAGCCCCCCAAAGTTTGTAGGCACAGAATGTAAAAGAATTTATCGTAGTATGATGGTTTAATTGATTGAGAACATGACAGGACCTAGGATCACCTGGGAGGGATTAATTTAGCCTCTTTGCCTGTCAATGAGGGATTATCTTGATTCAGTTGATTGAGATGAGTAGACCCGTACTAACTGTGAAAACCACCATTTCATGCGCTAGGGCCCTGGACTCTGTGAGAAGGAGAGAGCTGGCTGAGCAGCAGCCTCACCACGAGCTGAATGTGACCAACTCAGGTCCAAACTCTTGCCACCACGATGGACTATAACTGTACGATGATGAAATAACCCTTTCCTCCCTGAAATTGATTTTTGTCAGGTATTTTGTTCCAACAATGAGAAGTTGGCTAACACAGTAGAAGACACAAACTGCTTTATAAATAACATCTTTATTGCACAAAACAAAATTTGTCTATAAATGGAATGAAAGTTGGAAGGTTTTGTTCTGAGCTTTTGCTTAAAGACAAGAAAAACTTGCACAAACATGTGTTTATAATGCCAGCTGGATATGGTGATGCATGTCTACAATTTCGTCACTTAGGAAAGGGAGACAGGAAGGCAGAAGGAGAAATAAGTCAAGGGAATCCTCAGCTACAGAGTTCAAGGTCAGCCTGGGCTACATGAGACCCTACCTTTCTATATATAATGTTCACTGTGCTAGGAGAGTCTTGGGAGAGAGATTTCTGTGGTTCATAATAATTCTGCAGAGTGGAGGTACTGTCAGTATAAGATGGTAAATTGAAAGCTTCCCCCATGCGACTGCCTGAATAATTCTACAAAGACATTAGTAAGAATTTTGCAGGCAATTTCCTATGGCCTCAGCAAGAAGAACTGCATATCTATACACACATTGTTTGAACTCATTTTTTAAATCCTTTCAGTAAACGTATAAAGTTCCAGAAATGAGTAAAATGTAAGACCAGTTCTTGTCTGTGGAATTTCACAATCTCAAATCTTTTATCTATCCATATTGTGACTCTTGCAACCAATTTTATTGTACTTTTGACCTTAGCTCTTGAAAGATCAGAGCTCAGTGTGTGGCCTGCCGTTAAGAATGAGCAGAACTTCCTGCAGATGTAGACTAGCCTTTTATATTTGCTTTTTTTTGTTTGGTTTGGTTTTGTTCCTTCATCTCATTTTCAACTATTTTTTAAACTATTTTGGATCTTATAATTGTATATGCCATTATGAGCCTCTCAAGTCCTAAGAGAAGTAAAATAAAGTGAGATTAGATAATCTGAGACATTACACTAGTGATTTTTTAAGGTTTTAGTGAAAACCAAGATAAAAATAACAAGAGCATTTTGGCCAAGGTGACTCCAAGTTCTAGGGCTAAATTCCAGGTATAACTAGATCAAGGTAGCTAGATAATGTTTTTACAAGTTACTAGTCTCCATTGCTGGGCTTCCTTTCTTCTAGCAAGTATTTAATTCATATAGGCACTCAACAAGTACTGGATGTTAGTCACTTTTCATCACTGCAACCCAGGACCTGAGGTAACTTCAAAGTTAGAAAACATTATTTTGACCCATAATTTCAGAGGTTACAATCCCTGATTTCTTGACCCTGTCACTCTGGGTCTGAGGTGCAGTGCATCATAGCAAGAGTTCTTGGCTGAAATGGATTTTTACTTCATGGTGCTGGGAAGCAAAGAGAAACAGACAAAGAGGCTGGGGTCCCAATATCCCCTTGGGCAGCATTGCCTCAGTGACCTAACTTCTTTCTAGTTGTCTTCCTCTCATAAAGGGTCCAGCACCTTGAAATAGTGTCCGAGGACAGAAGCCAAGCCTTTACTACATGGGCTTTGGGGTCCATCCATGATCCCAACTATATCCTGATGGCAAAGGGAAATAGAAACCTTAACAGAACACATGTTCCTTTCTCCCCACAGGTACCTATGTATCCTCATATCAAATCATGTTGCTAGGATACTGCCAAGCCCAGTTCAGATAGGTCGAGGACACACATCCAACCCTGAGGTAGGGATAAATGTTAGCGTAATTAGACCCACAGACTGGAAGGTGGGGGAGAAATGCTTATCTGAAAAGAAAATGACAGTGCTGTACAAAAGAGTTGGGGTGGACACGTGATAGACGCCACTTCTTCAAAGTTACATTCTAGTGGAGTTACAGGCCATGGGTGCTGTGGTAGGAAAGAAGCCCAAAGTTGAACTGACTCACTGAGCTACTGTAAGAGTTAATTGCTGAGAAGCTAAAACTTATCTCTGTCAGTAGATGGAAAAATCCCAAACAGGGAACAGTCCAGAAAGGGCCCAAAGGGATGATAAGAAGGAAAGACAGTTTAGACTAAAACAGAGTAAAATAGCACTCATTGTTGGGATGGCTTGACTACAGAAATGACTGATATGCTAGCTGCCACATCGTGTTTGTTCACTTCCCCCTCCCCTCAGCTGAGAAGACTATAAAATGGAAATAAAATCTCAGCTCGAGGTCCAGAGCTTCCATCGGAGAGCTACCTCAAGCTCACCTACTTTCACCCATACTGGTGTTGCAGTGATCTTTCAGAGAATTTCTGTAACAGTACCAGGGAGGTAGTGTGGCAGTGCTTTCATCAAATGTGATGTAGAGATTTGAATGCAAAACATCCCCCAGTGACTGACAAGTTTGAGCCCTTGGCTTTTGGTTTAGAACTTTAGGAGGCGGGGCTTCAATGGAGACAGTGGGTCAATGGGGGGCAAGCCTTGAGGCTTTACAGCCCAGTCCTACTTCCTGTCTGTACCTTGCTTCCTGACTGCAGAAGCGACATGACCAGAATCCTCCTCCTGATGCTGTGCCTTCCTTGCCATGATGAACTGTCGTCCTCCAGCTGTGAGCTAAAATATAAATATACCCTTCCTCCCTTACACTGGCTGTTTAGTCGCAGCACCAAAAAAGAAAGTAATATACATGCAGGGAGAATGCATCAGGCATTATGTTTCACAGGATGAAACAGGAATGTCATTTTAAATGAGATACTCTATTCACTGAGAAATAACTTCCTGAGGACTTCCTGTGTGCCAGGAACTGGCCTAGGTCCTTGTGATTCATCAGTGAGCGGAACAGAAAGACCTCTGTTGTTCCCGTACTGACTGTAATAGTCAAATTTTCATTGTTATAACAAAATGCTTAGGTCTGGGTAATAAATTTTATTTAGCTCAAAATACTGCAGACTCAAGGACATGATGGCTGGATCACCTCAACTCTGGGGAGAGTCCCTTTATGGATATCACCGTAGACATTTGTACGAGGGGAAAAGATTATGTGACAAGACAAGAAGACAGAGTCCAGGGAAGATTCAACTTTTGGACCCTCTACTTGGACCTAATCAAAGACTAAGATCTCAACACTTGAACACTTGGGGGTGTGCAGTTAATGCACACTCAAACCACAGCTCTGGAATTCCAGACAGGCAATAAACTGTCAACAGCTCTGGCCCTCTACTTAAACCTAAACCTCATGTTCACCCATGGTCACATAGAATAAATTGTCTTTGTCTACTTTTCACGAAAAAGTATAATTAACTTAAAGCTGGTAAATGCTATGAGGATGGGGGGCATAAGCCAAGGGAAAAGAGAAACACTGCAACATAAGGATGGGGCTCACTGTGACGCTGACATTTCAGCAAACACTAGAAAGAGGATAGGTGAGAGACATGGACCAGTTGAGCATCTGAAGGAAGAACAGAGGCCAGCCAGGATGCAGACCTGCAGCAGCACAGTGTGCCTGAAACGTGGCAGCAACAGCACTGAGGCCAGGGAGGCTGGGGTGCTGCAAACAGTGAGAGCAAACAGAGATCAAGCTGGAGAAGTGATGCTGGATAAGTGGGAAGTGAGCAGATCTGGTCAGAATAATCCAGCCATCATACACAACTTGACTTAGGACCTTTGACAAAGGCACAAACTTCTGGTGCACATCACTGTGGCTATTGCACAAGATGGGTTAGAAGAGAGAAGAGGACATGTGAACCCTTGAGAACCAATCAATTAACCCAAGAATGAGACAATGGTAGTTTAGGTGTGTGGAAGCCATGGGTATGAGATTAAGGCAGGCTCTGAATGTGTACTGGAGGTAAAGGTACTAATAGAATTTCTACTTCACACAGAACATGGACTTTAGGAAGTTGGGAGAGAGAGAGAGAGAAAGCATTCCAAGCTAAATGAGATAGAATGGAGAGCTGAGACAGAAAACACCATAAGCTGACAGGCTACTATGAAGAGGACATTTGATTGGAGTGGCAAACTGATAAAAGGAAGATGGAAGGTCAGCTCAAATCAGGCGTTAGATGCCTCCAGCATGATTATTTAAGAATTTCAGACTTCACCTTGTTGTTAATGGGAGCTGTTGCAGCATTGCCAGGAGTGTAACAGAACAGAATTTTGGGGTGTGCTAAAGGGCAAACCTGGAGACAAGGTGCTTCCTTAAGGACTTGTGATGAACGCGTGTTTGAGTGGATGTGACTCAGCACGAGGCAGGGATTAAGAGAACTGCTTCGAGCATGAGACAAGCACAGGTGGGATTCTGGCTCTGTTCTACTGGCCATGACCACTGAATTATTTGGCCACTCCAGATCTCCTTTTGCTGATCTACAAAATGGGAATAACTGCCTAATTCAGAGAGTTACCCTGGCTGTGAAATAACACGGAAAACATTCAAGCTCGTCATGCAATACCCGGAGTATATCCTCAGAAAACTACTCATGGCTATCGTTCATAACTTTTCACTCAAATATCATAATAATGATCATTAAATCTGGAGAGAAGAGGAAGTAGATTATCCACCAGTAGAACACCACAGTAACCTTTGTGGCAGGGCACATCAGCTGATGAATGCTGAGATTAACAGGCAGCAAGTTGAGGGGAAATGTCATATCTGTATAGTCTCAAAGTATCTCCCCCAGGATGCACATCAGTTATGAAGGGAAAATGTTAGCTTGCAAGTGGAGAAACCTACAGGTCTCATATCACCTGAGTGGTCAGGGTGGCCTTTACCACTGTCACACATGGGAGGACACTAAGGAGACAGATGACAGCTAAATGTCTCATCCCATGAGATTCTATGACTGAAAATTAAGCATTAGCAGAAAAATATGAAATTTGAATTAAGTCTGAAATTTAGATAATGAGATTGTGATAATGTTAACATCATAACTTTCATAATTGTATGATGGTGGCAGTAGGTATTAGGAAGAAATGAGTGATTTCTTTATTGGGATCTTACATGCTACTTCACTTTTCCATAGGGCTGAAACCATTTTTTTGGCATAGGTATGGGTGTGATGTGCATGTATGTGTCTATACATGTTCATATGTATATTAACATGTGGAAGGTTGAATGCATGTGCATGTACATGTGTATGCTAGAGCTTGAAAATCTCTTGTATCTTCCCAATCATTTGCCACCTTATTTTTTGAAAAAAAGTTTATATGTTTACTTAGAGTGTTTTGTATATGTGTATACACCAGGTTCCCTTGCCACTGCAAACAGAATAGTGGACACTTAAATCACTTTTTGTGTTAAGATTTATATGGGTGGCTGGGTAATTGAACCCAGGCCACAGGCTTTGCAAACAAGAGCCTTTAACCTCTGAGCCATCTCCTTATCTCCAATTTATTTTTTGATACAGCCTCTCTCATTGAGCCTGCTAGCCAGGAAGACCCAGGGGTCCTTCTGCCTCTGCCTCCCCAATGTTGGGATTCAGGTGTGTGCCAACACATCTGACTTTTGTGTGTGTGCTGGGGATCTGATCTTGAATCCTTATGCTTATTCAGTGAGCACTTTACCAACAGAACTATCTCTGCGCCTCTATTTTTCAAGTAAAAAGTTTTAATGCACTAGAAGAAAGTGCCTTGAAAGGACATCACAAAAGGAGACATAATCAGTGTTCTGTGGTTAGCTTTTGGGAATGGGGTGGCTATGACGAAGCCTGCTTAAAGACTGTGCCTTGAGATATTTTAGTTGAAGTTCCAAATTTTGGAAGCCATTTATGTGGAGCTGGTTAAGTGCGAGAAAGTGTATGTATGGATGAGAATGCAGCTGTGTGAGTATATCTCTTTGTGAGTACAAGCATGTTGTGACTAGGCATCAATTCTTAGACATGTGCACAAAAGGCTTTCAGATGCTGGGTCACAGATATGTGAAGTAGGGCAGAAAATATGGAGTTCCAAGAAATCAGGTTAGGAGTAAATCATAGAGAATGATATTTGAAGACAGATGCATACAGAGATATATATTCAATGGACAACAGAACATTAATGACATTCCATGTAAGAATGAAAGAGAAGCCAGTGAATTGCAGAGATACAGACCATGAAGGAGAAGAAATTAAGCATGGTAATATCACCATCTAAGAGAGGAGACTGCTATCCAACCTTGACCAATGCTATCGTCTGGACCAGTTAGGACAAGGATGGAGAAAAGGTCAGAGGAGTTGTAGACCATTTCATTAGGCCAAAGGAGACAAATATCAAATATGGAAAGGTTAGGAGAGGTGATTGGAGGCAGGAGAGAGAGTCTGCCCTGTCAAGAAGTTAGGCTGTCTTCCCTCAGGCTTATGTGTTAGTGACTCATTGCCAGGACATCAATCAATGTCAGAGACTAGCCAAAATCCTTGGGTCCGTCAAGGGCATCACTCACAGGTAAGGATTAAGATAGTTGTCATGCACCTCTGAAGTAATTCTGGTAGAAGAGTTACCATTATAGCCTTGGACTAGTCCCATTCAGCCCTCTCTAGCTTGATGTCTTGAACTTTAATGGTCTGTTTCTAAGAGGATGTCCACTATGGTGGTGAGCCTTGAAGTGATTCAGCTGAGAAGCACTTCACCAGCACCAGCCTGGGCCAACGCCATCCCCTTGAATCTAGGGACATACGAGCCACATAAACCTACGGTTGTCTGCCTAGGGCAGTTCGCTGCATCCAAGTGGTAACTTGAGCGCTTACTTGTATGTATTGCATAAGCATTTAGGTCCTCTGTGCACTTGGGTTAGTGGATATACAATGAGCATTGCCTTGGTAATGCTGGACACTTCTGTGTATGGCTATTTAGAGTCTCAGAAGATATTCCAGATACCAAGATTCAAATCTTCTTTTGGAGAAAAGACAGAAAACCTAGATGAGTTGGCAATAATACATCTTTGTAACTCTGCACTAGGAACGTGGTTAAGATGACAGGGACGTCTACGTATGTGATCCAGGCTTTGAACACTTAATCCACAGCTTAACCTCCTAGGTGTGACTTGTTTTGTTCATGAGTTTGAGGAAATTTCTCTTTTGTTCCTTATATACCTTGAAGCCCATGACACTATGCTTAGTCTGGCCTGATTTCCAAATTTCCCATCATAAACTCTATGAGTAATATACTTTTGTTGAAAACCTCACTCCTAAATTGCTGAATTTAATGAATGAAGCTAGAAAGAAGGTGATATAAAAGGGAGGGGAGAAGAGGCTACTTGACAAGCAAGTCAAGGGATATAAAAAAAGAAAAAAGGAAGGAAGGAAAAGAGAGAAAGAATATGGATGGATAGATATGGGGGGTGGGTAGAAAAGCCTTCAGAGGTTAATGGGATGGAAGGATAGAGGGGGAAAATTACATAAAACCAATGAAAACATGAATCAGTACCCTAGAAATCTTCCCCATAGATATCATTCTATAAGATGTAATCCTCAATAAGATGGGGTAGAGGCCTGGACAGAAGTGTCCTGTAGAAGGTAAAGAAAGCTTAACCCTAAAACCATGGGCTCTGGATGGCAAATTCCAGGGCCAAAATTCAGTTATCCCCCCACAGTGAGTTATTGGTCAGGGAGACCCATGAGGTCCCCAAAACAGTGCAAGCCATTGCCAAAGCACTTGGTTACCTGCCAGAGCCAAAAGGTAAGAACCTATTTCTGGAGATACCACAGTCTGTAGTCATAGGACTTTGGGAGACTATGTTGGAACTAAAAGGGAAACCAGTTCCCTCCTGGCTAGCCTTTACAGTGCTGGAAAGGGCTATGGGAGGTACTGGGGATGATGGTTACCAAGAGCATAAATAAGCAGGAGATCCTGTAAGCTACAAAATCAACCAGCTGGATAAGAAGTACACACGGTTGCAATAGTGCCACACAAACTATGCAGAGAGCCAGCTGTTCTGCAGTTGGACATGAGGCCCGCTCAGCGCAGAAGAATTCATACCTGGTACTGGGAACCAAGTCAGACTTCCATGCTTGGGAAACTCATGGACTTCAGAGAGAAGCTCCCATTGCTCTTTGGCTAAGAAGAGCAGGCATGTACATCAATAAGTCTCTCAAATAACTATGCTTATCACCTTTAATCCAAACTGCTCTCATTCTTGGTTAGAGAACCCATTTTATCTTATAGATGGCAGGGAATACTGAGGAGGTCCAGGATCCATTAATACAATAAGAAAAGATACACAAAAACCTACTCTGAGACTTGTCATTTATGCTATATCTGCCAGGGGCCCAGGAGACATTGCAGAGGAAACAGTGGCTCGAATACTGCTCTCACTGCTATCCTGAAAACCAGCTCCAGGGAGATGGTGACAGACACTGGGGGCACTCAAAACTCATCAAAGTGAAATCTAGAGGTTACAGAGAATGCAACACTCAATCAGTCATCTAGCATGCCTGCAAGGGATCAGGAAACATAGCAGAAAAAGGGGCAGAAAAATTGTAAGAGACACAGAGTGGGTAGGATTAGCCCAAGGCATGCCCCCCATTGCCATCACATACATAGAGAGAGAGACTGGCTGAGGCCATCAGGACCCTATAGTGAAAACTAATAACCCCACTGAGGAGGATCCTCAGTGGAATGGGGGTGGGTAAGTGAGAATATGAATATAAACTTTAAAAGATAAAATTTAATTTTAAAAGTAAGAAAGACATGGCATAAGATGTTGAAACGGTGCTCTTCTTTTCACAGTGCTCACAAACATTTAGTTTGTATAAAAAGTATACCAGGTTTATTGGAATGAGGAGAATAAGTATAACTTATTAGTAAGAGTAAAGTACAATGATTACTGCTTTATGCTTCCATTACAGAAGTTACTCATTACGATGGACAGTGAGCAATGCAGAGATGCATAGCTGGCAAAATTCCTTTAGAGTAAGTGACGACTGGGTGCTCAGCCTCATACAGAACATTTGAGCTGCCTCCTCCAAAGATCAGGGAACCTGGAGGACTGGAGGTCAGAAAGAGTGTAAAAGCCCAGGGATGGAGAGGAGGACTGAGAACAGACTTCTGATTGGCTGTTACATTCATGGCAGCTGTGGTGTTCTGCACAAATTGAACCTGTAAATACAACACTGTTACTGGGGGAAGGATACATGAGAGCCCACACACCTCCCAGAGTAGCTAATGGTTGCTGGGAGAGGAGAGTCAAGTTCATCAGTGGTGTAGCCACTGGTAAGTTGTCCATTCCACAGTAAACAACCTTCCCACCCCTGATCATATAAGCAACCCTAATTCAACACAAAGGCTTAAACAAAGGTATGAATATAAGATGGAAATTAATGGGGAGGAAGAAGGGTGTTAATGATAAGGGGAGAACAAGGAAGGGTAATTGAGAGAAATGAAGTCAAAATGCTCTATATTCAGTATGGAAATGTCAAAAATGAGAAAAGTAAACAATAAACTTCTCGTTCTAAAATGACAAAATTGATAAGAAAAAAGAATATCTAGGTGTGAGATCATCTTGCTTTGAACAAACAAAACATGACTCTAAGATAAACATCTTACCCATAATAGGGTCTTAGTAGAGCTTCAGCTAAACATGTAAGAAAGGAGCAAAACAAAAGTTAATTGTGGGCTGGAGAGATGGCTCGGCAGGGAAGGTGCTTGCTGCAAAGCATAAAGGCAGGGATCCAGTTCCCCAGCACCCACATAAAGCCAGGGGCACAAAGTGGGCACACACATCTGGAGTTCGTTTGCAGCACCTAAAGGCTGTGGCATGCCTATTTTTTCTCTCACTCACTCTCTCTCTCTCTCTACTCTCTCCTTGCACATAAATAAAAATTTTTTAACAGGTAATTGATTATTTGCCTCCATTTCTTAGATACTTTAATTGCTTTATTGTGGCTTTAAGGCCTAATCAAAAGAGCAGGAGTTGGGGGTTCATGTCACTATTCAGAAATTCTGCCTTAGAAGAGTAAAAGAAACACAAAGCACTCATCAGGAAAGGTAGTCCCATCTCCTGTATATTTCCAAGGACAGGTCAGCAATCTTTGGAAATAAATGGACAACTTACTCATGACCTCCACCACCACCAAGTTATTTAACATGGGAAACCTCCATTGCCTTACAACAGGAAAGGCATGCCATTTCTTATTTCATACTCTTATTTCATGTTTGGACTATTTAGTGAGAAGATTTATAACACTGTATCATCACACCGTAAATAGCAAGTGATAATTATTTTTATTTCCTCTTAAGTAGATTTGGCAGAGCATAAGTTTGTTTGTGCTCTAGTCCTTACTGCCTAAATGCTGAGCAGTGTGTTAAACATATAAAGCTACATTTCTTTCTTCCTCTACATATAGGAATGGCCACTGAGATAGATGAAGAAATGTTCTGGGAGAACCCTTGCACTCTTTCCTCTTCCCTGCAGCTCACGTGTGACTTAAGGATGGGAATTATGCTTCAATGCTTTGAGAGTGGTAGAGTGAAATGCAGTCAGAAGCTGCATCCTCTAGAGTCCTCATACTAGCCTAGTCTAGTACCACTACCTTTCTTCTAAGTGAGGGTGAGGAAACCCCTAGTTGGTTTAAGAAACTGTGGCTGGTTCTCCATTACTAAGAGTGAAAAGCAATTCTTAGTTGATATTCAAATGAGCAAGCATCAAAATCTAAATTTCCATCCAGTTTCTTGTTGACCTCCCACCACATTCTTGAGCAGCTCCAAGAGCTTGTTTGCTTTGGGTTTCCAGTGAGCTTCCTCCTCGGTGATAAACTGGCCCTTGGCTTCACCTTGTCTTTGGAAAGATGAGGATTCCTACAGGACCCACAGTGCTCTTGCCTTCCAGTCTTCTGTTGTCTCTCCATAACCACAACCACACACACACACATACACACGCACACATGCAAACTGACACTTGAGCTCTGATCCAGGTGTTCTTGGAGGTCACAAAGAAGGAGGTAAATACAGATTTTGAACAAAGGGTATGCATCAAGAAGGATGGGGCTGGACAGATGAGTTAGAGGTTAAGGCACTTGCCTGGGAAGCCTAAGGATCCAGGTTCAATTCCCCAGTACCCACGTAAGCCAGATGACACATGCATTTAGAGTTCGTTTGCAGTGGCTAGACACCCTGGTACACCCATTCTGTCTCTACCTCTCTCATAAATAAATAATTTTTTATATATAAAGAAGAGTGCTCTCATCAGAAGACCTGGCATTCTGTGGTGGCTTCTGTGTACCATGTAACAATAGAATGTCTCCCTTCTGAAGTTAAAAGTTAAATCTCCACCTCACTATGGATGGAGAGGAAAGGAAAGAGGTCAAGGGTGCGGGTGCTGGCAGCCTTGTGGGAACCCTCCATGTCCAGGCCATTGTGCTCCTAAGCTGCACAAGATGGCCCCGATGAACCAAAGGATGCTGCCATCTCTGAGGGCATCTATCACCCCCACCCCAGCCACCCTTTACTTGCCAAGTCTTCTAATTTTTCAAGAAAAGCAGGAACTTGTGCTTTTCTGTGAAATGTTCTAACTTTTAAATGTTGGCTTCTAATGTTGAAATTCATGTTGAATCAAATAAAAGATGTCAGTTGGCCTAAATGTGGCCAGGTTGTGACTCAGCCTTGGTGAAGAAAACCTAGAGGAGCATAGCAAGAGAAAGAAACTGAAAACAAGGTCAAGAGTGTGTCTATTTCACAAGCCTCTCTTCAGGTAGCCCAGGACTGTGCTAACTATGACCTCTAAGTGAAAAGCCGAGATGGGAACTACATGACGACAAGAGATTGTTACATCTAGAAAAGAAACTTAAAGACGTGATAATGAGTGGGGAAAATTATAAAATTTATGAAAGTCTCTAAAATTCCAGACAAAAGAAAGAAAATTTAAAACTTAAGAATGAAGTGGATGGTGGTTATGGTCAGCTTCCGGCACTAGGAACTTGGCTAAATTCCTTATTGTTTTACCTTCTGCTGTACATAGCTCCATGCAGGTTTCTCCTGGCTGGACAGAGTTGGCCTGTGTCACCCACGCACAGATACTACATGAAAGGCCCCTGGGTTTCCATTTTGCTCTGCCTCCCACTGAGGGAAGGCACCCGCCCTGTGATGGGGACAAGTGAGAAGCCAGTGGAGGGCTGAGAGATGTCTCAGTGGGCAAGAGCTCTTTCCAGACACAAGGGTCTGAGAGCGTCTAAATACCATTCCCCAGCACCTCCATAGACAGCTAAGCGTGACCATGTACCACAGTAACACTAGTCCTATGAGGGAGCAGAGACCATAGAATTTCTGGGGCTCTTTAAAATAGCAAGCTCCAGAATCAGTGAGCAGTTCCATCTCAAAGAAGCAGGAGAATGAGTGATAAAGTGGTCCATCTGATGTTCTCCTCTGGCCTGCATGCGTGCACACACGTATACACACACACAGACACACACACAGACACACACACACACACACACCATGCCATATATGCTACACACATGCTAAAAAAGAAAAACTAGAAGCCCTGTGAAGCACCTAAGGAATGATATCTGAGATTATTCTCTGGCCTCCACAAGCATGCTCATGCACACACACGCACGCATGCATATACACACACACACACACACACACACAGAAACTTTATGGAGAAGATCACATGGCCAAAAACTCAGGTCTTCTAAGGACAGCCAGTGGGGGGCGGGGGGGAAGACACCCTGGAGGCAGTCAAACAGAGTCAGTAAAAGAAATCCTTCCAGCCTGATCAGCCCCCAAATGACAGCAGCCCCTAGGAGACCCTGGGTGAGACTCTCCCTGAGAAGGACTCCTCAGATCTGAGCCACTGAATTTGACAGATGGTAACAATTTATTTTAATCCACTAAACTTGGGGGTAGTATTCTGAGCTGCAAATGATAACTTGTATAGTAGAAAAAATAGAGGTGTTGTATATAAAAAGCCAGCCTGAAATTTTTAACAGAAAAGGAAAAGAGAAGTAAAGAAAGAAACAGAGAGGATGGAAGAGTAGAGGGAGCTGACTTTATGCCCAGATCGGATACCTGCCAGCTCTGTGTCCTCAAGCTGACTCTTTAAGCCTCTATATTCAGGTGTTCTTTTAGGTGTGCTCCCAAAATAATAAAAGCTATGTTTCAACATTGTTTTATTGATGGAAAACCAAACTATCTATCTGGTACATAGGAGACCTGGATAGGTACAAGTTGTTGATGTTATTAGCAATCACTCCATGAAGACAAATGGTGCATACCCCTCTATATATACTGAATTTCATTGAGGAAAAAGTAATCTGTTGTTATGTCTTTTCTTCTGATGAGCTTGAAATAGATCATAAACCTGGTTTAGTTCTTCTTCTCAGTTTTTTTTTTTTTTGTTGTTGTTGACAGATAATTATGGTATGAGAAAATAAGGAAAGACTAATTCACTTTTAAAAACTATTTATTTATTTTATTTATTTGAGAGAGAGAAAGAGAGAGTGGGTACACCGGGGTCCTCAGCAACCGTAAACAATCTCCAGAAGGTTGTGCCACCTTGTGCATTTAACTTACATGGGCCCTAGGGAATTGAACCTGAGTCCTTTGGCTTTGCAGGCTAGTGCCTTAACCACTAAGCTAATTCACTTTTTTAAACTAGATTGCCAAAAAGTTAAATTTTGTATCTGAAATAATCCAAGGAAGTAAAAGAATATAACAGCAAAGACAAACACATCTGAGGAAAATATATTTGAATAGAAATGAAAATTGCTTCAGGAAATTTGTCCATCTGTTTCTTCTTTTTTCCCCCTTCTGAAAAAGTGCCGAGTACATATATAAAACCCCCAGGTCCTCTGAGGATAGATAAGCAATGTCAGTTCCATACTTATCACTTTGAAGAGTATCAGTTTCCACAATAAAGTTTACTCTGCACCAAGGTGCTAAACTTTTAAGGCTAGGAACTCATGTAGAGATGCAATTCATGTTAAGACATAAAGAAATATGTAAACCGGACACCAGCACAAGGGGGAAGGAGATCAGCACAGAGAAAAATCAACTCCTACCAAATCAGAGAGCCAGAGCCTCAGAGGGCCCCAACACCTCATCACTGAAGCAGACCAAAAATGAACCCAACATGGCTCAGGGAAATTTTGCAGAAGAGGGGGCGGAAAGAATGTCAGAGTCACATGTTGGGTCATGATATGCAGAGACATTTAGCTTACCCATAACTGTAGGCTAACTCCACAATGCATGACCCGTATACCTCAACAAGGAGGGGCCAAGGGGAGGGGGTAGATCACGGATGAGCCTAACAATGGTACCAAACTGACTGTATTTGCTGAATACAGAACTGACTAATAAAAAAAAATAAAAAATAAAAAAATAAAAAAATAAAAATAAAAAAAATAAAATAAAATAAAATGTTTAGAGCTAGAAAAAAAAAGAAATATGTAAATGAAAACATTAAAAGCACATGAAACTAATTCCAGTTCTATAATACTTTTTACATGTTTTTCTCCAAGTTAACAGCCCATCTCTCTGTATTGGTTACTGTACTTTTCTTGTTGCTCTGACAAAAACAGCTTGAGGCTCACAGTTCAAGAGTACAGTTTATCATGGTGGGGCTGGCAGGAGCTTAATGCAGCTGATCACACTGCATTCAGAGTGAGGAAGCAGAGAGGGATGAATGCTGCTACTTGGTTTTCTTTCTCCCTTTTATTCCATCTGGTACGCCAGACCATGGGATGGTACCACCCACAGTTGGAGTGGGTCTTTCCACCTCAATCAACCAAACCTAGAAAATCTCTCATAGACATGTTCAGAGACTTCTCTCCTAGGTGATTATCAAGGAAATCAAGCTAACAATGGAGATTAACCATCCTACTCATCTACCCTAAAGACCAGATGCAGTCTTCACATTATCAGCAACAAGTTAGCACCAGACAGGATTGATTATCTTAGTCCTTTCCCAGACTGACAAAGTGGACACCTGGTCATCAGACATTTTGTTTTGTAAGTTTGTGTATGGGAAGCATTCCAAGTGTCTCTATTTGCTTATTTCCTCTCCTGAAATAAAGTGAAGCAAGTCCCATTAAAATGATTCAGTGGTTGGATCAACCTCACCGAGATAGCTATTAAAAGAAGAAGAAGCATGAAGCTGAATCCTAGTCTCTTTGCCCCAATTCCAGTGTTTTCTTTAAATTGCTATTATTGTTTGTTTACTATAGTCAATTTTGGGAGGAGGGCTAGAGATATGACTCAGTGGTTCACGTGTTTTCCTGCAAAGCCTAATGACCTGGATTCGATTCCCCAGTACCCATGCATAAAGCCTGATGCACAAGTGGTGCATGCATCTGGAGCTCATCTGCAGTGGCTAGAGGCCCTAATGTGCCTATTCTTTCTCTCTCTCTTTCTTTCTCTCTCTTTATCTCTCTCCTGTAAACAAATAAATAATATTAAAAAATAAAAAATATTTTCTGATCATCCCAGTCTAACATTATACCCTTACTCAAGAACTAGCACTAGCTCCCTTTAGCCACTCCCTGAATCCCATGTACTTTTGTCTATCTTCTCCCTAGTCTTATCCACTTACAGTAGCTCCCACAGACCATAAGTGATATGTCCCAAGAGACCCAGTATATGCCTAAAACCAAGGACAGTACCAAATCCTATAATACACTATGTTGTTTCCTATAAATATATACCTATGAATAAAATCAATTTATATAACATTCAAAATTATAACAAATAACACTAAGATACAATAACTATAAAAATATACTATAATAAAGGTCATACAAATGTGATATCTTTCTCAGTATATTTTATTGTATTGTACTTACCTTTATTCTTATAATCATTTAGGAGACAAATGTCTAGAAGAGAGATGAAGAGCGGGGAATGTCACAAGGCACTGTGACGTAGAGTCGAGGGACTAAATAGAAGCTACATGACATAAGCACTACAATACTGCATCATCCCCTCTGCCATCCATCACCTACTTCACCATCTGTTTCATGTTGGTACCTGGATGGCAAACTGTACTGATTATTCAGTGGGGTGATATGAGCTCATATATTAGTATTTCCCCTCCTTCCAATCCATTGTTAAGCAATAAAGGCCACAGGTTTGCTTAATTGGTTTCTCAGAAAGCTAACTCTCTCTTGGCCAGATGTTTGGCAGAAGAATGTCACAGTCCTTCCTCTCCTGAATGTGTTCTGATTTTCCATCGCAGGATGATACAAGCTGATGACACAGAGCAAAAAGAGACAGTGAGGATGTGATCTAGTTAATGAAGGGTGAGGGACTGATCTAATGATGGGACCTTAGAAGAGAGAAACAAGACAAGACGGCTGGAGCCCATGAACACTGGGGGAGAAGAAGGAAGGCTGAGAGGCAGGATGATCCCCACTGCTGGCTCGAAGATCAAAGAGGAAGCGCACGCCAAGAAATACAAGGAAATGCAGGGAGGTGGGATTTCCCCCAAGACATCCCACAGGAAGCCAACATTGCCCAAACCTGGATTTTAGCCTCCAGAACTAGGAGCTAATGCATTTATTTACATGTATGTGCATAGACATTTTCAGGTCATTAAATCTGTGGAAAAGTAGTATCTTTTCACCCACAATTTTAGGTAACTGTAATCAACTGTAGCCCAAAAGAATTAAATGAAAAATCCCAGAAATAAAAAGCGTATCAGTTCAATGGCAAACACATTCTGTTACAGATTGTTATAATTTTCTTATTATTACTGTTACTTATCACTTACTGTGCTTACTTCACAAATTAAACCTTTTCATAGGTATGTATAAGTAGGGAAAATAGTAAATCAGGGGTCTGATACTCTGCCTCAGGCTTGCACTGGGGCCTAAGAATTTGTACACCATAGATAAAAGAACACACTGTAATTCACTATGACAGCAATAAGAAACTAACACAGGTGGCTTAGGGAAATTTCAATTTCTGAGCAAATAAGTTTTTGAAATCTCACAATGTATGCCCTCCTGATACATATTTTAAATATAAACTAACATGGAAATGTAGCATTGTGGAAATTTTTCTATATTCTTGAAACCCACTACTTCCCAAGTCCCAGGCCCCAAGAATACTAATTAGCATTCCATAGGCTAATAAAAAAAAATGGCAGTTAACATGTATAAAGTAGTTACTGTATTTCAGCATTGTTATATGCTTAAATACTATTTGATTCTTCCAATAATCTTTAAAAGTAGTTATTATTTTTGTTCATGTTATGAAGTGGTTGGCTGAAAGGATAAGTAATTATTTCACAGCCATACCACTAATGAGTAGGAAGGCTCAGATTTAAAACTACATAGAACCCAGTTCTCAGGGTTGGCACTCAACTCAATTCTGAAGAATCATGCTCCAAGAAACACTAACTAGACCCAGGCTACTCTGTGACTAAAGTGAAAACATTAACCCCAAATTCCCAACACCTTTACAAATACCAAATGTGCCTCTTAGTGTAGTTTAAAGCACTTCATGTGAATTCAATTGCTAATCTCAGGGTCAAGGGCAGACTGGAACCCAACTGAATATGATTTGGAATCAGTTCCCACTATCAAGAGCAGTGTGCATGGTAGGGTCAGCTGACAGGTCCTGTCAGTCAATATTTTGTCATAGTGACAAAATATCTGAGATAATCAACCTATAGTGAGGAAAGGCTTATTTTTTAATGTGTTTATTTTTAGCATACTGTATTGGTCATATTCCCATCAGGTTGTGCCCTTATGTTCCCTCTCCCCTTCCACCTGTTCCACCGAGGGCCCTCCTCGGCGGCGTTATTGATAATCACTGTGAGGCCAGTGAATTCACCAGTCAGTTCCTAAGCAGGGGACAATGGCTCAGGATACCCTTTCCCCCCTGTGGCCTCTTACAACAATTCTGTCACGGTTTCTGCAATGTTCCCTGAGCCTTGGAGGCTATGTTGTAAGTCTCCTTTAGGGTGAGCTCCCAGTAGCCTCTGATTGTGCATCTGCCCCCTTCTCCCTGGAGGAGGTTCTCATACTAGGCTAGCAGTGAGAGCAGCATTCATATTTAACCCACCACTCCCTCTGAAATGTTGTCTGGACCCTGCCAGATGTGATAGAGATGGCAGGAAAGGTGTATTTTGACTCCTGATTTCAGAGGTTTCAAACCATGGTCTCTTGTCATACTGCCCTTGCGCCTGTGACACTACAGTGCCTCGCCAGAGAACACATGGGGCAGCAAACTCCTTACCTCATGGCAGGGGGACAAGCAGAGAGAGGGAAAGCAGCTGTGGTCTTAGTTTTCCCTTCAATGGCATGCTCCCATGCCCAGTTCCTAAGGGTTCCACCACTTCCCCGCACTTCTAGAATCACTACATGAACCTGTGGGGAACACTGACTATCTGAACAGTTATGAAGGAGGTGATGCTTCAATTCAATGACGCTGAAAGTGGTACTCAACAGTAACCACACTCTGAAATTTGAGTTGTGACCATTTTCCTAGGCCAGTGATATGTGGCCCAATCCTCTACCCTGAAGCCTTGATGATGGGCAATGAGGGTACCCAGTCAGCCATGAGTCACTAGGGGACACAGCTGAAGGCTCTAGCGTACTGTCTTGCTGAGCTACGATGTTCAGTAGGTTTGGTAAGCTAAATGCACTTTTCACTTACATACTTTTAATTTATGAAGGGATTATCCAAGTTTAACTCCATCATAAATTGAGAAATATCTGTACATTGGTTACAGTACCATGTAATTGTGCATTCACTCATTCTAGTATATCTTCAAGGAGTACCTGGTATGTGACAGACACTGTCCTAGAGTATAAAGGCAAAAGGGGACACAACCCCTACACCCAAAGAATGAGACCAGATTGGTTCTGGCCAATGTGCCATAAGGAAGTTTCTGCAGCAACTTTCTGCATACATTTTATTTCTCTGAGGAAAGACGACAAACCTCATGCCATCCACTATGTCTTGCTCCTTCGAACATGGTGTCTAGGATGACAGAAGCCATCTTGTGACAATAAAGCAATGGGAATGAAATTAAGCCACAGTAATCACGGATGGGCTGTGACTGAGGTCACAGGGATTCTGAGCGGATACAGCTGCACGTTCTCTCTGAGAACCACGGCTTATCTTAGAAGACACTTGAAATTGGGTTTTCTGAGGCTGGTTGTTGATAGCATTTTCAGTAGTGAGAAGTTTAGTGATTGATTTTGGGCTGCCACAGAGAATTTATAATGTAACTGGAGTGAGTTATCATTATCATTCACATCAGCCTTATCTACACAATCACCCAAAATGTCTACTGATCACTTACACGCACTATCCAATGATCAGTTCATCCACTGATACCTAACTTATTAGATAATTATTACCTAATGGCCTACATTATGTTCTAATTATCATCTACTTACCAACTATCATTCTATCTATTCCCTAATGGTACAACTCTGAGGCAGGTGATATTCTGATCCTTAGGATCACGGGAGGAAGCGGAGTCTGGGGAGCAAGTGTCAAAGTCACATGACTAGTCAATGGAAGGAGGCCTTGTCCTTGACCCAGAACTCCTTTCGTTCAACCACATTCCCTGTTCCTGCCAGTGTTAGGAATCACCACCAGTGGAAACACACACTATCCCAGAAGTTGACAGTTCAACTAATTTGGTATCTTACTTGAAAATTAGCATTATTTCCTATGACATGTGGACAGTTTCTTCCCAGCTGGATGGTTTGTGGACCTTCTCAACATTTTTGCTAATAATTGAGTGGCATTTTTATTTATTCTCCTCTGGATTCCATCAGTAGCACGGCAATTGGTATATTTTTTCCCATTAAGAAGAAACAAATAAAACCCCAATTTAATCTTTCTCCATCTCTCTCCCTTGATTTCTATGCTACAAAGTTGGTCATAGAAATAGGAAGAAGTTGGGCTGGAGAGATGGCTTAGTGGTTAAGCGCTTGCCTATGAAGCCTGAGGACCCTGGTTCAAGGCTCAATTCCCCAGGACCCACGTTAGCCAGATGCACAAGGGGGCGCACGTGTCTGGAGTTCGTTTTCAGTGGCTGGAGGCCCTGGAGCGCCCATACTCTCTCTCTCTCTGTCACTCTCAAATAAATAAAAACAAACAAACAAACAAAAAAGAAATAGGAAGAAGTTGAAGGTCATTAAGATGAATTTCTCTCATACATTAAAAAAAATCAGTGTGGTGAGGAAACTAGGTGAGGCTGAGTGCTAATCTTCTGTTTAACTCTTGGTGATTATTATCCTGACACAGGGAGTCAGAAGGTGAATGTTAACTCATACAGCATTGCACAGGGTTTGTGCCAGTAAAGGTGTTAATCAGTAATGATAATCATTCTCATTGTTGCCATCATAGCAAAGCTTTTCACTAAGTACCAGGCAGCCTCTAAACAATCTATGCAGATGATCTTCCAAAAGAGCAAAATAAGGGCTGGGGAGAAGCCTCAGTGGATAAAGTGTTTGCCACGCAACCATGAATGTCTGAATTCAGATCCTCAGCAGCTGTTGTGGGAGCATCTGTAATCACAGTGCACCTACAGCAAGAAAGGAGGTGGAAATAGCAGAATCACCCAGAAGCACACGGGGCAGCCATCCTGGCAAGCACAGCAGTTAGCAATGAGAGAGCCTGCCTGAAACAAGGTGGACCCTGAGAACTAACACGCAAAGTTGTCCTTTGATCTGCACACACGTTCTGTGGCACACACACACACACACACACACACACAATAGAAAATAAAAATCCCATAACTTTTACCACCCTGTTTTTAGGAGTCTTTGTAAATGGCATGAAGCACGCTCACATGGGTTACATAGCCATGGCCACCATCCAGAAGATCTTCCTCTCCTCTTTCTCCCCCTCAGCCCTTAACTAACACTCTGCTTTCTCTCTTTGTAAACCTGACTCCTCTAGGTGCCTCATATCAAAGTAAGAATACCACATGTGTCCTTTGTAATCAGTTTACTTCACTTAGCATCTTATCTCAGGGTGCATCCATGCTGAGGTATGTGTCAAATTTTCTTACTTTTGAAGACTGATTATTTATAAGTATACACATGTTACTTAACTAGTCACCTGACACTCAGGTTGTTTACTCCTGCTGGTTCTTGTGAATAATGCTGTCCCCAAGTTCAGTTATATTGTATTGCTAGTGCTGGAACATATGGTGGTTCTATGTGCCATTTTTCGAGTCATCACCAATCATGGTGTTTTCCAGAGTATGCATCATTTGACATGCTGTGCACAAGGATTCTAGTTCCTCCACAACCTTGCTAGTTCTTCTCAGATTCTGAGTTTTTATTTGTTTTCTAGTTTTGTTTATAGGTTTCCTAATAGGTGTGAGGAATGAGGGCTTGCTTTGTCCATTTATTCTTTGCAATTTCACACACACACATACATATATGCATATATATATATATATATATATATATATATATATATAGTGTTTTGAATATATAACCCCCCATTATGCTCTCTTTTCCCCTCAAATTCACTTCTTCCCACCACTTCCCGATGGATATACAACTGAAGAGAATGTGGTTGCTTAGGGAAAGGGTTTACTTTTAACTCCATTTGGTAAATGAGGAAACCATCCACAGTGGCTGACTGGCGGCAGGAGCTGTACTTGTTCACAGCTGCTTGGGGGAGTTCCAGAGTCCATGCTGTTGCTGATTGACCTTTACAAGTGAGAGTAGCTACCATTCACTGAGCATGCACTGCGTCCCGGGCACTGCACTAAGCCTTTCACATGACTTATTTTATTTAACCTTCACTAGCAACCGCTAAGACACATCTTACTGTCTCTACTCTTCTAAGGAAGGCAACTGACAGAAATCAAGGACACTGTCCAGAGCTTCACTCATAAGCAAAACTGCTAGAATTTCCAGCTCTCTGAACTCAGGGTTTAAGTAATTAACCTCTATCCTATAGTGAGTTTTTGATAAACAACCATCTCATTAAATTCCTTGTCTTTCTGTGCCTCCTCAGTGGAGCTTCTATCCTCTCTCTAGCTAATCAAAGTCCTGCCTGGATTTTGTGCTGCTCTGAACTGCTCACCCACCCAGGAGGCTTATGCTGGCATTTGAATGCAATTCCTCAAGGCTTTCCGATGAGCTCAGTCAGTTGAAACATGCACACCTCCTGGAACATTCCTTCTCAGCTAGAGTAAGTTGGCAGGACTCAACATTGCACACCGGGGTTGCAACTCTCAAAAGAGCCTCTCATTTACCACTGAGCCCTTCCCAGCTACCTGAGTGTTTTTACCGTATTTCTCCAAGTAGTAAATTCTAAACTAAAGTTTTCTCACAGCCTTCCTTCACAGCTCTTTCCTCGGCCTACTATCATGTCTGCGGGGCTGACAAACCCCTACACTCTGGTGACCCCCACAACCAGTGCTTTGGTGTCTCTCAGAAACTAAGATATTTCTCAGTCAGTAAAGTGCTTGACTTGTAAGCATTAGAACCTGAGTTCCAGGTCCAGATCCCAAGTTAAAATTTTAAACAAAGAAGTCTAGACGTGGCAGTGCATGCTTGTCATCCCAGTGCTGGGGAGATAGAGATAAGACTACCCTGGGGTTCCCTGGCCAGCCAGTCTAGGAAACTTGGAGAGTTACAACTTAGTGAGAGATCCTTTCTCCAAAAGGGTGGACAGTGCCTGAGGAGGGAAACCCAACACCCAAGTTGCCTTCTGGCCTCTACCTAAACACACACAGCTGCACATAATACACCCTACACACACACACGAACATATGTGAACATGTGTGTATGCACACACACACACACACTAACCCTGCTAAGTCTTCCCAACAATGAATGTGTTGGCTTCATCAAGCATGAGTCCCCAAACAAGTGGGAAACGCCATTTAGAATAATGAGACAAAAGGGCTGGGTCTATAGCTCAGGAGTAGAGCACGTGCCTAGCATGCACAACGCTGGGGGTTCCAGCTGCAGCACAGGACAAAGAAAGATTTAGAGTAATGGAACATAAGCATGAGTGAGTGGTGATGATTATGGACTGTGGCGCTCACCCAGTTTAGCTTTAAAACCCCACTCAGCAATCTCATAAGCATTTTACTTCAAGCAAGCTAGTTTACCTTTTGGGCCTGTTTCCTCACTTACAATGTATAGATAAAAACAATTCCTCATACCTCTGTAAAGCATGTATTAAAATAGCTATATCATAGGGTTATAAAAGGACCAAATGAGATCATATTCACCAAAATAATAGTGTGGTATTTAGCACATAATAAAATCTGCATAATGTTAGCTAGCCTATTAAATCTGGCTGACTCCATGGTAACATTCCAATGATAGAGACAATGCCCTGCTGTCATGACTAGCATTGAGCCTTATACGTACATAGCAGGACATGATCAAGAAATATTTTGGATGGTGATTGTTTATGTTGACATAGCCAAGATTTTTTTATATACTTGTGACTCCACAAAGTCCAAAACTTTGAAGCTAAGGAGGCCAGGGGACACAGATGTGGAGACGGGTACACACAGGAATTCCAGAAGTGGTCACCTGAGAGCCAGCTCTGAAGATGCCTTATACTTTAGGCCAAAATAAGTTGGCTCGAGTCTCTGTGCGGAGAGAGGGCATTGAGCAACAATCTGCAAGTCTAAACGCTTCCAACATCTTGCCCACCTGAGTCGTCCCGACACTTCTCACCAGTGATTATTCTGCTTTTTCACACCCACACATTGGGAAATTTCTCCTCTCTAGGACATCGTCGGCCAAATCCTCTCCACTTGTAGCTCAGAGTGCGGTCAGGCCTAGAAGCAAGCTGTTCGCAGTTGGAACGCCACAGCATTGTACTAGAAAGGTGGCCCAACACTTACATCACTGCTGGAATTTAAAGTTGGTGATGGAATATACTGATATGAGCTTTCTCCCAAAAGACTCATGTGTTGAAGGTTTAGCCTTAATGCAATGTTCATAGAGAGAGGCACATTGGGGAAGCAGTTGGACCCTGAGTGTACTGACTTAATCAGTGGACTAGTTATAAGCTAATAGGTTCATAACTGAATGAGCTATTGGGAGGTGGCAGAAACTGCAGAAGCTGGAGCCTGATTAGAGGAAGTATGTTGCTTATGGCATGCCTTTGGCAGTTATCTCTTGTCCCAAGCCTCTTTCTCTCTGTGTCTCTCTTGCTTCCAGGCTTCTGCCATAAGTTGAGCAGCTTTCTTCCTCACCATGATGTTGCAGACCCCACAATGGAATGGACAT
This sequence comes from Dipus sagitta, assembly GCA_036346955.1. NCBI lineage: Eukaryota > Metazoa > Chordata > Mammalia > Rodentia > Dipodidae > Dipus > Dipus sagitta. The sequence goes on along the minus strand of CM070787.1, from coordinate 39,308,326 downwards.
CTCTGAAACCATTAGCTAAAATCAACCCTTTCTCCTGGAAGTTACTTTGCCAGGTATTTTGTAACAGCAACCAACAGTGATGAATACTACTACCCCTTTATTCTTCCAGAAGGGAGCTGCCCAGCGTAGTAAGCCCTGCGCACATGTGCTTAAAGTTAAGTTAATTAAAATTAAGTAAAACTTGTATTCACTTACTGGGGCAATTATTTTCTCCTTCCTGTAACAAAACACCTGACCAGAAGCAGCTTATAGGAAGAAAGGTTTTATTTCAGGCTCACAGATTCATTATGGTGGAGACGGCATAGCAGAAGAGGCAGCTGGGGCATCAGGCTGGGTCCTGTGTTCTCTCTTTCTCAGTCTCCATCTGTCCCTCTATTTGTTCATCCATTCCTCCTTCATTCCTCCCTTCATGGTCTCTGGAAATTCTTATCCTTAAAACTCAAGTATCATCTTTCGCATGAAAAGGCCACATATAGAGCCCACAGATACTGCTTTCTCCAACAGTTCTTATGACAGGCCTATCTCAGAGCCAGCTTGAAAACCTAAACATATGAGGTCTCTAATGATCCCCCATCCCAGATTTGAGCTACTCTGGCTTTTGGGTGGAACACAAAGTATTCTGACTATATCCAGCCTTCCTTGAAGGCTTGTGAACCAAACCATTTTTAAAGTGACTGTATTTGAGATGATTGAGTATATAGGAATAAGTAACTGCCAAATACACATTCTCCAAACCTGACACGTTTGTACTGATGTGACATTAGTGACGTGTCTTTAATGCATCTTGAATGAAGTTCAGGCCATAATAACAATGTGTTACAAGAAGCATAAGAGTTCTTCTCCTCATTGCATGATGAAACAGCTGTGGTTCGAACATGAATCACATAGAAACAGTAGACAAGTTATGATGTGCTCTTAAAATTGGTAACTTTTCCACCATCTAACTGAGCACAGTTGGTTTGAGGCATGAGCCTTTCTCCCAGCTTCGCTCTCAAAAGCTAAAATAAGGACAAATGTTTTGTGTTTTCTCCCCCCCACCCACCCACCAGCATGTCAGAGTTTCTGAGGGAGCGGCAGCTCTAAACTCTCTATAGAGATTATCATCTACTTAGAAAAGGACATGTGATGATACTGATCTGTAGCAAGCTTCGAGGGTTTAAATAATAATGTGACAGTTAAAATAATATGGAGAAAAAGTTCCAGAGCTGTTTTTATTCTTAATTTACCTCAAGTTGATAAGATGTTAATTATCTCTATGTAAGAGTTCCTTTCCCATCACTATGACCACCATTTCTGATAGAACCAACATAATAAAGGAAAGTTTTATTTTTGCTCACAGCCGCAGATCCTCAGTACTTATGGTCAGGAAGGCACAGCACTCGGGTGGCAGAGGCTACTAGCCACACAGTAAACCAGGAAGCAGCACACAGTAATAACCAAGGGCCAGACTGTCACCATCAAAGCCCAGTCCCTGGTGACATAATCTTACCATACTGACCCCACCTCCTAAAGAAATGTCACACTCCCAGAATTGCACCACCAACTAGGAAAGAAATATTATAGATTAGAGCCTAGGGGAGGGGCATTTCAGATTCAAACCATTATACTATATATTTTTTTTCTTAATTTGCTTTACTTTTGATTAGTCTTGGATGTCTCAAATAGTACACCTTGAAGAAAAGACTTAGATACAAGCAGATTATGTGGAGGCTTTGGGAAAAATGATAAACACAATAAATGAGTGAGGCCACAAACAAGATGGCATCGTTAAGTTGATGGCTGCGACTAGAGGTTAGCAACACTGTTGGAAAAGCTTGGCTCACCCAGAGGATAAAAGAGAAACATTGGTCTATTGGCTTATGTTCCTTTTGTGTGAATTGTTGCCCTATGAAGTACATGTTCACGAACACCACACGTGTTCCCAATAGCTTTCATGGCATGTGTGAAAGACCTCCCTCCCAGAGCCAGCACACCTTCATTTTCTTGTCTTTTAAAACCAGGTTCTCTGGCCTTTGGTGCCAGATCCTCTCATCTGAGCTCTCAGGTGGCCTGAAACAGAGAGTTATTGCCATTAGTTCTATACTTTTAAACCTTTTGGACTTGAGTCGAGCTGCACTGCTGACTTCCTTGGTTCTACAGCTTGCAAGCAGCTTATTGTGCAATTAATCATCCTCTCTAGTTGCTTGAGCCAATCCCTGATAAATGCCCTCTCAACTACCCTCATCTCCATCTCTCATTGATTCTGTCTGGAGAACCCTGGTGAATACCTTGCAATTTGGCTAGCAGTTCAGCTGGAGTGCTTGCCTGGTATAATAATATTCAACTTCATATATTCAACTTCAGACCGTATGAACCCGTTGTCTCCTTGCCACTGTAAAAATATGGTTGTTACACTTTCTCATATGCAATCAACAGGCTGGGCAGGATGAAATGACACTGCAAGGAATGCTTGGGATTTCAGGCATTATGCTCACTGTTCCCACTGCACAGCAGATCTTCTGGCTCATTACAATTATCAGGGGCTGGAGAGCTGGCTTAGCCATTAAGGCACTTTTCTGCAAAGCCACAGGACCCAGGTTCAATTCCCCAGGACCCACATAAGCCAGATTCACAAGGTAGCACATGCATCTGGAGTTTGTTTGCAGTGGCGGGAGGCGCTGATGTGCCCATCTCTCTCTTTCTCAAAGAACCAACACATAAAAATTAAAATTAAAATTTTAAAAGTGGACAGCCTAGGATGGCCAGGGCTTTTCAACCCAATTAAACCCACCCACTGGTGTGTTCTATGGGCTTCAGCGTCACTCGGAGGCTCTTTCAATGTGGACATTGTCAGGGGCAACCAAGAGACGTTGGGTCAGAAACCAACCACGTTAAACCCTGGAAGCACTATCGACAGCTCTCTACAGGGAAACTCATTGCCTTCTCCAAGCTCGAGTTTCCCCAGTGGGAAGATGGAACTATAACCAAGAGTTCACGTGAGAAAACAAAACAAAACTGAAGGAATGCAGTTGATGTGATGGGAGTTACACAGACTTGAAGGCCTGCATTTCTGGCTGTTCTCATTATACCACATTCATCCTTTGTAATCTGGGGAAAATAAATAAATAAAAATAAAGTATTTTAAAAAGAGTAAGAAATAAGTGCAGAAAAGGATATGGTTTGAAAGAAGGAATCAGTCCCATTCTATGCAATATAGTACCTACAGAAATTTAAAATAGTTCATCTAGGAGCAGCCATCTGAGTGAACTTGAATGGCTACATAAGTTGCTTTGAAGCTGCCCATCATGGGGACCACAGTGGATGTACTTAATATGTTTCTTTTCAGTTGCTTTGCATGGGATGAAGAAGCCCAAATGGTACCACTTGGCATGATGCTACTTGAGGAGGAGAGTGGAGAGAAATATTTCAGAACAGCTCTCCACACTGAAGTTGCAAGAGGAACCCATCATAAGAAAAGTTTTGTGTTCTGTGTTCCATAATCCAGGCTTAGGTCCTCTTCCAGTCACAGCCACTGTTGACAGTTTGGTCTTCCTCATGCAGGTGGGAGTGACCTCACATCCATACTCCACACTGTATGTTTGTTCATAGCACCTCTGGAGTCTACTAAGCCCAGAGAGAGCACAGCTCCATGGTATGATGGAGTCAGCATTTCCAAGGAGAGCCCTCACAAAGAGGGAACTTGGGAGGAGGGCTAGGAAGATAGCTGTGGTGATTTGATGCAGGTGTCCCCCATAAACTTAGGTGTTCTGAATGCTAGGCTCCCAGCTGATGGATATTTGGGAATAAATGCCTCCTGGAGGCAATATATTGTTGGGGGCAGGCTTTTGGCTATTATAGCCAGATCCCCTTTGCTAGTGTTTGGCACACTCTCCTGTTCCTGCTGTCCACCTTATGTTGGCCAGGAGGTGATGTGCACCGTCTGCTCATACCATCATTTTCCCTGCCATCATAGAGCTTCCTCCTAGAGGATGTAAGCCAAAATAGACCTCTTTTTTCCCCACAAGCTGCTCTTGGTTGGGTGATTTCTACCAGCAATGCTAACCTGACTGCATCAGTAATGTTGGTACTGAGGAGTGGGATTTCTGCTAGACACCTGACTGTGTGGCTTTGGCCTTTGAGAACTGATTTTCAAGAAGTATGTTGAAGGATTTGAAACCTAGGTCTAAGATTTGTCTTGAGGTGCTGCAAGTACAGCTTGATGGACTATTCTGGTCAGAGTTGAAAGACATGAATGCAGTAAGAACTATGGACTGTGAGGTTTGGTTTGTGAGGGTGAGAAAGTGCTTTGCCTGGATTAGGATAGAAGCAGTTTAAGTAAGACACTTGCTGTTATGCTCATGTCCTGAGAATTTGTGCAGGGTTGCATTGTATAGGAATGGACTGGTGTGAGCAGAAGAATATGGCACAGGAAAAATGAAATCTTTGGACCAAAATTTCTGCCCATTCAGCTGCCATTGTATGAGAGATTACAACCTTTGAGATTGGGCCAGCTGACCTGTATTGGGACAACAGAAAGAATGCAGTCTTTTGAAGGGGCCTGAATGCTAAAGGAGTGTGCTGTTCTTCCAAGTCTGCTTTATTCCACCCTGGATTGACAAGTTGGCATCCTGTCTGGTATTATGGAGTATAAGAAATGCAGGAAAGAGAGGGTCATTGAATTTGCAACACGGTCTTGTGTTTTGGAAATGGCTATGGGCAGTGTGAAGCAGGTTTGCTGGATGCCTGCATGGAGACCCGATGGAGCTGTGAGGATGGACTATGGGTTGCAGTGCAGACCCAGTGGAGATGCCAGGACCATGAGACAGCTGCTAAGGAAAGCTGCCTGCCTCAGATGAAGGTTTCCAGGACTGTGAGTAGCCTAGCTGGAGGGTTGGAATTGGAACTCCAGAGACTTGATGCAGGTTAGAATTATAGGACTTGGAGACTTGTCACTGGCTAGAGTTGTTGGACTTGGAGCTACAGATTTTCATGTTTGCCCTGTTTAAATCATGAGTTGCTTGAGTATTTCTTTGCTTTGCCCAATGCTAGCTTTTGCAGTGTGAATGTTTATTCTGTGTCATTATGGGTTTTTTGAGGTTCTTTTTTGGGGGGCAGTATTATGGCTCAGTTAAAAGATCTTGGACTATGGGGATGTATGAACATCAGTGGAATTGATAAAAACTATGGGGACTCTTAAAGGTGATGAATGCACTGCATTTTACATCATGTATGATTATCAGTTTATGGGGGCCAGGGGCAGAATGTGGTGGTTTGATTCAGGTGTCCCCCATAAACTTAGGTGTTCTGAATACTAGGTTACCAGCTGATGGAGATTTTGGAATTAACACCTCCAGACACAATGTATTGTTGGGGGCAGGCTAATAGGTGTTACAGCCAGCTCCCCCTTGCTAGTGTTTGTCACTCTCCTATTCCTGTTGCCCATCTGATTGGCCAAGAGGTGATGTCCACTCTCTGCTCATGCTATCATTTTCCTCTGCCATCGTGGAGCTTCCCCTCAAGTCGGTAATAATAATAAATAATTATAATAAACATTGTTTTCCACAAGCTTCTCTTGGTCAAGGTGATTTCTGCCAGCTAGTGGGAACCTGACTGCAACAATAGCATAATCAGTAAAGCATTTATGTGCCTTGCAAACAGGAAGGTCTGAGTTAGATTGCCATTATCCATATGTAAAAATTTCAGGCATGGTGGCATGCACCTGTAATCCTATTGCTGGGAACGCAGAGACAAGAGGATATTTGGGGCTCACTGGCCAGCCATTCTCATCTGATTAGGTGAGCTCTAAGCCAATGGGAGACTCTATTTCTAAAATAGGTGGATAATGTTCCTGAGGTTGACACCCAAGTTTGTGCTCAGACCTCCACAAATACCCACAATCACAGGCATGCATCTTCACACACACACGTGCACACATGCACACACACACACACACACACACACGTGCTTGTGCACAAAAGAAAAGAAGATAGGGGCTGGAGAGTTGGCTTAGTGGTTAAGGCGTTTGCCTGCAAAGCCAAAGGATCCCGGTTCGACTCTCCAGGACCCACATAAACCAGATGCAGAAGGGGGTACATGCATTTGAAGTTCATTTGCGGTGGCTGGAGGCCCTGGTGCACCCATTCTTTCTCTCTCTTAAATAAATAAATAAATAAATTTAAATAAAAAGAAAATAGATGTTGAGAAAATATTCATTAACATGATCCATGAAGCCAATATTAATGCACACACAATGAAAACATGACAGCAAAGAAAATAAATATTCTCAACTTGGGAAATGTTTTTATTTCATAAAATGTGATAAATTTTTGGTAAAGTCTGTAAGACTGAAAGCAAAAGGAAGTGTACATGAGTGTTGCTCTCTAGTTAACAGGATTTCCCACAGGACTAAAGCTTGCTAGTCTGAAATGAGCATGTTTCTGTACTAATGAATAAATGAGCACAAGGACAGAGCCAAGTCTCTCCGAACTGAGGGGCAGTTTGTAGATAAGCAAGACCCGAGTGACCCACGTAGTGACGGATTAGAGCTGGGGTCATTTGTGTGAACTGTTGTTTCCTGATATAGACACAGAAAATGACATATGGAGATACTTGTAGGTTCTTGTATATGGAAGGGATAATAAACACACATGAATTTCCTTACTTTGTCAACAGGGAGGGCATAAAAGCAACTTCACCTCAGGAGCAGTGAGCACATGTCATGCCAAGTCATTGATCTCTAATAATAGGTGTCAGGGATCCTTAGGGAAGTGACTGATGCTAGATCTAGGACAGAAAAATAGACAAGATGAGCTAAGCAAATCATGTGGTTCCATAAAATAAGAAAGTGCCATATATATATCTCCACATAGAGAGAAACCCTACATGGGTGGGGTTGGATGGGGTGTCAGATGGACACAGAAGCAACTGAAACTGCTCCCAATGGCCAAAGCTGAAGAAATTTGAGCCCCCAAATAGAAACAAGTATACTGCATTATAACCCAAGGATATGTGCTAGGCATTCATGATTCTATACTAAAGGGAAAAAAGAAATCTCCCAAGAAGAAAAATGACAGAATCTTCATAGACATACTCCACCCACAAAGAGATAGAATATAATTCTGCACTCAAGGATGGACTACATACAGAGAATCCCTTCCAAAAAGTAGAGAACAGAAAGGGAAAGAAAAGACTGAGGAACTTGACCTATGATACCTCAAGGTCAATATAAATAATGTCACGTCATGTTGACATTCTACATCCTTCCTTCCAACAGTGTGGTGAGCATGGCACTCGGCCTCTGTGTTCTCACACCCAGAACCTATGGCTGGATCTAGTCATGAGGAAAATAGAAGCTAAGTCCATATTAATTAACATTCTGGGAAATAAGTAGCCAGGACTCCTTAAAACTATCAAGATCATAGAAACAGAGAATGGTGAATGAGAAACTGACAAGAGGAACCTATGGAGACATAGTGACTAAATGAACTCTAGTGCCTTGCCTAAGTCCCTGGAACAGTGAAAACATTAGGAAAAGTCAACTCAACATTAAGTAAAAATACTAAGGTCCTGGAGAGATAGCTCAGTGTGTAAAGTACGTGCTGCGCAAGCCTGATGACCTCCACATAAAGCTGGACGTAGCACAGCATCTGTAATCCCAGTACGCCTTCAATAAGAAATGGTATGGAGCAGAAAAATCTGAAAGCTAGCTCATGGGCCGGCTAGCCTGGTGTCCTTAGCAGTGAACAACAGTAGATTCTGTCTTGAGTAAGGTGGAAGGCGAGGACCAACACTGTCCTCTGCCCTATACACACACCACGGCATGCACATGAACACATACACACAATAAAAAATAGTAAGGCAGCTGGAGGGATGGCTTAGCAGTTAGGGCATTTGTCTGCAAAGTCAAAGGATGCAGGTTGGATTCCTCAGGACCCACATTAGCCAGATGCACAAAGGGGTGCACGCATCTGGAGTTTGTTTGCAGTGGCTGGAGACCCTGGCATGCCCATTCTCTCTGTGTGTCTCTCTTTTTCTGTCAAATAAATAAATAAATAAAAATAAAATATTTTTAAAAATAGTAACGGCATCTGATTTAAGAATGGGTGATAATAATAATACATTATTATTGGTTTATTTATGATATCGAAGGCATTATACTGAGATCACATGTTAATAAGATAGACAACAGATAACAGCATGAGATGCATAAGAATTCTCTATACTATCTTTGTAGTTTTTTTCATGAATATACAACTGCTTTAAAAAGAAAATTTTTTAACAAAAACAGACACTTCCTATAAAGACAATTGAGTCTAGCAAACTGAGTAGACAGCCACATAGGTGGGGGCAGTGGTGGGACAGAAGGCTAGAAGTCACAACTCAAAACCCTGCTTTGGGGCTCTGTCACAAACTAACGCATGACTCAACTTCTTGAAGTCTGTTTTCCTCATTTATTATAATAATGGCATGTAAAATTTTAAAGAAATTCATGAGCTCCAAAACTCTGACTCCCACATTTATCACTACTGCCATGAACATCAAAGCTCTCAGAAATTGTTTACATGAATGAATGAATGAATGAATGCTGGAGCACAGGTGGGAAGGAGCTCACTCTGTCAGGCATGAAGCCCTGTGCTTCCTAACCATTGCTCTCAGAACTCCAGTCAGTCACTGCAATGGATGGACTACTGATGTTTACCTTCTGCCAGGTGGGGCACTGTGGCTGACAAAAATTGTGGATCTTTTGCCCACATGCAACAACAACAGCAAAAGAAAACCAATCCAAGCATGTTTCACTTGACCTGTGTCCCATGTTCCCTGAGCCCTCTAAAGAAGCAAGAGTATGACAGAAATTCGCACTTCCTCGCATTATCTCCTACCTCACTCCTCTGGTGCCTCGATGGAGTCCCATTAGATTGTTTTGAGATTCTCTCTGTGGTGCCAACTGGAGGACTCCATACAGCAGAAACTTCTCCCCCAGGACATTCCTTAGCACAGCTCTGTTTCTCTTTGTTCCCCACCCCAAGCCATTCATCTCCAACCCAGTTTTGCTTGGATAAAAGCACTTCATCCATAATTTGTCTCACTCTGGATCCTGGAGGGGAGACAAAGAGACAAAGATAAATGGATGACCTCCAGTTTATTTTATGATAACACTATCTTGTCATGACTCAGGCAGGCCTGGGACTTCTCATCATGTTCAAGGAAAGAGAAATAAGGTGGGGGGCAAGGACTGCGGGAGTGATAGACAACAGGACTGAGGCCTTTCCATGCAAACCCCAGGACAATAAAAAGCAGTTTACCCCAGATAGTGTCCTAAAAACACCACCTGAGTCACTGGGTTCTGTTGTTTTACTCCTAAGTTCAGGGGGGGATGGAGGGGGAAGGTTGTCAGACTGTGGATGAGAAAGCTTTTACTCAAATTATACATCTTTCATGCTAACAAAAAAATATGTAGGGCAGATGCTGATTGCCATATTACAGCAATCATCTAATTGGAAAATTCTTTTCAAGCATTGAGAAATGTTCTTGAATATGAGAGAGTAAAAGCAAGTTCTTTTGAATGAGCGTTCCAACTCAGGCATCCCTTGTATTGGAAGACAATTTGACATCTTAGTACAAAACTGGACTTTCTACAAGGCACACAAGAAACAAGCTTGTGTCTAGTGCTGAGCACTGTGAGCTCCACGTGAACCTGGCCCGTGTGCTCTGTGAGTTCCATTTGAGGTTTTTAATGCTTTTACGGTTTTTAGAGCAATTGAGAGCACTACACTTTTCTTTCCCTGTGTAATAAAACTGGGGAGATGTTTGCAAGTCATAATGTTCCATAAATTGTTCTAAATTTATGGTTGCACTATAAACTATATTAGGCAACCCGAAAGCTCCTTATTTCTTCTGAGTCTATAAATTAGACAGTGGAGCCCTGTAAACAGCAAATGAACAGTCACAGAATCACTCCCGGACAAGTTGCACACGTGGAATCCTCAGAACATTTCATGTCTCCTTGCTTACAGGCATTTTAAAATAAATCATGAGTAGAATGAAGTCCAGACCCCTTCCTTAAAAGGCACCCAGCAGGCAAATGGATTCTAGTGTCACATTCCAGCCAGCTAATAAGAATGACTAAGGAGATTCGGATGGTGGAGTGGTTTTATCTTGTGGCAATGGTATTGTCCTCAGGAGATAACTAACAAAAAAAGAAAGAAAGGAAAGGGAGAGAGGGGGTTCTGAGAAGATGACTCAATGTGTGGGAGTGTTTGCTATACAAGCACAAGGACCTGTGTTTGAGCCCTGGTATCCACATACAAAGCCAGATGTGGATCTATATGTCTGTAGCTCCCCCCTGATTAGATGGGCAGAGAAAATAATCTCTGGCCCTCAACTGGTCAGCTAATCTGACCCAAAAAAGGCAGCTCCGGATCAGTGAGAGTCTCCTCTCAAGGAAATGAAATGGAAGAGGAATAGAGGAGGGATCCCCATGTACTACTCTGTCTTCTGCACATGAGCACATAGGACACCTACATCTGCACACCTGCGTGTACATGCCAAACATATACAACACACACACATGCCCCAAAATGAAAAGGTTTCCTGGATCCTATGACTAGTAAGTTGCAGATCTGAGTAGACACTTAAAGTATACGCCCCAAATATCCTACAATCAAAGCCCTCACATGTAGTTTGAATGTGAAATATCCCCATAGCCTCATGTGTTTATGATGAAGCCTCATACTCAATCCCCAGCTGGTGTCATTTGGGGAGGTGGGGCCTTACTGGAGAAGGTGTGTCACTAGGAACAGTCCAGCCTACTGGGTATTCAGAGGTAGCTCACTCAGAATACTTCCTTTCCCTGCTGCTCTGATAACATGTGACCCAAGCTTCCATTTAGGCTTATCATGATTTCTCCAGCATGAAGAAACTTCTCCTCCAAATTGTAAGCCTGAAATAAACCCCTTCCTCCCATCAGGCAGGGTGTTTTGTCCCAGTAATGAGATGGTAATAGCTAACCCTTCTTTAACTCTAGAGCTGCCATAGGGCTAGGATTTAAGCAAACCTTTGACAGTTGATCAGCCATCATGGATCCTCTCCCAACCATACATAGAACCTTGTAGTTCAAGTGTGAATCAAGTTTATTTTTTTTAATAACAGTACATTGTCTGGTTGCTTTTTTGTTTGCTTGTTTTGTTGTGTTTTTGTTCTAAGTACTGGTGCAAAACACAGATTTCATCATCCAAATCACCTGTGAAAAAGGGGCCCTTTCCCTTCCCCTCATGTCCTGCTCTGGGGTTGGGGCATTTGTTGTGTCTACTTCTCCTTCATTCCTTCTCCTACAACAGTGGTAACATTTGCAGAATAATTCTGGCCTACAACATAATCTATTCTCAAAACTATAGAGATGCCTTTGGCAACTTCATCTGGAACTTGGATCTAGCCTTATTCAAAACAAACTGCTTCCCTTCCCTACTACAGGAGTTAGGAAATTCCCCCCTTGTTGTCTTTACCAGTTTGATTTGGAATTTATTGGCTCTAAGGTTTTCAGGACCCAAGGTCAAGCCCAAGTCATAGTTTCAGCTGAATGATTAAAATGATTCTCCATCTCTACCCCACTACAAGCATCCATGTCCTCACCAGTATTTCCAAGCAATTGGCACAAGAGTGCACATTTTTCATAGAGGTGATCTTATTCATTGGGTTTGGCAGACATTCTGAAATACTTCATAAAAGATACCACACCCTCTAAAGAGCCACATTAAAACCAGATCACAAGTACTGCTTTTCTTCTTCCTGTCATTGGTAACCAGATCTCTTACACCTGCCTGTACCCTTGAACCTTGCTATTGTTGGGGGGATTAAGAGCTGATGCATGAAGTGTGTTCAATATTGATAGCCATAGTTATGATGAGTGTTATGTTGAAATGCTGGAAGGACTGGCAAGGAAAGGAATGGAATAGGGGCATATGTGTGCCTCAAAACAAAGACTAATAGGGAAACATCAGGTGGGATTTTTTAAACAAATATAGCAATTTTGTGTGTGTGTGTGTGCACACATGCACACGCACACACACATGCACAGGTTAGGTGTGTGTGTATATGAATAAGCATGCACATGTGTGTACATGGCAAATGGAGGACAGGCACAGTACAACTTTTTGGGGGGTGTAGGGTGTATGTGTGTATGTGCTCATTTCTGTGAATACAGGACAGTGTGTGCCACAGCACACATGTGGAGGTCAGAAGACAACCTCAGGCGTCCCACCTCACCTTCTGCCTTGTTTGAGGCAGAATCTCTTGTTTTTCTCTGCTGCATATGCCAGGCTAGCTGGCCCATGAGTCTCCAGGGTATTCTCCTGTCTCTGCCTCCCATCTCATTGTAGGTGCTCTGGGACTACAGACTCTTGCATTATTGCATCTAGCTATTCGTTGTATTCTGGGGATTTGAACTTAAATTCATGCTTGTACAGCAAACACTTTGCCCACTGAGCAATCTCCCCAACACAGGAGCCATCTATTTTTGAGACAGAGTCTCTGACCGGCCTAGTATTCACCAAGTAGGCTAGACTGGCTGGCCAGAAGGTTTTGGGGATGTGCCCATGTCTCCTTTCCAACAAGCATGTAACCATACCTACTTTTTTCTTTTTTAATGAGAGTACTGGGAATCAGACTCAGGTACTCATGCTTGGAAGGTAAACACTTTACCAAATGACCCATCTCCCTAGCCCCAGCAATGATTTCAATAAACTCCTAAATATGATTTAAGCATAGAGACACATAACAACACTTAAGGTACACAGATTGTATGCATGAGGGAAGAGACTAGACTAATGGGCAACCTGTATGTGTGACATAGTCACTAGTAAATACATTATTAATGCAAATTCCTTCCCAGAGAATACTACCAGGCCAAAGTTCTCCACATTTCAAACTTATGCATCCAATCGTCCCTTTGACATCATCTGAACAAGCATCTCACAAGAGCGCACCATGGCACCATCCAAACGCGCTGGCTTCCCAGTCTTCCCATGCTGGTAAAGAGCACCAACATTCACCAAATGGTTCAGGCCCAAATCTTAAAGCCACAGCTTGCTGACACATTCTTTTCCCTCACACCCACATCTACTCTAACAGCAAGGCTTCAACATTTATGCCTAACCTGACTGTGGCTCACAAGTTTCCTTGCAGCTGCTGGAAGGCAGATTATCACAGTGCTAATGGGCAAGAACTGCCTCACTGTTCTCCTGGCACTGTCTCCTGTGTTCTGAAATCAATCCTTTGCCTAAAATGGAACATAATATATGCAAAAATGCAAATCCCACAACTCTCTTCTGGCTACTAACCTTCCATTTGTCTTGAACCACACACCTAAAAGGCAACTTAGGACTGAGCTCAGTTCAACGCATAGACATGTGTGTCCTGCCTGCTCCCCTTTCTGGCCTCATCTCCTACCGGTGACTTCATCTAGCAGACATCCTTTCTTCAGAGTTCTTCTACCTCAAGAAATCCACTTCTGCCTCAGGGCCTTTGCACTTACTCTTCTCTCACTTATTCATGTGGCTGACTGTTACCCCCAAGTTCTGTTCAAATGCCACCCACCATAAAAGAGTACCCTGTCTACTCTCTTGAAATAGCCCCCAGGATCATGTACGTGTTACATAGACTTCTAACCATTTTCTGTCCCTACTTAGCTTCATTTACTATTTCCCATGGACCAATCTATTTATTTGAAGATCAGCTTTTCTGTCCCCTCACTAGAATGCATGCTGCACAGATCAAGGGCAGTTGCTTCATTCATCACTGTCTTTCATACCTTTTATGGGTTTCTTCAAAGAAGAGCTCAATAAATGTCTCTTCAAATTATTACTGAACAAGCAAGTACCAATTTCAGCTGTAGAGGCCTCAGAGACTCCACGTCCACCCCTTTCTCCTCAGGCCTTTCGGAAAATATGTCACTCACTCAGCGTCTCCCCAGAGATACTCATGTTTGTGTACGTTAAAGAAGGAAACTGCTAGCACTCAATTTTGCTGAGAGTTTGGCAGTGAGGAGGCCCCTTTTACATCAGGCCCTTTTTCTTCAAGATACCACAAACTCACTGCATAATGCCTTGAAGAAGATGTCAGCAGTAATCGTATTTCAGTGATGAGTAAGCTAAGGTCTCCAAAGAGATGTCTTTGTCTAAGGCTTAGGCAGTGAGCTGGTCACAACTGAACCTGCGTTTCTGAAATCACAGTTCTGCTGCCCCCCGCCTTCATCTCTCTTTCTTTCCCAATGCTGAGAAAGCTTTTCTGGATTACAAAAAAAAAGGAGAAAAAAAATCAAACAACAACAAAAACAGGCTTGTCCTCATTTCTGCTTAGGTCTTAATATGTTGTTTTCCCCTAAAGGCACGTGGAGAGAGTGAGGAAAAAAAAAACATGGAATGTTTTAAGTGTGTTCATTTAGTTTCTACTTTACCATGAGACACAGAGAAACCACAGTGAGCCATTAAAGTACTGTTTACAAGGTGATTATAGAATTATTAAAAGAAAAGGGTAATTTTGGTGAACTACATGTAGGGAGGTACAGTTTTAAGACTGTAGATAGCTTCATTGGTGGTGATAATTGGATGTGCCAGGCTGCTGGAAGGCCCGAGCTTAATCCAGGCCTCCATCCACATGTGGTGGACCTGATGGTAGGGAACATAGCTCAAGTGAGAACGCCTTTGCACCTGAAAGGAGCAGAGAGGCACAAGCTGTAACTGATCATTGAGTCCTTAAGTCCCATCTCTGATCGTCCCACACTAGTGAAACACACTAGTCTAACTCAGGGGCTCTGGGGCTGGGACAAAGGGTTTTGTTCTTTTGAGCTCTCACTTGCCCAACCACGCAGCCAAGCCCTGGTGGCCACAGCTCATCCAGACTTTGGCCACACCCAGCCCTCTTTCATAAATGCTAAGAGAATGTTGAAGGTTTGCCTTCATTATGACTCATCACTTCAGAATCTTCTTCATTTCTCCATTCTTGTTGTCTTTTTAGCTGAATTAGGAGTCCTAGTGAGGAGTAATGACTGTGCAAGTTGCACTTTGCATAATTCTTGGAACATCTTTCATGGATATCACCGTGGAGCTGTGGAGCTCTGACTAAGGTACTATGATACCCCTTGAGGTCTGGCGTGTCATTGCTTATTCATATGTGGAAGACAAAACTGTTTTTATTGCCTGTGGTGGTTTGGGAGTATAAGGGAATAATAGGAGTAATATGCTTGGTGAATTGCAAAGGAAATCTGTGTATGAAAGTAGGTGTGGGGTAGTGAGGTGAGAGACTTGAATAGCTATCTTTACATAAGCAGAACTCCAGTGTTACAAATGGGTCGATTCTTTCATTTTCAGAATAGTGGTCCTAAGCATATTCTACTACTACTACACGAGAATGCCAAAATGGACCATGAACCAACCTAAAGAATTGACATTTGCATACCACCCACCTAAAACGTGTATGACAGATTGGGTGAAACAGAGAAAGCTTGCTTTAGTGGTTGAGTTTAATCAGATTTTTGAAAGGCATTCTTTGAACTCTAATATCTTGGAGCAGGTAAGTCCATGTCCCGATAAAATGACCCTAAGCTTCTAATCAAGATATCTCTTTCAATCAGAATTTTTCTTGTTAAATAAATGCTTTCAGGATGCATTTAATGAAATGGATATACTAATCAGGAGAAAAGTGAAATAACAAGGAAATCAGACATTCCATCTTCGCCCAAGCAAAACCTGCCCAGAAGGTATGATAACGTCCTGCCAACAGCCTGGATGTTATCACTAGGGGAGTAACAATGTCTTGAGCCCTATTTCAGGTCTCCCCATGGAAGAAAAACCAGTATGCTATATCCAGGAAATGATTTTCATGCAAAACTTTGGCCATCTGTGTGAGATTTGAAAATCAAACTGCTCTAAAATTACATGACAAGTGCATTTTGACTTGCCTTCACTTAGTATTTTCAATTAGTGAAAGAGTGGGCCATTTCAGCTGCACAGAGCTCTCTGCTCAATAAAAGCAATTCATAGCCACATTATTTTTTAATTGATCTTCATTCATTAGTGCCAAATGAGAGAAATAATTGGGCTCTAATTACCCTGCATCTGAGTAAGGAGTAGTATAATTTTCCATTTGGCTCCAATGTATTCTCAAGAATTAAGTCATGTTTCTCCTGCTATCTAATTTAAGAACCTGAAAGAAACAAAAGGATGGGGGTAAAGTACAAAAATTTCATCACCACCTTATCAACATGCAACGACTTTGCTATGAGAAGCTTCGTTTTGGTTTCAATCAGGAACAAGGCATCATGCCAAGTGCAGGGAAGATTGGAGTAAATAGCACACCACATATAACAAGAAGGCTCTTTAGTTGCTTATTTGAGATGGAAATTCAATGCTTACAAAAGTTTAATGCTAAAGTGGACAGAAAAATAGATACCATCCCTCGCCATGCCTGAGTGTTTTCATTTGGATTAATATCAATTTGATTGCAATCCAATCTCCTCAGAAACCCAGGTGAAGATGTAACGTGTAGTTATCAATGTATATTTATATAACCCTTTCAAAGCATTTTACTGAACATGAGATCGTAGGAACAAGAGAGGAAGTGTTACCTCATACTGAAGATGTTTGGAGTCAGATGGCCTGGACTGTACATTGATCCCTAGAATTTCCTAGTTACGCACAACCTTGTGTACAGTAGTCTAGGTCATAAGGTGCCTGAGAAGATCATAATAATTCAAATTACATAACAATGTCTAGAAAATTAAGCTGTAGTAACTCACCATAAATTATAGCAAATGGTTGAGTCTTTTGGAAAGATAATAAACTCAAATTCAAATAATGTGTATAGAATAAGGGTTGGCAAACTATGGCCCAGGGACCAAATTGGACTGCTGCCATTTATTTATGGCTCATGAGCTAAGGATGGGTTTATATTTTTTTAATTGTTAGAAAGAAAAGAAAAAGTGTAATTAGTGACATGTGAAAACTAGTTAGAATCACATTTCTGTGTCTATGAATAAGATGTTATTGGGGCATCTTTCCCACTGCCTATGGCTGCTACCATGTTGCAATGACAGAACCAGTAGTTCAGAAACTATATGTCCTGAGAAGCTGAAAGTATTTATTGTAAGTTTCTTTGCAGAGAAAAATTACCAACACAAGCTGTAAGTGTTAAAGATGTAGGAGCAAAATCTCTGAAAGGTAGAAGTAGGAAAGACAGGAACAGAAGTCAATGGTCAGTTGTAGGAAGAAGGAACGGTAATAGTCCTATGGAACCAAACAGACCTGGTAGGAATTCTAGTTTCAATACAATCTATGTCATCTGAAACACATTACCTGTTAGTGTCCCACGTTGTCCATGAAACAAATAATCATTCTTATTCTAATAATACCACTATAACCCCACAAGATACCTTTGAGGATTACACTAGGTAGCATATATGAAATACTGAATATTAAAAATTCTTCAGTAGTCCTGAGGCTCAGGACAGGCACATTGTTCAAGTTCAGGAATAACATAGAGTAAGAAAATAAACATCTAGCTCAAAAACTTAGGTAATAGAACTAGAGAACCAAATGAAAGTTGAGGAGAGGAAAGTTGAAGTTAGGAGGTAGAGGAAAGGGGTCATAGGACAAATGATGGTCCTAAGGATGATAAGCTGAACTTGAGTAAAAGACACAGAGGCAGAACTCACTTGGATGTTCTCACAATGTGGCTTCCACCTCACCCTGCAGCTATTTCCCTTCTTAGGTGTGACATGTGTGAGTGGTTTCAGCTGTCTCTATTATCCATGTTTGTCTCTGAGGGTGTAGCCCAGGTGCAGGGTCAGCAGAGAGGGTGGGGAAGGGAGGAATCTGGTCTGCTTGGAACCTATTAGGTTGATGGTGCCAATGGAACATTCAAGCACGCATGAGTAGCAGGCATGTGGAAATAAAGACCTGAGAGAGAAAGCCAGGTCCAGAATCCACCAAGAAGGTCTTGCTCAAGCAGAAAGAACCCAGGGGGAAGGCACATGAAGGAGCCAAGATCAGAACTGGGGCAGATCATGTTAGCCACAAAGAAGACATTCCCAATGTGTTGTGTTGTATGAGTGCTTCCTCCCACGATAGAGCCTAGAAAGCGCTCATTGTTGCAGTCACCTTCTCATTGCTTGCACATAGCACCAACCAAAAGCAGCTGAGGGAAAGACTATTTTTATGTTGGCTTACAGTCTCGAGGGGAAGCTCCTGGTAGCAGGGAAAAGATGGCAGAGCAGAGGTTGACATCACTCTACCACAGCAGGTAGAAAACAGCAGGAGAGTGAGCCAACATTAGCAAGTTAGGGGCTAATAAACCTCAAAGCCCACCCAGCAACACATCTCCTCCAGCAAGGCTCCACTTCCCAAATTGCTATCAGCTGGGATCCAAGCATTCAAACCACAGGAGGACACCTAATACAAACCACCAGACTTATTAGCTGGATTAGTCTTCAAGTTCTAAGTTTTGGGAGTTCTGGGTAATATGAACCCACTCCAGCTAGCTTCCATGTTAGAAGAAGAGACTATAAAAAAAAAAAGAGAGAGAAAATGGCAGACCTTATTACTGATTCTGCTGGGAGGTTGATGGGGCCAAGTAAATAGAACTCTCTTCATCTGAGCTCTAGATCAACTGAGAAAAAAGGTCAGAGAGTAAACAAAGAGAAGACTGACTACAAACATTTGCTTACGCCACGGTCCTCTAACCCTAACATAGTGTGCATGGATATTCCGTGGAAGTGCCATACATATTCATTAAATTTGAATGAATAAATGAAATTTTCATCCTCCCAGGAGAGAAGGGATTTTTTAATGAAAAAGAATAAAAAACAAATTATCAACTTTCAAGAACCACTGGCAAGTGATAAGCACAGTAAAGACCACTCCACACACTACTGTTCGTTACTTCTAAAGTATATTTCAATTGATAACAATATAGTGATTACATCATTATCTCTCCCACACAAAATTATAAATTTTTATTTTGCATGTACATGTGTGCATGTGTGTGTGTGTGCATGTACTTGTATGTTATGGGTTCATGTGCATATGTGTCACTCTACCTTATGTTTTGAAGACAGGGTCTCTTACTGAACCTGGAGCTCACAGATTCAGCTAAACAACAAGCCCTAAGAATTCTTCTGTCTCCATCTACCCACTGCTAGGAGTGCAGACATGTGCCACCATGCCTGGCTTTTAGGTAGGTTCTGGGGTTCTGAACTTAAGTCTTCATGCTCACATACATGGCAAGCACTGAGCCATCTTCTCAGACCCTATAAATTTCCAAAGTGTAGAGGTTGTATCAGTTTTCATCATTAGCATATTGTGAACTCATGTTTAAAGAAAAGGGAAAGATGGTAAACATTTTCATCTTTGCAGGCTGTATGGTGCCTGTATGGTTTAGCTACTTGGTATCGCTATTGTAGGACAAAAACAGCCACAAACCATGGACAAGACTGTGTTCCAGTGAAGTATTATTAATAAAAACAGGAAGTGAGACATAGCCACTCTATGGATTAACTAGAGGCATATGATGACCTTGATATAGCATGTAGTTGGAGTTGGGTAGACACTGACTGCAGGAATATTCCACATCGACTTAATATCCACTCAGGAAGAGCCACACCAAACCTAATGGACAACAGTGTTGTGAGGTTTTCTCGTCCTTCTCTCCTTTGATCACATCAGACCCTCAGGTTCATCACTAAATCTTGAGACTCAGAATAGAAGGCAGATGAGAAGAAAACAATTGTTTTCATGAAGAGTTTGGGGTTCTAACCCAACCCCTGAGCAAAAGCAACATAAAGACTAATTATGAGAGAATTTTTTATAAGAAAACCAGGCCTTGATGTCTGAAGTCCCTTTCTGCCACTTTGTAGCTGTGTGACATTGAGCTATCAGCATTCTTCCAGCTAAGCCATCACTCTTGGTCTGTAAAGGGGAAGTAGTAAGGCTTTCCATGTGGTGGGTTGTGGGGACGAGGCCATATGCAGATGTTTAACTTCTCATGATGAAAGAAATGACCCAAGGGCACTCAACAAATCTTACCTTTCTCAGTGATGTTATTAGCAGTGTTCTTATTGAGTTCTGAATCCCTTTCAGAGAAATAGGCTTATTCTTCTCCCAAAGATCTACAGAGTGCCATTTGGCCTCCACCAACTTTCATGAAAAATTCAATACCCAATTTGGATGTACACACTTCCTTTGCCATCGCTTCACAATGCAGAACATGTGTGGTACATTTACAAAGGAGAGGACCAAGCCTGGTAGCATACATTATTGATATGTTTAGGAGCATATGCAAAATGAGGCATAGGGGAGGCATTCACTTTCTTGTGAATAAAGAGATGAATTTGAAAGAAACTCAATTTGTAAGCACAATTAAATCCCTATGAAATGATCTGGGCCAAATAGCAATAATTTAAACAGGCTGACAATAAATGAGAGAAAATTGAGTTTGCTGTTTATTGGTAGGGGTGGGTGAAAGTGGTGTCTCTAAAGCCATGTACTTCATGTACCCTCAGCGAAGATGGTCTTATCTTTACTATGAAATAATCACTGACGTAATTCAGTATGTCTTATTGAAGAAGAGAAAGGACATTTGCCTTTGGGGTGTTTTGTGGGAACAAGCCACTATGAAATGTCAGAAAATAAACCATCATCTGCTGAGTACTCCCCGTCACATGCATGCAAACACACATCTTTTATTGTAGTAATTAGCAAGTTCTGTTGTTTCCCTGGGCGTCCCTAGCTACAGAGCTCCATTAACACAGGCTCCTGCGTGAGCACAAAAGGAGACCCTTAGGAGAACTAAGTAGCTCTCCAGTGTACTTTCACGTCCCTTCCCACTGAACATTTATTTATTTCTTCCTTCCTTTCTTTCTTGTTTTGTAAATATTTATTTATTTAGAGAAAGAGAGGCAGAGAAAGAGAGAGAGAGAATAGGTGTGCCAGGGATTCTTGCCAATGCAAGCAAACTCAGACACATGTGCCACTTTGTGGGTCTGGCTTTTATGTGGGGACTGTGGAACGGAACTCCCAGCCAGCAAGCTTTGCAAGTAGGCACCTTTAACCACAGAACCATCTCCCCAGACCCCTCCCACTTATACATTTTATTGAGCCTTAACAACAAATTTCAGACTAGAGCCATAGATGTGCTGCTCCCTGAAGTGGACTTTTCATCCCAGTTAAGAGCAGGTGAATTACTCTAAAATAAATGGATCCTTAAATAAAAATTGAATGACTCATCTTACAGAATTTGGACTATCATTAATCTTAGCTTTGCTTTCATCTTTTTATTTCAGTTTCCTGTCATGCTTGCAATCTGAGTGACACTATGGTGACATGTTCCTGTAATTTTTTAAAACTGTGAGAAATAAGATTGCACAGAAAATGAGAAACTGGTAGGAAGGCACCAAGTCTCTTTCTCATAGCACTAACTGCTAAGAAGTCCCACACAGACAGACTCTCTCAGTTATTTTGAAGAATATTACATCTCATATTGAGCTTAACCTTTTCTTAAGATATATTTTCCATTTGTAGACTTTGTACATACAGCAAGTCCTTAGCTGCAGAACTCACCGTTTATAGTGCTTACTGATGGGTCTGTTTTGTTTACCAAAGCAGGACCCCACACTCAAACACCCACCAAGTGTTTTATAGTTTATAGTTTAATAGGACAGGCCAGATGATTACACATTAAACACAGAGTAGTCTTCATCTCTTTAAAGAAATCGATCCTTCTCCATCTTTCTTGGAGGAAATGGTCATTTGTTTTGACAGTTCTGAGTCATGGATACAGGGAAATATTTCTGAAGATTTTCACAAGCTCAGTGACAAATGACAGCTTGTGCAGGGGTGTGGGAAAGACGGTGGGTGAGTGGCAGGTTCCCTGGAAAGGCTGAGAAGGGCGTGGCCTCATTCAGGGACGGCAATAGCTAATGAGCACCAGGATAAACAAAGTTTTAGGCAAGGGATGGTGAGAGGTTCCCTAGTTACCACTGCAGCTGGCATGGAGAATTCATGGGAATTAGCTGCAATGTAAGAGCTGTTGTTATCATGGGCAGTGGGTCAGATGCGCAAAGGGGTAAGAATTAGGGCTTTAGTTAGGTTAGGAAGTATGATAGGTTTCTCTTAAAGAAATGATCACTGATATTCCCACTCCTGAGGAAGCTTTTTTTCCCCTGTTGTCCTTGATTGATTTTCTCTCAAGAATATTCCTCACACTCCTCTCTAATGTCCAGAATATCAGTCCTATGTGTATTTTAAGGCTCAACTCAAGAATACAACAGCTTCCTTGTAATAGATCCCATTCTCAGTTTAGAATGTGATTCCTCACAACCCCTTATTCCATCATTTACTGGCCCACACCTGTATTAGCTCCAGAATAATGACTAAATCTTGAGAAATTGTCTAAGCCAGTTGTTAAACATGATATTATTAAAAATCTAATCATATAAATGTAATATTCAATGAATGGCATTAAAAACATAGATAGTAAGATACTTCTTATATAGTTCACTGTATTTTGTTTCTGGGCTCTTGGAATTACTCATAAGTATCCCATCCGTGTGGCTGAAAAACTATCGAATGATGGACTACTACATGTCTCTTCCAGTTCTGCACTCAGTGATTTCAGATCAGTAGCTTGAGATTTGTTCTAATGGGAATATTTACACGATGGAGACCAGTAATTGCTATAATTCAGACCTCCTCCCACCATTTAGCCTAGAACCAGGTGTAAAATAGACACTGAAACAACCTTGCTTTTATCCTTTGTTTTGAATACTCACTGCTTTTAGAAAGAAAAACTCATTACTTTTTTTTAGGACATCATGTATTACAAAGTATAAATTTCAAGTCATAAAGGTCTTTCATAATCCCTATTCCTTAAGGGCAGGCAGAGATCTTGTTCACACTTTTATGATACAATACATCCAGCACAGTATGTATTTATCAAATGCAATTATTAGAAGACATAACTCAGTATGTATGGAGGTTGTCAATAAAAAGATGAAAAGAAAAAGAAAGCATAACTCAGTTCTGGGCTACTGGAAAGATGAACTCGGGCATCACATTTAAGTGAAATGCATTTGTCCCTTGGTGTTTGGTTCTAGGACCCTTCCTGGGTCACTGAAATCTGCAGCTGCTCAATTTCTTACATAAAATACAGGAGCATTTTCATTGACCCTCCCACATGTCCCATCAACTTTATATATCACCTCTACATTATTTATTATACCAAATACAATGCCAATGCTATGCATGTGGTTGTGGCATATTTTTTGTGGGATAATGAAAGGAGAAATACTGTGCATGTTCAGTAGAGATTACTTTTTGTTTTTTAAATTTGCATGTGTATGTATGTTCATATGTATATTAGTATGTGTGTGTATGTGTGTGCACATGCACAAATGTACATGTGTATTTGGTGTTTGAGGACTCATCGGCCTAGAGCTCACTATTAGGTTAGACTAGCTGGGATGGTCTACTCTAGTGAGCCTCAGAGATCAACCAGTCTCAGCCTCCTCAGCACTGGGATTACAAACGTGTATCACCATACCTGGTATTTTTATGTGGTTCTGGGGATAAAGCTCAGGTCCTCATGCTTGTGAGTGAAATGCTTTACTGACTGAGTTATCCCCCCAATCCCCAGATGAAAGTATCAAGGTATTTGTTATCTACAGTTGGTTGACTCTGCAAATGTAGACTTCACAGAAGGCAGAGGATGGACTGCACTATGTGCAGAGGATAGCTGCGTGTGTGGAAGCCAGTCCCGAGCTTCCGGCCTAGAAGGGAGACTGTGCAGAGAGGGACGAGGTGAGGAATGGTGTGTTCAGCAGTGGGGAGGGGCAAATGAAGAAGGAATTCAGGCAACATTAGCTTGAGGGTCACTGATAATACTGAAGTCATTGTTTTATTTTTCTCATATACTGAATTCTTCACAGGGGATATAACTCAGTCATAGAGTATGTGCTTAGCCAATGTTTCATCCCCACCATCACATTTACCCCCCAAAAGTCCTCAAAAAATCTTTTTGCTTCCTCAGAAAGTACTTCTAAATCTTGGAAGTGATTCAGTTCATGATATGACAATAGGAGTTACAGGGATTTTCTATGTCAATTCCCTGTATTCAGTGATCAGCCAATTTCATACTATGTGGACCTACTCAGGATTTGTGCCATGTGACCTCACTTTCACAATTAACTGACTGGGCCAAGGATGTTTATCTGATTCAGTAGGCTGACTAGTGTGGTGCTAAATGTGACAAGGTTCAGTAACCGTCCATGTCACTGCTCTTAAGAATTTCACCTAGAAAACATAAAGAACTTGAGTCAGGTAGAATTGTTAGACAGAGCCAAAGAGCTTGCAAGTTGGAATTGGTGACTTGGCAAACAAACATCAGCTTGTAAAACAGCAGAATATTTAGGAAAGGCCATTTGGTAAATAAATAAAGTTGACAGAGAGAGAGAGAGAGAGAGAGAGAGAGAAGGAGAGGGGTCATGGAGCTATTTTAATTCTAGTGTTCAGCAATTCTATTACAGAGTTTTAGATATGAAGAATGTAAGTAATGTACCCCAGGTCATACGTATGGAGCAGTTAGACTTCTCAATCACAGCTGGGTAGTTTTCCAAAATATGTGATAGATTTGCTTCTTCTCCCACTCCATGCCCAATATAAACATGGCTGATTAAACCAGGAACATTTATTATGAAACTTGAATTTAGCTTTCTAGACTTTTCTCACATAGATCTCTCATTCCATCTGATTCAGAGTTAATAACTGAGTCAATTACTTGCATGTGCATTTTATTATGAGGTCCCTCAGAAAACATGGCTCAATAATATTGCTAATGAGTTTCCTCTCAGAAGTTACAAAGAAGTTAATAAAATAAGTCACCTGAAATCTAAATTAAGTCTCCAGCAAACAGACATGATTTTTTTTCACTAGAATTTAGTCTTGTAACTTTTGTCAACTATAGCAGTTTAGATTGTAGACGTGGTAAAGAGAGTAAAACATTATAAAAATTGTGCTAGAAAATCATGGAAAAAGAAAAATATAATCAGTGAAGGAATTTCTGTTAGTGCACCAAGGAATTGATGGTAGAATACAGGCTTTTCTAACTATATCTCAGAGCCATTGATTCAAAACATGATAAAAATTATAAATAGTTGAGCTTCAAATGATTTTTCCATGACATACTACCTGATTAGTGCTTTAAGAAATGTCAATTGAAAAATGTTTAAACTTAGTAGATATTTTTCAGATTTTTATGTCTGTCAAATAAGAATTATCTGCAAGTTATAAAATTTTAATTTCTGTCATGATGGTTAATGCTCCAAATATTTAGGTCAAAATGTAAAGTTCCTTTAAGAAACCTGTGTGAGAATATGACAAAATGCATTTTTGCATGCGTATGTGTGTGGGAATACATGTGTGTTCATATGTGTGTGGGTGCACATGTGTGTTCAGGTGCATGTAAGCATGTGTGTATGCATGTAGAGGCCAGTATTTAATATTGGTTGTCTTCCTCAGTTGCTCTCCACCATCTTTGTGGGCATAAAGTGTCTCAAGTGTCTCACTGGATCTAGAGCTTACCAGTTTAGCCACAGTAGCAGACAGCAGGCCCTAGCCTAGGGTTTCCCAGACTCTGCCTCCCCAGTAATTGCAGTTAGCACCACCATACCTAGCTCTTATGTGGGGGTGCTGGGCATCTGTACTTGGGCACTCCTGCTTGCACAGGAAGCAATTTATTCACTGAGCCATCTCCTCAGTCCCTGGAACTTCTCATAATACAAACCAATAGTGTTGATTTCACATTCATCCTAACACGAATCATTTTGCCAAAGATATTCACTATAATCCCTGATCTCATGTACATTACAAAAACCACAGGAAAATAATTTAAGACTATTTTATTGATATTGAAAAATTCATAATTCCTTCTCATTTTAGGTTATACCTGTTATAACATACATGTGGTCACTTTAAGAGGCTCTGCTGCCCAGGACCAGGCCCATATGGGAAAGCTGATAGGGAAACTCAATGTCAAACCAAAGCCATATCTAGTGCTGCTGTGGCTCCTAGCACATAGGTTGAGTGTGTGAAGTAGAACTTTCCCAGTCTCCTGAAATCTTATAAAAAGCAAGAAGCTTTTATTGAGAAAACTGGGACCTGTCTCTGGCTTTAGTGACCCATCATATTCCTTCACGATGCATTAACTTTCCTCTCTCCCAGGAACTAAGCCTTTCTCTCTGGGTTCAGGGCCCACTTGTAACTCCCCTAATAAAGCTTTCCTTGTAAAAATGCTCATCATCTGAGCTCTCATTGGACCAGCCTGCTCTCCCCTCTTCTCCATTTTTTTAAAACATACTTTATTTACTTGAGGGAGAGAAAGAGAGAGAGGAGGCAGAGAGAGAGAGTGGGTGCACCAGGGCCTCCTAGCCGCTACAGATAAACTCCAGATACATGTGCCTTTGTGTGAATCTGGCTTACGTGGGTACTGGGGAATCAAACCTGGGTCCTTAGGCTTCACAGGCAAGTGCCTTAACCACTAAGCCATATCTCTAGCCCTTCTCTTTCTTTTTCATCTACCAATGTACTTTTAAATTTGATATTAGTAGCCCCAAATTGACCCAAGAATGATGAGTTTATTTAATTTGGGCATATATAGATATGATATGGTGTAATTTTGCTCCAAAGTCAGATAAATTCTATGAAAAAGATATCTATGACTTTTGTTCATATACATGCAAATATTAAAAGGCATTTTTTCCTTGCAGAGATTAGAAAACTTGCAGGTTTGTTGGAAAGCTGGATATATGAATCTACTTCACTATGATTTTTTTTACTATAAATCTTATGAAATGTGGTCTAAATGCTGATGAAATATTTCCATGGGGCCGAGGATATAGGGTTCTAGTGGTAACATGTGAAAGTCCCCGAGTTCAAACCCAAATATTGCCAAAATGTGGAAAATGGTTTCCAAAACAAATCACTTAACTTTGCTTACTTGTCTTTGGCTTTAATTAGGGCCACTAGAAGGTTTTACGTTGCATGTGTGACTGCCATTATTCTCTTAGACAGGGCTGTCCTCGGGACATGACAGTCCAATGTTGTGCTCACTGCCTTTTGGTTTTAAGAAAGTCTGTAGTGTGATTTCTGCTCTTCACTAAGGAATTCTCTTACGCTTCCACTTGGCCATCTGGTGTGCTAATTTTACAAGCTGGACAGTGAAATCAGCTTCCTGAACTAAGGATACAGAAATACTCTACTGTGGTGGTCACCTTGTGAAAAATAAAATTAAGAGTATATTAGGACTATTTTTACATGAAAAATACCTCAGAGGGTAATTCAAGGAGAAGAAATTTTTCTTTTAGCTCACAATTTCAGAGGATTCAGTCTGTGGTGGTTTGGCTCCATAGCTGTGGTTTTGTGCTGAGTCAGGACACCAAGGAGACAAGAGAATGTGTCAGAGTAAAACTGCCCAGTTCATGTAGCCAGGAAGCAGAGCAATATAGACAGAGGCAAACTATGAATTTGCATCTTGACTGCACTCTCCATAATTCCACCTCCTCCCAGGAGTCTCTTCGGAGTCTGGATCATCAATGGATTCATCTGCTAATGAAGGTAGAGCCCTTCTGATGTAGCCACTTCCCACAAGGAGCTCCACTCTGTCACTGCTTGCAATGGGGAACGGACCTCCAATATATGAGCTTTGGGGGTATGCTTTATATCCAATGCATAACAAAGGGCATGTCGGAATATCTTGGAGGCTTTTTGTGTTCCTTTAATTTAATTTATGTAAAATAAAAACCACTGTGAAGTGTGTGGTTCTGTGGCATTGCACATGTTTACAAAGTTATCCATGCCACCCATCTATCTGCAGAACTTTTCATCCTCCCAGACTAAATTCTGACTAAAATCTCTCTGTGTCTCTCTCTCTCTCTCTCTCTCAACAATTTCCACTCCAGTGTTTGTCTCTATGACTCAGACCACCCTAGGTACCTTGTATAAGTGGAATTCTACAGATTCTGGCCTCTTGTGTCTTTGAAAATTTTAATTACATCTTTTAGCCACAGAAATTCCATTTCTAATGGAACACCAATGATTCAGAAGAAAACAAAAACTCTGCTTAAGTAAACATCTTTCAGTAGTCAATTTTTGAGAAGCTTCTTTTTTCCTTTTTACTAGGGAGAATTTGGGATTAAAGTCAGAAAAAAAATGCTGACATCTCTACAAGAATAAATAAGGGTGATGTTAGATCTACATGGGTCTTGAAATTCTTCTTGAGATGTGTGATAATCTCATCTCAAGCAGCTTGGGGCTAGGGAGATGGCTCAGTGGATAAAGAACTTGCTGGGCAAACATGAGTACCTGAGTTCAGATCTCCCAGCATCCACATGAATGCCAGGCAGAAATGATAGCTCGTCTGTAATCCCTGTACTAGAAATACAGACACAGGGTATCCCTGAGGCACAAACCAGTTAGCTTGACTAGCCAAGTCAATAAGGTCTCAATTCAAGTGACAGACTCTGATTCAACAAATATTATGGGGAGCAATCAAAAAAGTTACCTGATGTCAGCCTCTGACCTACACACACACACACACAAATGTGTACTTTCACATACATGCACCCACACACATGTACACATATATACACACCAAAAAAAAAAAAAAAAGCCTTGCATAGCTCATTGGGCCCTTTCTTAATAATTCCACTTCAGTGCTTGTATTATTTGTTAACTGGATAGAAAATAGTAACATTACTTGGTTAATAATGAAGTTACATGGCACAAGAAGTTACAATCCTATAATTCAAAGCCTCCTCAATATTAGATAATGTTACTGTTAAACTGCACACACCATTATTTTCCATTACAAAGCTGGGTAAAACATGATCCTACATATAAGTGACCTAAAAGTCTCCATCTCAAAACTTCTAAAGGTGATAAATTCCTTCAGTAAAGAGGCAGGATACAAAATCCCTGCACAAAAATCAGTAACTTTTCTTTATGCAAAGAACAAATATACAGAGAAAGAAATCAGTGCTGTCCCATTTTCAATAGCCACAAAAAAATAAATACCTTGGAATAACACTAACCAAAGATGTGAAAGACCTATATAATGAAAACATTTAAAAATAAACTCAAGAAAGAAATCAAAGAGGAATTGAGAACATGGAAAGACTCGCCATGCTCCTGGATAGGTAGAATTAATATTGTGAAAATGGCAAATCTACCAAAGGCAATATACAGAGAAATGCAATACCAATAAAAATGCCAGCACCATTCTTCACAGAGATTGAAAAAATGATCTCAAAATCCATATGGAACGTCAGAAAGCTGCGAATATCCAAACATATCCTCAGCAAAAACGAATAAATAAATAAATAATAAAAATAAAACACTTCTGGCAGTATCAGCATACCCTATCTAAAGCTATATTACAAAGCCATAGTGACAAAAAAAAACAGCGTGGTACTGGAATAAAAACAGAAACAGACCAATGGAACAGAATTGAAGATCCCAGAACTTAGGTCAAGTAACATCAACTGCTTGATCTTTGACAAAGGTGCCAATAATGTAGACTGGAGAAAATACAGTATCTTCAACAAATGGTGTTAGACAAATTGGATGACCATGTGTAGAAAAATGAAATTAGACCCACTCATTTCACCAAACACAAAAATCAAGTCCAAATGGATTAAAGACCTCAGTATAAGACCTGAAACTCTTCTGCTATGAGAAGCAATACTAGGAGGCACTCTCCATGATATTGGACTGAGAAAAGACTTCCTGAATAAAACCCCAGTAGCCAAGAAAATTAAACATGCACTCAACCAATGGAATCTCATGAAGTTAAAAACTTTTGCACAGATAAGCATACCATAAGCAGAGCTAGTAGATTACCTGTTGAATGGGAGAAAATCTTTGCCAGCTATACCACTGACAGAAGCCTAATATCTAGAATCTACAAAGAACACAAAAAAACTAAACAAAAAAATCAAACAACCAACTCCAAAAGTGGGGCAGAGAACTGAATAGGGAACTCGCAGAGGAAGAATTACTAATAGCTAACACTCACTTAAGAAAATGTTCAACATCCTTAACCATTAGGGAAATGAAAATTAAAACAACTATGAGATTCCACCTTACCCCAGTAAGGTTAGCAAACATTAAAAAATCAAATGAAAACAAATGTTGGTGAGGATGTGGAGAAATAGGAACACTTATTCACTGTTGTTGGAAATGTAAGCTAGTGCAACCACTATGGAAATCAATATGGAGACTCCAGGAAAGGATAAATACAGAGTTACCAACAGATCCTGTTATTCTCTTGCTGGGCATTTACTTTAAAAGTGCCACATCTAAGTTCAGAGATATTTACTCAACCATGTTTATAGCTGCTAA
Source organism: Dipus sagitta (assembly GCA_036346955.1). Taxonomy (NCBI): domain Eukaryota; kingdom Metazoa; phylum Chordata; class Mammalia; order Rodentia; family Dipodidae; genus Dipus; species Dipus sagitta. The sequence continues at coordinate 39,277,910 of CM070787.1, read as the reverse complement.
AAACTGGAATCAACCCAGGTGCCCATCATTGGATGAATGGATAACAAAGATGTGGTATGTCTACATGGTGGAATTCTACTCAGCAGTAAGAAAAACTGACACAATGAAATTTATAGAAAAATGGTTCTAAGTGAACTCGTCCAATCACAGAAAGACAGTCATTGCATGGTCTTACTCGCCTGTGGTTCCTAACCTGGATCAGTCTGAATTACTGACATACCTGAATGGCATCTCAAGGATTGGACAATAGGGAGTGTAGGGCTTGAGGGAAGAGCAAGTGGGAAGGGACACAAAACTGAGCCCAAATTGAACTGGCTCCATAGAAACCTATATCCTGGAAACTAGACTAAAAGGTGAAACCCTTAAGAGGGCCTTAGGGGGAGTACCTGAATTGAAGGGTCCTGGAGAGAGTGAGATGATGACTAACCTTAAATTTCTCCTGTTTCTCTCTTTTTTCTTTTTTGTCTTTTTTTCTTTTTCTTTTCCCTTGGCACTGGCCTGTAACTCCCAGTACCAGGATGCAGTTAACACCCATAATGAGTTGTTGATTGAAGAGACCTGCAAGATCTCCCAAAACAATGATTACCCACCAGAGGCTAATGGTAAGACCCTATTGCTGAAGACACCATATGCTGTTAGCTCAGACCATGGAGAGACCTGGTTGGAATCCAGAAGAGAGCCAGTCCCAGACAATTAGTTTATCTAGTGCTGGAAGGCACTACTTGAACTACTAGAGGGACAGTGGCCAACATCTGTCCTAGTAACTCAAAGTCCAAGTAACTCAGAAGCAAACAACCTGATGGGATGCTCACATAAGTACAATAGTGACACACAGCCATGGTGGGTAACCAACTACTCTTGGATTGGCTAATAGACCCACTAAGTAGAAAGGAAACCATATCTGGAATTGAGAAGCAAGTCAGAATTATATCTAGATAACAATTCTGCTTTTCATTGTCAAGCTCCCACTAATCTTGGGCTCTAAGAGGGTCTAGACCCTTTAAATTCTCTCTGCATTAATAATGGTTATCCCATTTAACCAGTGCTGACTCCACTCTCCACTGGAGAAACTGCTTCTCATTTTTCAGATTGGAGCTGGACCTGAGGAGGCAAACAACCCAGTGCACTCCACTCTGGCTCCACCTGAAACCACAGAGGAGTTGGGGAAATGAGCAAGAGTGCTGCTGTCTCAATGAATCTGATAATCAGCACAAGGGTGAAGGAGATAGACACTGAAGACACTTAGTACTTACCAAAGCAGAGATCCTGAGGCTCCTAAGGGCCCATGACTGAAGTAGACGTAAAACACACACGACATGGCTCAGGGAATTTTACACAAGAGGAGGCAGAAAGATTGTTAGAGCCACAAGTTAGGCGATTTTGCACAGAGACATTGCCTCTCCCCCATAACTGACTGCTTCTCCCATAATGTATGACGCGCAATCCCTATGGGGTTGACCTGCATCCTCAATGAGGGAGGTAGTGTAGCAGACAGCTTCAGGTTCACTGAGATGAACTTTCAGACCAGGCACAGTTATGGAGGAAGGGATATTTATTGAAGCTTACAGATCCAGGGGAAGTTCCATAATAGCAGAAGAAGCTGTCCTGCCTTCACAGGACCAAGCAGAGAGAGAGAAGTACAAGCCAGAAAGCCACACAGCACACTTCCGGAACTCCAGACAGACACACTTTGCATATCTTTAGATTGAAATCTGAAACCCACCACCACACCTTAAGATCCACCCAGTGACATTGCCTCCAGCCAGGTGGCTAAGATGCAAACTACAAACAAACAACTGAATATATTGGGGGCCATCTATTCTATTCAAACCACCACAGAGGTCTTTTCAGAAAAGGGCAGGGAGGAGAGAAAGGATGGTACCAACATGTGTTCTTTACATACTAAGTATGTCCACATCTAATAAAAATAAATTTAACAAAAGAATAAAAAAAGCTGGGCTGGAGAGATGGCTTAGCGATTAAAGTGCTTGCCTTAAAAGCCAAAGGACCTTGGTTTGATTCTCCAGGACCCACATTAGCCAGCTGCACAAAGTGGCACATGCGTCTGGAGTTCGTTTGCAGCGGTTGGAGGCCCTGGCATGCCCATTCTCTCTCTCTCTCTCTCCATCTCTCTCTCAAATAAATAAGTAAATAATAATTTTAGAAAAGAAAAAATAGAATAAAAAATCCAAAAAATAAAAACAAATTTAAGATGTAAAAAAGAAAAAAAGAAAGATGGGTAGATGAATGGATAGGTTTTGTTAGATCTAAATTTACACAATGTAGATGTAGGCAGTCACCTACGTTGACATTTCTTTACCATCCCTCTTTGGTTTCTGCAAGAGAATGTCTCGAAATGAATAAACAACCACCTCATTTTGGATTATATGATTTCTTGACCATACAATGATTGCTTGCATGTCCTCTGACTGTAAGCACTTGATTACGAGTCCGTCCATTCATAAGCAACCAAAGACAGAAGGAAAATGGACCCGCATGAAGAAAATCAATGCACTTCTAATTAAAGTTCCTGGCTGAGCAAATGTGAATACCTGAGTTCTGATCCCCAGAATGCACATAGAGCCGAGCACTGCGGCGGGGTCAGAAATCCTCGAGCATTTGTGGCAGGGTGAAAGTGGAGACAAGCCCGCCTCAGAAGCTTGTCATCCAGCTGACCTGGCGAAGACAGACGTAAAGAATGACAGACACTGCCTCAGTCAAGGTGGACAGCCTGGACCAGAGCTCAAGGTTGACCTCTGACCTCACACACCCATACACACAAGCTTACCCAAAACTAATTGCTGAGTTAACAGACCTAACTACTTAATAACCCACATTAATTTTGGGATTAAAAATGATGTTGCTCAGCCAGACCTGGTGGCTCATTGCCTGTGATCCTGGCACTCCAGGGTGAATTCAGCACGAGAACTGCAGTAAGCTTCAGGCCATTCTGGGCTACAGAACAAGAGCAACTGATGAACATATTATTCCTCAATTTTGGGTACGTGTGTACTGATCAAAGGCCATACAAGCAATGCACATTTACAAGCATTTACATGCTCAAATGGCCAGTCCATGTGGACCTGCATCCAGTCTTAAGTCCAAGCACATTAGTGTGGTAGCGCTTCCGGAGAACGTGACAGAAGCAGAAGCACCGTGAGCAGAGGCAGCATCACGGCGGTGTGTGTGTGTGTGTGTGTGTGTGTGTGTGTGTGTGTGTGTGGTGTGTGTGTGTGTGTGTGTGTGTGTGGATTGGTGAGGTCAATTCTTTGAAGAAAATAATGGTTAAAAAAAAAGTACCTGGGACAAACATTTGGCTTTTGCCTTGAAAGTTCACCAGAGGGTAAAAGAAAACATAAATGTGAACCTGGAAGAAACAGGGATGGCAGGGTAGAAGCACTGAACCAAGATTCAAATTAGACATGAAAGGGAAAATATGGCGGCTTCTTATAGTGACGAGTTGAATAACTGGAAGGAATGTTTATATGGCTTCCTGCTTGGTATTTCAGAGATGACACTGAGGCTGAAGAGAAGGTCATGACTGGTTTAGTGAAGAGCGCCAAGCCAGTGGAAGTCATTATTTGCTCCATCTCACAAGGCAGTCCATCCACATCTGGACCTACTAAAACAAACAGCACTTTCATTTATTTCTCTCCTTTATAAATGCAGGAAGTGCATACATTTCCAAGGAAAATATTTATGTATTTTTAAAGTGGGTTCTAAGACCAATTGAATAAACAAATTAAAACAAACAACTATATTTGCCTGTTATTCAATGCCATTCTGAGGTCCCAGTTTCAACATATACATGAAAACAGACCAAAAGAAGGTTTGATTCTCATGAAAGATAGTTTTATTCGATATTTTTTTAATCTTGTTTTTGAAGGAATTGATAATGTTGTCTTCTCTTTATGTTCTCTTCATGCTGTGTTCTCAAAAGCAAGCCAGGCAGGGGCGATTTGAAAACCTTAAATGTGTATCTCAGTTGCTTTTAAAGGAAAATGGATATGTGGGCAATGAGCATTTTAGGGTTTCCTTTTCATTTCAACCCAGCATGGAAGACTTGTTAACCCAGTCAGCAGAGATCTGGAGAACCACCTTTCACTGAACAATGGCCCACACAGCATTTTCCATTTTAATGGTGCAATTACAAAAGCCCATCATGAGGGCACTGCAACAGCCTCTCGTTATCGCAACGCCATGTGGCTTCTCAGCACAATCACTGCAATAATCTTAAGAAATGAAAGAAGGATGACATCTCAATACACCATCCTCAATATGATTAAATCAGGGAAGGTGGACGTAAACAAACTTCATCCTGAGGTTTCTGTGTTTGAATGGACTATTGACTTTGTGGCTGTGAGAACATGAGGCCTTAGCATCTCCTCTTAGTCATGTTGATTAATTGGTTGATGCAAATTCCTGTAAATCCCGAGGAATCTCATTAGTTAGATTAAAGAAATAGCAGTAGGCCACATTAAGTTTAAAATTCATTACAAAACTTAATCATCAATAACTACCATGAAATCCATCTCTGTAATATTTTCCAAGGGCCAAATAAAATGCAAAGCAAGAAACCATTATAAATATTTAAATGTCCTCATCCTCCTCCAGACAAAAATGGAACTCTGAAAAAGACCTACTTAACTGGTATTTGAGCAAGTTGCTTGTTTTCTTTCAACAAGCCTCTGCTCACATAACCACTCAAACATTAGCATGTTCATTCTGTAAATAGGCATTGTCCTCTGGTGTCTACCCCATCCTTAACAAAGGACAACTATCAATAACTTCTGTCACAGAGGTTTGGACCACAGCTGCAAGCTAGGCTCTTACTCTGAACCCACATGCAAAGTTCACGGTTAGATGACCTTGGTCAGCCTGAAACCTGCTCAGTAGTGCTCTCCTTGGGTTTGGTCATTAAGCTCCAGGCCCCAAAGCTGCCTGGGTCAGGGTCAAGAATTTGAAGCAAACAAGTAGCTCTCACCGGCATGGTTCCTCACACCTTCCCCTGGCTTGACAAGAAACCATTTTGCAAATAAAGAAGCATAGGTCAAGTCTTTATTGTTGCTAACCCTCAGTCTTACTGGCTGTGGTCCACAATCCTTCTGATGCATGGAGAATTCCATTTCTACATTCAGTCCCTGTTTGCTGTTATCACTCATCTATGTTCTCAAATGATCTTTCATACTGGTCTTTTTGCTTGTGTTCCCTTAACCTTACTGCCCCATTTTCTGTTTATAGGAGTTTATTTAGTGCTTAAGTAACTAAGGGTTTTCTTTTTTCATATGTGTGTATATGTGTATGGTATATAGGCATGGGTGCACATGTATGTGTGAATATGCATGTGTGTGAATAAGCATGTGCGTGTGAAGGCCAGCAGTTGACACTGGGTGTGTTCCTCAGTTGCTCTCCACCTTATTTGCTGAGACACAGTCTTGCACTGAGACTAGAGGACTAGAGTTGCTGACTAGGCTAGACTATCTAGCCAACAAGTCTTGGGGGTCCCCTTGTCTCTATCTCCCCAGCACTGGGATTATAGGTGCACATGGCCATGCCTAGGTTTTACATGGGTGCTATGGATCCAAACTCAGGAAACCATGCTTGCAAATCTTTATCCACTGAGCTCTCTCCCCAGCCCCAGTCTAAGACTTCTTTGAAGTTTTGTTTTGTTTGTTTGTTTTAAAGTACACTGTGAGGTACTGAGCAAAGTAACTTTGCTGTACTGAATTCCTATCACATATCCAGTTGTATATTGATATTTCACTTACGCAAAAACACATTTCAGGGGATACCATTATCCTGATTTTGTAGGTAAGCAAAATAAAGCTTAAAAGAAGAAAATCTGACTAGTGATCAATGCAGCAGCCAAACCCATGGCAGCTAGGCTTCCATGTCTATATTTCTGGAAGGATGATCAGTGAACCACCTGCTTTCAAATAATGTAGGTGGTCATTAAAAGCACAGAGATCCTTCCTAATTCCTAAAAAATAATATTCTGCATGTTAACAGGCTCTAGAAAGCTGGGTCTATGCATGCATGCGCACTTGTCTGTCTGTTTCTGCAAGCTCCAGGTGACTCTTTGGCAGAACACTGTGAAAATGGTAGCTCCAAGGTCTCTTCTATTTCTATTTGTTTTCTTGAGGAATTCTTCCCCTCATCTGGTCCTTTCTTAAGGAATTTCAGTTCCTGTGTGGTACTGGTCATCTTTATGTTACCCTAGCAATAACTCAGAGAATCCACTTAGGGAGAAATTAAAAAGGTTTGTTTTGTCTCACTCTTTTGGAGATTCTGCCCATTTATCATGGCCTTTTAGGGCCATGATAAGGCAGTAAATCATTGTAGGCTATGTGGTAAAGCAAGCTATCCTTTGATAACATCCAGGAAGCAAAGAGAAAGAGGAAGAAGATGAAGTAGCAACCCACTATCATCTTGGCTGGCATGGCCCTGTGAGAAGATTTCCCCCTGGTCTAACAGCTACACCTTTCTACCACCTCCCAATAGCACCAGCTGCGTACTAGGCTTTCAATCCACTGGGTTTTGGAGAACAACACAAATTTATGCTATAGTATCTGTCACTTTCCCCATTACTTGATGATGAGAGACATCTTAGCATTTTATAAGCAAGGTCTCAATGTAAGTGGGCTGTGCAATTCTGTGGGCACAGTGATTCAAGTTAACTAAACTTTTATAACAGAACCTGAAGCAGATCATTTTCCCACACATGGTATGAAACGAGATCTGCAAAATGAAGCCTTGATGTCACTAAAGGCACTTTGTGTCTGCCTCCATGCATGGATGATCATTTGTTATAACACATGTGACATTCCACAGTATAGCCCGGGGCTCTGAGGATCATCAGCTGGGTGGAAGAGTGAATCTGAGAGGCTGATATAAAACAGGCACTGAGATAAGAGCCATGGCAGACCAAAGGGCCATTCCTAGCACTACATGATCAGCACCAAATTCCAGAAGGTATACCATGCTTAAATGCATCTTGCAATACTGACTTCTGGCCGTATGTGTGTCTGCAACCTAAGTTTCCCTAGAATTCATTCATACCATGTCATCAAATTCCAAGCTCTATGTGCTTTACAAATATCATGTCATGATGTCATGTTGATGAAAGTACATTCTATTTTAATTAATTACACCATTTCACATATGTATTTACTCTGAAGGTTCACTTGGTTCTTGTCTTCTAGGAAATTACACAAAGGCTTTGATTACCTCTTACTATATTTTTACAAAAATGAGGAGGCAAGCGAATGGTTTACCAAAATAATCATCCACTTTGTAAAGTCAGAAGAGAAGTGAAATAATGGAATCTGCCCCCAGGATGTTTAAAAAGCAGAGTGAAGAGGGGATAAAAGCATTACTCAAATAGCCAATCTTACTAACATCATGAGCTTGCCTCAAGAGGTCAGAATTCATCTGAGTATAAATAATCAGTAATGGGAGAGAAACATGGTCAGGTTTACACTTTCCAGTTAACATTCATAACATAGACACTCTAACAAGATGTTGAGTCATTTCCATGCCTGAGGAGGATGGACTGAGATGATATTGGTCACTTCTCTTTGCATGGGGAATCTCACTTTCAAAGGCCTTCGTTTAGAATGCTCTTTGCCACAGGTTCAGCCAACTTTGTGACCCTCCCTGGCCCTGTGCTATAGTGTATATACCTCCTCCCAACACCCATGTTGTCACAGTGAAACACTTTTTATCACATGAATGAGTGAAACCCAAGATCCTTCAAAAGTTCCAGGAACTGTTTAAGAATAAAAGAAATCTCACTTGATCAGACATCAGGCATGGAAAGTCTCAGAGAGAAGGGAAAAGTGCCTGCTAAGGTTCTGCCTTATTCCCTGAAAGCTCATTTCTGGCTATGATCATTTTCCAAGAGTGAGGGCAAGAAGGGGGCACAGTAGCCTTTAATTGCCTACTTCAAAGACGCCTGGGTTTGAAAAACCAAACAAATATAACCCACTGAGTTTGGTGACTTCAGAGAATGCTCTTTTTTTAATAGAACAAGAAAGGCATTTATTTTCCTTGAATAAAAAAATATATATAATGAATGTCAGTATGAAATATTACAGGGAAAACCATGAACATTTACTGTGGCATAACAAATGGAAATATAAAATGGAACCATCAATGTCAGATAACACTTTAGGCCCTTAGGTGCACCATCCATGCTTGACAGTACCCGGATGTATAATATCTTGATATGCTAAGACATATTCATTTTGTTTAATGTAGTGATATGGATCCAATTCTAGCTAAGAGATTGTAGTGCTAAGGAGCTGTCTTCAAGGTAAATTTGTGCAACACTGAAGGACATGTGTTCAGCAGGCACATGTCATCAATATATTCTTCATGTAATATTATGTTCTACACTCTTTCTGCATAAAAGGCTGAAGTTCCATAAATAATAGTACCCTAAGTCCTTAACCAGACCTGCTCACATAAATTCATTACTATAGCTAGTTCCATGGCCACAGCTCTCTCAAACAGAGATATTGCATTGTTAACAATCAGATAATGTAAATTACACTTGCTCTGAAATAGCACTGGCTGTGGCTTTTGAATCCAGCCAAGGTCAGACATACAGGATGGGGAACAGATGAGGATATGGCTTAAGCACTAGATGGATGTCTGTTTAAAACCTCAATTCCCTAAATCTTTCGAGAAGACTGATGTTAATGGGAAATCCCATACTTGCTAAAAACTAAAGTTTGCCTGCCTTGGGAAGTAGTCCAGCATTATCTCACCCAGTGAACTGAAACTAGGAAGAAAGGATTTGGCAGAAGATAAGAAAACGGGTGCTACTCTGCATTGCTAACATCCATCCCCACTCGGATGGGAACTAAAGCAGCACCTTTTGGTTCTCCTGTGCTTGGTGATCCTGCATGGATACTCCTGTATTTTCCCTTGTAATCTCAGATAATCTCGTGTGTGTGTTTATGTGTGTATGTACACATATTCACATATGTGAGTGTGGTGCACATGTGGAGGTCAGAGAACAGCTTTGGTCATTGGTCCTCACTTTCTACCTTGTTTGAGGCAAGCTCTCTTGCTATTCACCACTGCATTCACCAGGCTGGCTCTTCAGATTTCCCGTATGTGTGCATGAATTAAAATATCAACACAGCCAGTAAACTCTCAGTTATGAAAACAAAAAGGCAGTCACCTACAGGAAGTGAAGGATGCAGTCATGAATCACCTGAAGAAAAAGTATGGCAGACAGAGGTAGCAGCGGCTGTGAAAAAGTGGGTTTTATTTTTTTAATCAAGATATACTAGAGGGATTATAAAATAGCAAGAAAGAGATAAGGAGGAAGGAGATTGGTCCGCAACCATAAGAGAGAGAAGAGGGAGAGAGAAAGAGAGTGCCGAGAATGGGACCAAATCATATCCTCTTGCAGAAACATAATGTTGATAGGCTAAGAAGCCACTAGCAAGTTTTAACTGAGAGAATAACATGACAGAATCCATTTCTTTCTGTTTTTCCTTAGGATATATTCAGAGCATATAGTGATAGTTTCATAGACACTTTCATTCAAATAGACCGTGAGCTTTTTAAAGCATCTCTTTTTGTGCTGTATAGACAGCAGGTGGAGACGGGCATAAAAAGGAAAGCATGGAGCCCCGTCGGGAGATTATTGCAGTGTCCTCGAGCACAGGAATGTGGCTGGCTCACGGTAAGGTGCTGAGCATGGAGATGCAAAGTTCTGAAGCTTAGTATGACACCTGAGCTTAGATCTGATGGCATTTGAGATGGTTCCGTGAAGGAGTATCAGAAACAGAGGAGACCAGAGAAGGAGCCTCCGACTGCTAAACTGTACAGCAGGATGAGTAATGTTTTGTTTTGTCTTCACTGCAGGGTAGAAGCAGGGCTGATGGTTGGTGAACTGGGTTCTATGTAAATGAAGTCTTTCCAACAGTCACATCTGGCATGAGGAAATGCAGTGACTCGAAAAATGATGGGCCACCCATGTAGGAGGTGTCACGTGGCAGCTGCATGGCCGTTGTAAAGATGCAGTTGCCAGTGAGAGGTGAAGTTAAGGGGTCTGAGACAACCCTTCTGATCATGAAATTCTGCCAGTTATGTGGTTTACAGAACTGATAAGCAACTCATTATCTATCTATTATAATACATACCCATAAAGGAATGTACAAACACAGCCAATTTTTATTTTGTTTGTCTCAGACTTGGGCCAGTTGGGAGAGAAAATGTTGGTATGTCTGCCCCGTGTCACCCTGTTTATTACATAACCATAAAACAATCCCTTTTCAGACTCAGAACATGCTGGAAAAAAAATACAGGGTATGGTTTGCTATTTTAGTCCTTTCTCTTTCTTTCCTCAGGTAAAGCTGGAAAATTCTATATGTCTGTATAGTCAGGTAAGGTAGAAGGTTATGACTACACTTCATCCTGATGTCACCCATCTCTGGAACTGGAGAAGATGATACAGGGCTTCTTGGACAAACTGAGGGGAAGAAGTTGATTTCATGCTGTTCTGGAAAAGAAATTCCTTCTAAGAATTTGAGGTCATGTAGGGTTCTGTAAGACACATTTAAAGTTAATCCCATATGTCCAAAAGGATATAAATTTCCAAACTCACTACTTCCTATTGATCCAGACAGCTTTTCCGTGTTCAGAGTCACCTTTCCAGACATCCATGTGCTCCATCGCCCTTAAGACAAGCCTCATGGTAGCACATGCTCTCAACCTAGTCCCATTTGCAGCTCTGGGCAGAAGAAATTAAAGGGGATGCACATACCCTGATCCAATGTTGTCTTTTTTCTTCACTGTTTATGGCCATCTCTGCCTATTTCTGCTTTGATTGTTTTATTTATTTATTTGAGGGATAAAAAAGGCAGATAGAGAGAAGGACAGAGAGAGGGAAAGAATAGGTGTGCAAGGGCCCCCAGCCACTGCAAACACAATCAAGATGTATGTACCACCTTGTGCATCTGGCTTATGTGGGTCCTGGGGAATCAAACTTGAGTCCTTTGACTTTACAGGCAAGCACCTTAACCACTAAGCCATCTCTCCAGCCCTATTTCTGCTTTTTATCCTTGCTAAGACTAACACATGAACCCATAGCCATCTCTGCATGACACACCTTGGAAACATCCTCAGCAGTCACTCACTCTTGCTGTCTCCCCCATTCATGCTGTTGAGTAATTCTGAGTTCCTGTTCACATCCAACAGTGTAAGGTATACAACAACAAAGATATATCTCTACCCTCTCCCCAGCCTTCTTTCTTGTGTTGGTGAAGAAGGGATCCCAGCCTGAGTCTGGGATTTCTAAGTGTGGCATTCCTTCAATTCATTGTGAGAAGATAGTTCCTTTGCAGAACAAAGCATCACCAGGACATTTTGGGTCTACAGAAGAAAGGCTAGATATTAGGTAGGGGAAAAGGAGAGCTCACCTGTTAAGCATGAGAAGAAATGATTCAGAAGTATCTGGGTGTTGAGGATGGAGGCACCTATTATGTTCACTCAGAATGTTTCCTGGAGCATTGAGTGGTCAGTAGCTTTATACGAACAGGGACATCAGATGCTCAATCTGGAGTTTTATTTAACTATGATATGTGATAACCAAAAAGTTCTATAAATGGATCTGGGTAGGGAGGGATTCTCAGTGGTTGCAAGAGCTTGCTTTCCAAGCCTGACAACTGGAGTTTATATTCTCAGGACCCACGTAAAGCCAGATACAAATAGCATGCACGTTGGTAATTTCAATGCAGCTACAGCAACGGGAGGCAGAGTCAAGAGAAACCTAGTTTCTGAGCTAGATAACCTGGCTTTTACAGCATTAAACAAGAGACATCCTGTTTTAAACAAGGTGAAAGAGAATGATTGACACCCCAAGGTTGTCCTCTGACTTCTACATGTATGCCATGGCACATGCACACCAGGTCGAGACACACACCACACATGCATACACTTGCCACAACACACACGCATACACACACTCACAAAATAATTATGTGAAAACATCCTACACCACACATTTATTCTTAAAGTTCTTTGTGAAAAGGGTCCAGTCTAGGATGGAAGTGATGCGAGAGGATGGCAGTGAAAGATACGGCCAGAGGACCAGATGCTTCTCTCTCTCTTTCTCTCTCTGTCCCTCCATATCTTCTCTCCTCCCTCCTCTTCTCCTCCTCTCTCTTTTCTCTTACCACTTATGGTGGTTTGAATCAGATGTTCCCCATAAATGCATGTGTTTTGAATGTTTGGTCCCCAGCTGGTGGGAATCTGGGGGGTGGAGCCATGCTGGAGGAGGCTGTGTTGTTGGGAGTAGGCTTTGGGGTGCTATAAGCAGCTTCCCATTGCCAGAGCTGGACTCACTCTCTTGCTGCTGTCTCCCACCTGCTGTGGCAAGGAGGTGATGACCAGCATCTGATCTACCATCTTGCCACTGCCAGCATGAAGCACCCTCTTGAGACTACAAGCCAAAATGAAACCTTCCCTCCCATCCAGGGGACTTAGGCAGTTTTCTTTTCAGACAGTCTGCAATGGGAGGGCTCCAAGAGAGAACCGAAAGAGATGACACACTACTTGCTTCAGCAGAACCAGAAGTCAGTCTAATACAGTCTTTTCCCTCGACAGTGCCCCCTATTCAGGAGTGCTGACCTCCTCCTTAGCCAGCTCCCCTCCCCCAGTCAGCCCTCCCTCAGAATGCACTTGATCCTGAGAGTGAAGCCCACCAGAATAGATTATAAGTAGATGCTTACTGGGGGACAAGGCCCCTTCTAGGCTATTCATATTTCCTGATACCTGAATCCCCAGGTCCTGCTCTAGTAAGTTTCCCTCCCTACCACAACCCTAGCCTGGCTGAGCTGGGATGGGGGAGGGCCCCCCTTTACTATCCAACCTCTTAACTGTTTTTTCCTAATGTGAAGGCTTACATCCTTTGGTCCCACTTCCTACATGTGTGTGTGTGTGTGTGTGTGTGTGTGTGTGTGTGTGTGTGTGTTTCCATCCCATATGGGCCTTTACCCCCTCTACCTTCCACATGGTGGGAGCGCTCTGTACTTCTTCCTCTTTCCTTCTCTTAATCTAATAAAGTGTCTCTAAGTCTTACCCTCAGGTCTGTGTATTTTAATTATTTAAATTCATATGACAAGAATCTAGGGTTACCCCAAATTTATTGGTGCATTAACATTTATTGCTACATTAGGGAGGAACCTCAAGATTCCCATTAGACCATTAGTTGGTATTTTCTTTTGTCCCTGTAGAGCAATGGTAACTACAGCACCACTCTATGTTTATATCCCTCCCATTAGCAACTTCTCTTCCTTCATGCAGCTTTTAAATCTACTCATATACCCAGGCCACTATACCAGGAGTTCCCTGAGAGTATGACTTGTCATTCAGTCATGGAATGCCTGTTGGGTACCAAGCAAAGAGATTGACTCTGGTCATACTGTGATAAAGAAAATGTAGACCCTGAGTCCCAAAAGCAAAGATAGGAAGAAAAGAATGTCCTTCTCATGTCTCTTTGTGCTTGAAGAAAGTGGGTTCACAATGAACACTTGCTAAGAAAGTATCTATTGAAATGGGATATAATGTGTATGTGTGTGTGTGTATCCAAAAAGAGAAATTATTAAAGAACAAGTCCAAGTGCATAGACTACATGGCTTCTTTGGAAGTGTCTGATCAGTAGTGATTGCCTAGTTTGAGGGAGCTGATTTGATATGAGCAGGTTTCACATCTTTGGGTCACTTTGTTAATTCATGACAATCAAGAATGCATCTTGAGCTGGAGAGATTGCTCAGTGGTTAAAGGCACCTTTAAAGAATGCATGTTCATTTCTGCTCTAAATATCACTCACTAGCACAAAAGGATGCCCTAAGTACAATTTTTAAAATCTAAGACAACAAGGGATATAAATAGCTTAAAACCATGCCTAGAGTAGATAACACAATGCTTCATTCACTGAAGATTCAATAAAGAAAAGTATGCAGACTTTTTACCCAGTGAGTGTGAATGGCCTCATCCAAAGAAGTTCCATTTTTAATAAAATCTTTTTTCCCTATTCTTCCTGGTTTGATCCCACCCTCCCAACATTGTTAAATATTATAAACCTGCTCACATTATAAACCAAATGACTGTTGTGTGGTCTGAAAGACATGAGGAACACAAAAAGAGTCTGAAAAATGGAAGAAATGTGTTTATTTTCATTGCTACTAAGAATAAGAACGCTGGAGCAGTACTGGTTCTAGTCTGTGTTTTCCCAGGGGGTGGGGTCTTCTAGTACAGAATGTGGGAGTGAATGAAAATAAACAACAATGGGGCTAAGGAGATGCTCTGTTGCTAACAGTACTTGCAGCACAAGCATGAGGACCTGAGTTCAGATCCCTAGAGCCCATGAAAATGTGTGGTGTGGTAGCATTTGCCTGTAATCCCAGTACTCAGGAGGTAGACAGGCAGAATCAGCAAACTCGGGGTTCAGAAGACAGCCTGCCTCAATGAAGAAGGTAGTACAACACTCTCCATTGGAGAATCTGATTTCATTTTCTTTTTCTTCAGTGAGAACTGAGGACAACCAAAATCTTATCAACAAGACAAGGAAAGCTGACTCCCTGGCAGGAGATGAGCCAGCCTTAGCACAGCAGCTAGGGCCCAGCTGGAACCACAGAGGAACTGGAAAGATGAACAAAAGTGCTGCTTCCATGGTGAGTCTGACAACCTGGACCAGGGTGGTAGAGACAGACATGGAGGCTACTCAAAGTGCACCAAACCAGACATTCAGAAGCTGTGGAGAACTCACCACTAAAGCAGAATTAAAGCACACCCATCAAGTTCATGGAAGTTAGAAAAAGGAGCAGAAGGAATATAAGAGCCACAGGGTAGGAAGGAATATCCAGAGACATGGCCCTCCCCAGAATGATAGACTGCTGTTCTCACAACTCATAACACTCAACGCCACGGTGAATGCCAGCAATCCCACCAAAGAGGACCCTCAGTGGAGTGAGGGCAGGGAGGAAGAAAATGATGGTAACAACATATGATGTGTCCATACAAAGTTTCTATTTAATAAAAAAGAGAAGAGAGAAGGTAGAGATACCCAATGTCATGCACAAGCACACACATGCACGAGCACTCATGCACACACTATACTCAACACATATAAACACACCCACGTGCCAAAAGAAAAAGGAAATGAATGACATCTACAGGCATAGTCCAGTTCCCCAACCCTAGTAAACTCTTCAGGACCTTACAACAAACAAAAACCTCTTTGGTTCGATGACTCAGAGGAAGCATTTATTGGAAGGATATTGGATTGCTGATAAAGTCAGAGATGATGGAGACACCATGTGGGTAGGAGACAGAAGAAGGCATGGCAAAGGCAAGCTGAGCTTCAGGAACAATCCTCTTTGAGAGCTCCCTTGGGGCCATGATTGCTACCACCAGAGCCGTTGGCACTGGTATCTTCCCCCATGCACCTGAGCTCTCAGAGCTAAAGCAAGTCACCTCCACCTGATGCTGTGCCTGCTGTCCCTCCACTGAGCTTCAGTACTTGATGTACGATGCGGAGATCATAGATCCCCATGAAGGCCCAGGGGAGCCGCTAGTTTCCCTTGCTGGGTAGACAGACAGGGAAGGGGTCCCTTGGTAGGTGGCTATGTTCTTTTTCTGAAGTATCCTAAGGTGGCAGAGAGGGAGCTCACTCCTAATTCTTCTCTGGTACATGGTGAATTTATTTGCCATCAGGATCCCATGGTGTGCTTTCTGGAACCTGCACAGTACAAGATATATCATAGACTCATCAAGGCCCTCATCTCTGTTGGTGATGACCAATCAGAACATGAAGACAGGAGGCTTCCCTAAGCTTTCATGAGGAATCCCATGAGGATTCCATTTATCTCTGCCTCTTACTTTCATTTTAAATAAATGTTGCTCTGTGTTACCTTTAAACTTTTCCTTGCCTCTTAATTCTTTAATTGGCAGTGAAAGTGAACCCAACTCTTAAAT
This sequence comes from Dipus sagitta, assembly GCA_036346955.1. NCBI lineage: Eukaryota > Metazoa > Chordata > Mammalia > Rodentia > Dipodidae > Dipus > Dipus sagitta. Next base: position 39,261,914 of record CM070787.1, on the reverse strand, counting down.
GGTGACACCTGCTTATCCAGCCTGGGAGCAGGAGAGTGTGCCTCCCTCTCAGCTTTCCTAACAAGAGATGGAACTTGTTTTCCTCACATCCGAGGATCTCCCCAGGTGGAATACCCAGATATGCTACCATAAAACTGTCATAGTGCACTCTCTCTCAGACCAGTATTGTGTCTGAATTAGGACAAAAGTAGAACCAGAAAAGCTTGTGCAGAGAGGAGGCCAGAGCTGTCCTATGCATGTTGGGTACACAGGAACTGAGAAACAGAGCAAAAGAGTCCTACAATCAAGATCCTGACAACAGGAAGGTCAAGACCAGGAACTGATCAGAGTAGTGATTGGGATATAATGTGTGGTCACCGTCTAAAGTGATCATGCACAGTGTCCATCCTATTCCTAAATATCTGAGGGAAATTCTGACTCTTTCAAGGATGAGACACAGAGTTCTGTCGGTTCTCTTTGAGTTTCCAAGACATCTTCCACATAACTTGTTAGGACTGTGCCTTCCTCTAGGTCAGCGTTTCCAAATGGTGGCACATACACCATTGGGGTATGAGTTGTGATATTTAGGCAGTTACTAGGTAAACCTTGCTTTCATAATTAGGCATTTTTTCTGATGGTATTCAAACCTGTGTAATGGCCAATAATATGAACCCTCAGCTAGATGCTATTCTTGGTCTATCATGTGCCCTCAGAATTATTTAATCTTTCCAACAACCCCATGCAAGTAATCATTATTATTACCCACACCAAGGCCCAGAGCAGCAAGCATGGTTAAGGTCAGGGATGAGGAGGAAGGGAACTAGGATTTCCGCATGGCCAGACTTGCACCAGGGCCCTTACTCTTCTCATGCCATCGGAAGGTTCTGTACTATAAGTTGAGAAACTGTTATGTCAGGGTGAGAAAAGATTATGATATTTTTTTTCTGTGCAATAAGTAACTGTTTCTTCTCCCCATAAGCCAGTGAGAGTAACAAAAGCTATCAATTACCCATAGCACTGAATGCATGCCTGCCCTATTCCATGTGGTTCGCATATAATAAACTGAGATGGACAGAGTCTCTCATCATCTCCATTTCACAGAAGTAGAAACAAGGCCCTGAGAAATTAAGTTGCATGCCTGAAGTAACCCAGCTAGTCAATGGCAAAGCTAGGATTTGAGACACGATCATCTGCCCACGTAACCAGTGGCCCCATTAAGCTATCTGCCTGGGAGGTTGGTTTCATTATTGTCACACTTTATAGAAGGACAAAGTGAGCTTCCAACAAAATAATTGTCCTGGGTTGAGAAACAGCAAGGTTTTCTTCTAAAGGACTCAATAGTAAATATTTTTAGCTATTTTTAGGTTTCTGTCTCAATTATGTAACTCTTCCATTTCAGCACAAAAGAAGGTATGAATAAAACACAATTGAATGGCTATGTCATACTCCAATCAACCCTAAATACTGAAATTTAAATTTCATTAAATTTTTAACATGAGATTGACAATAGCTCTTCTTTCAACTTCCTTCTAACCATTAAATATCTATTCAAAAGCTTTAAGGCCATATTAAAACAGGAGACAGACAGGATTGCCTGTAGGTTCTAGCCTGCTGACACACCTAAAACTGTGTCTGTATCCAAACCAAAGTTCTTTCCATGAAAAGGGCAAGGAGACGTGTGCCCCCCAAAGGTAGGGATGGGCCAGAAGGAAACAATGGCAGCCCCTTCCTGGTCTGCAAGATTACTAAGGAGAACTGTTGAAGTCACAAGAACTGGAGCATTTTTAATGGGTGGAGAGAAAGAAAAAGAAAAACAGCAAACTCGAATGTCCAGCAAAGAAAGCTGTAAGTTTTCATGGATCACGAGGCAAATTTCTGGTCAGTTTGGTTCCCCTGAAATACCAGGGGTCAGTACCCCTCTCCAGCTGCAGGAATCCTCTCCACCTTGGATCTGGCTGGTGTCCCCGGCCCTCTCTGAACCTTAGCTACATCTACCCAATGCAGCAATGAGATCCTGAGGTGGTTGACCTCATGTGTTCACTTGGCTGAGCTGCAGCGTCCAGATTCCTGGTCAACACTAATCTGGTTGTTGCTGTGGAGTTATTATTGTTGTCATTGCTGAATGAGATTATATTAGAGTAAAGCAGACCACTGTCCAAAATGTGGGTGGGTCACGTACAGTAAACCAAAAGGCTTTGTAGAACAAAGGTTCCAGCTAGACAGAGTGCATTGTGAAATGAGACAGTAAAAATCCAAAACTCAGGAAGGCTCTTGGAGTATGTTTTATGCAATGTCCTCTCCATCACAGAAGTGCAGAGAAGTGTGTTTATCATCATGATGAAATGGGTAGTTTTGAACCTTGCCTTGCATTCTCCCCCCTCACTCGAAAGAAAATCCTACTATAAAGGCACGGTTGCCCCAGGAGGGCTCAGTGCCCATTCAGCCATGTCTTCTGAAGGGTTTGACTTAGTAAAAACTAGAAACTACACATGGTTGTAAAACCAGTGAACCTCTTTCCTTTATTTAACCTATTGCCCTTGAAAACTTACTTTTTTATGGCCTGCACGTGAGCCGACCAAGCCTGCTTTCAGTTCTCCCTGTGCATGAGTTATATAGAGAGCACTTCAAAGAGAAAGGAGAAATGCTGCAGAAATGCAAGGTGGCAGTGTACTCAGATCCAATCTGCACTCGTAATGGTGAACTCCACTGCCAAGCACAATAGTCTGTTATTGAGACAGGGAATTTCTTGGTGTGTGCTCTTTCCTCTCCCTTAATCCCTTTGCCCTGTGTGTGCATGCCAGTTCTTGGAATCCTTTCATGCCCAAGAGCCAGCACCTGTTTGTTAGCGAGCACCCTTGGGCTAGTTGAGAGGGCTCCTTCCTACCTGCCAGAAAGAGCAGAAGCAGGTACTTGGGAAAAATGTGCCTCACTTAGGGACGGGGGCGGGGAGGCAACTCTTGATCAATGACTAATGTGTGTAAGGCTGGAAACACTCCCGCTCTCTGGCCCCCATCATGGCAATTTGAGGTGAAGGGGCAATGCGTCCAGTGTTCCCTTGGAGAACTGCTCAGGTTTGGCAAGGTGGGGCATCATACCGCATCCTTGGTTAACACCCTTCTCTGGTTTTATTTCTCCACTGACTTTTCCTTTGAACTCTTCGCAATAAATCCTTTTCACATTAATCTCCATGGAAGGTTCTGCTCTCGGGGAATCAACCAAAGCCATAGGGTTATGAGTATTTTAAAGTCATACTTTCAAATATATTAAATGTATTAAAAATAAAATTTATGGTTTTGTGTAGTGTTAAAGCACTTATTGCGTGCCTCTGGAACATTGCCTCGGTATATCTCCAATTAATATTATTAGCCCTGTGAAACAGGTAAGAATCCAGGCACAAGGTTAAAGATCTGCTCTAGGACACAGATAGTAATTATCAGAACTCCTGGGGCAGCACTCAGGAGACCAACCACCAGGTTATTGTTGGTGATCTCTGATGATTATTTCAAATTGAATATTAGCAGAGCATTGTCTCAGATAAGCATATGCTTATAAAGCAAAAGGAAAAGGATGCTATATGATGAAACCATTCATTCATCCCACAGTATTTATTGAGCTCTGAGATAAACGTTTCAGATATCACAGTAGAAGAAGGCAGGACAAGAAACAGTCTGCAGGGACCTCTGTGTCCTTCCATTGCCTAATTCCTCCAACTTAGCCCTACCTTTTACTATTTACTACTTCCAAATAGTCATGATTATTTCATAATCCTCATAAGGGACCATAAAGGTTAGCAGGAACCAGTTACAGTGGCAATAATTGATATGACTAAAATTCCAAATGAACTAGGAAATAGAAACTCAAGATGGGCCTGACTTTAGAACAAAAAAGTCAGGAAAGGAGAAAACATTTAAATTTAGAATGAAAGATGAGTGGGAATTGGTGAGGCAAAGAACTGAATAAAATGTGATGGGCAAATGAGAGCCTCATGCTCAGCCTTCATTGGGACAGGAAGAATTCAGACATGTGGCTCGGTTGTTGGTTATAGGATCAAACTTCCTGGTGGTGATGTGTGCCACAGAATTTCAGAATTTCAGAATTTCAGTTACACAACAATCTGCCACTCCACTGCCCTGACCTGTGAGTGTGTGTGTGTGTGTGTGTGTGTGTGTGTGTGTACATATGTGCAATGTGTGTCATGGCCAGAGGACAACCTTGAGTATCATTCCTTGGCACCGTACACCTTTTAGGAGGCAATGTCTCTCATTAACCCAGAGTTTGCCAAATAAGCTAGACCAGCTAGCTAATGAGCCACATGGCTCTGTGTACCTCAGCCTCCCCAGAGCTAAGATTCTAAGCACACACCGCCACACCCAGCTATTTTAACATCGGTTCTTAGGGTCAAGCTCAGGTCTTCATGCTCACACAGAGAGATCTAATTGACCAAACTGTCTCCTGAGCCATGGTGTTGGCCTTTTAACTGAGATATGCTGCATGTGTCCATTCTTCTAAGATGCTCTGTGGAAGCTCTGCTGGCTTACTTTGCTTCACATCTTAACCAACTGGGAGAGGATCATGTTAATGAGCATACATGGAGCATCGACCCACTCTTGCCAATCCACTCTTGGCGGTGGGGACTTGCACATGGCCCAAAGCCAATGTTACAGAGACAAGCATGAGTGGGAAGGCCAGAAAGAAGAGACTGGGTTTGTTTCCCAGTATTGTTATTTAGTCCTAGTGTGACCTGCAGCCAGTTACTCATCTCTCTGCACCTCTTTTTCCTCCTGTTACTGATGAGAAAAGCATCCTTCGTCTGAACCATTCAGGCTGCTGTAAAAAAATATATATCACTGACTACGTCTAGTGTATAAACAACAGAAAGTTATTTCTCCTAGTTCTGAGAGCAAGAATCTGGTAGATTCAATATCAAATGTAGATCTATCTGTTGGTTGACAGAGCCTTATTTGCAATTTATCATGGCAGAAGGACTAGGTTGCACTCTAGAGCCTATTTTTAAAAGGCACTAATGTTATTCACAAGGGTACTACCATCATGACTTCCCAAAGGCCAACCTCCTACTCCCATCACCTTGGGGACTTGGATTTCAGCGCCTGTATTTTGTGGAGTCACAAACATTCAGACCAAGAACACTGGAAGGTTGCCTATGAAGATCAGCACCAATATGAGGAAGTAATTGTCATCATCAACTTAACTAGATTAAGAGAAAACTTAGGAAAATAGAGAAGCATACCTGCCTGTGTGTCTATAGTGGAATTTCCATAGATAAATCACAGTGACTTTGACCTAATCAATGGATTAACCCTATGGGAGATTCATAAATAATGGCACTATTTGGAGGTGGTAAACAGTAAAAGGTAGGGCTAAGTTGGAGGCATTAGGTAATGGTAGGACACGGAGGTCCCTACAGACTGTTTCCTATCCTGCCTTCTTCTTCTGTTTTCTGTCACCCAAGAAGTGATCACTGGCCCCACTAATGTTCCCACCACCATGATGTCTTCCAAACACATGCAGCCAGGTAACCATAGACTAATCTGCCTGAAACTGTGAGCTAAAATAAACAGTTCTTCCCCCTACAAGGCTTATGTCAGCCCAGCCCCTTTGTTCCAGTGTGACCTACTCATCTCTCTCAACCTCTGGTTCCTCCCTTGTCACTGCTGAGAGAAACAAATACGTTGTTGAAAAGTCAACTAACGCAGAATGTAAAGGAGGGCCTTGCTTGGTGTTGGCAATTCAGCTTTTGTTTTAGTGCCGGTAGCAAAATTGATGAGAATTATAGAATGAGAGAGGTAGGAGTCACTGCAGTGATAACAGTCAAGTGAGCGTTGACAACATCATTGTCAACATGGTCACCACATGCATCTCAATAGCTCTGTCAGAACTAGGGCTCTGAGGAAGGGAGTTGGCTCAGTGAGTACAGTGCTTGCTGTGCAAGTAGTTGGAACTGAGTTCAGGTATCCAGCACCCATAAAAATGCGCCAACTGTGACGACATGCACCGATAATCCTGTGCTAGGGAGGTAGAGATAGGTGAATCCCAGGTGGAGACAAGCGGATTCTTGGGCTATGCTAGTTTGCTACTCTAGCTGTATTGGTGGAAGGTCAGTGAAACTCTGTCACATAAAACAAATTTAGAGAATAATTTAGGAAAACACAAAACATTAACATCTGTGATACATGTGCACCCATACACACACGTGCATGCACACCAAACACACACACACACACACACACACACACACACACATAGGTGAACATCATTGTCAAAATGTATTTTCTTTAAGCTAGCATATTTTAAAATACAATTTTGAAATGTAGTGAACACAAAATAAATTATTTCCAGAATATCTTACTTTTGCATCCTAAGTCTTCAAAATGAAATGTTGCTTAATGCTTCACAAATTAAGTCAGTAGATGCATTTCACATACTCATTGTCCACATATAGCAATTGGCCACCAATTGGGGCAGCATGGGTTTTAATCATAAAAAAATACATTTTACTGATCAAAAAACATAGTGTCACAGTAACTCATGGAGCAGACTTTACATGTTTCTAGCTCCATGAATTAAAAATAATATAACAATTATGTTAAACATAATAGAATGACCAAAAGAATATAAAATTCAGTATGCAACTAGTCAATAAGAGATTTTATTTGCTCTGTAACCAGAAAAGTTTGGATTTCTTTCCCTCATCAAGATACACAAAGAAAGGGTTTGAGAGATGGCTTAGCTGTTAAGGTGCTTGCCAGAGAACCCTAAGGACCTAGGTTAGATTCCCCAGTACCCATGTAAGCCAGATGCCCAAGGTGGCACATGTGTCTATGTGTTGTTCATTTGCAGTGGCATGCCCATTCTCTCTCTCTCCCTCTGTTTCTATCAAATAAATAAATAAATAAAATATATTTTAAGAGGTATACAAATTGTTCATAAATAAAAACTCAGACCCTTTTGACACAACTTAGATAAAACACAGCCTTAAATCTCACTTCTTCACCATTTCCTTCAAGTTTCCACTCCAGTGTAACTCCTCACTGAGGTGACCCCTCACACTTACACACCTCTGCATGATTTTGAACAGATTTCTTTGCTGTCATGTTTTATTTCAGTCATGTGGTTTCTTTCTTGGTAACTGACCAGCTGTGGTAGATTGATTCAGGTATCTCTCTTAAGCTTATATGTTCTGAATGATAGGTCCCCAGCTGATGGCAATTTTGGAACTAGCATCTCCAGAGGAGGTGTATTGCTGGGGATGGGCTTATGAGTGTTATAGACAGCTTCCCCTTGCCAGTGTTTGGCACACTCTTTTGTTGCTATTATCCACCTGATGTTCGCCAGGAGGTAATGTCTAGCCTCTGTTCATGCCATTGTTTTTCCCTGCATTCATGGAGCTTCCCCTTGAGTCTGTAAGTAAGTCAGAATAAACCCTTTCCTCCTACAAGCTGCTCTTGGTAGGGTGCTTTCTAACAGCAATGTCAAGGTAACTATAACAGTTAATTGGTACCAGGAGTGGGGCCCCAATAACAGTCAAGTAGAGTGACAGAAAGACCTTGGGCCCACATGCCACAACTGAGGTGGAGAATCACCCAACCTTGAGATCCCACATAGCTGTCAACTATGGCTTCATGTGGAATGCTGTGCACAATAAAGTTTTATAAAATAAATTCGAGAGCTCTTCACTCAAACAGCCTCAAAGACATTACTGATTGAAGAAGCTACTAAGGGAATTCTAATATGTAGTCAGTGTGAAGGGGAACTGCTCAGAAGAAATCCTCTATCCTGGAAGTGTAGGAGACAGCTTTATTTAGATCACTGGGGTGAATATTCAAACAAGGCACAGATATGAAGGAAGGGAATTTATTGAAGCTTAGAGATTGAGGGGAAGTTCTATAATGGCAGAAGAAGCTGGCCCATTTTCACAGGTCCACACACAGAGAGAAAAGCCAGTGACACCAATAGCAAGTGCACTTCTGGAACAGGAGACAGAACTGCAAAGCTCCAGCACTTTGCATATCTTTAGATTGGAATTCAGATCAGCCTTAGGGCTAGACCCCAGGATCCACCCACAGTGACACCTCCTCCAGCCAGGTGGCTGGAGATCTAAATTACAAGCTTTAATAAACTCCTGAATCAGTTGGGAGGCATCCATTCAACCTAACACAGGAGGCTAGTGTTTTTCAAACTGTAATTCGCCCCCCCCCCACTTACTAAATTCAGGTTGTGATTCAGGAGATCTAAAATTAAGACCTGAGAGACTACATTTCTACCAATCTCCCAGGTGAGGTCAGTGCTGCTGGATGGGCCATTCCTCTTGGAGGAGTGAAGTGGTGAGCCAGATTGGACAGTTTATTTTTCCTACAGCCAGGGCTATCCATATGAAACATTCCCCACTTGGGTGTTTCTAGGCTTCTCTGCTCACTATTCACTCGTTTTTCTTCCTTTAAAAATTTAATATTCAATATATATGTGTGTGGGTACGCATGTGTGTACACACGTGTATGGAGGCCAGGAGAGATCCTTAGGTGTCATCCTCAGGAATGCCATCCATCTTTTTTGAAGCTCACAACGTAGGCTAGACTGGCTGGTCTGTGAGCCTCAGGGATCCTTTCTGCCTTCCTAGCACAGGGATCACAAGCTTGTACCACCATGCCTGGCATTTTTACATGAATACTGAGGAACCAAACTTAGGTTCTCAAGCTTATTAGTCAAGAAGTTCCCAACTACCATATGAGCACATGGGCATAGATAAATCATAGCATTAAAACTAGGAGAACACACTCACCTGGACTCCATAAAAAACAAGACATCTAACACTGGTAGGACAATGCCCTTCACTGAATGGACCTATCATCTGATCACCTGGTGATAGTAACAGAACTTGTTCTTGGTGCTTGAGCTCTGCTTGTCGCCCCCTCCAATTCACATGACCTATTTAAATTGCCATTAAGCAGCCCCATTGGCTTATCTATCTAGACCTGCTATCCATTCATTTGCCTGCTTGTCCATCTGGGCCACATCCTACCTTTTGCCTGCATAACCACCAGGTTGCTCACTTTGTCTCTGCAGTTGGATTCCACCCTGAGGCCCAGCACTAACCTGCAACCTGCAGCTTCCCTCTACAGTTGCACCTCCAGCAGACCTCCAGCAAAGTTCACTACCTTATTCCTGCAGAAACTGTTCTTGTTTTCCTTTTCCACCTTTCCCAGAGACCTCTCTCAAACTCCCTGCATACTGTTGCAGTCACTTAAACTCTATATAAGCATTCTATAGCCTATGTATACATTCATACTCATGTATATAGTGTGATGTGTGCTGACAGTTAATATTAGTAATCAAAATTAGAATAGAATAACTTATATTTCCCTCTGCCAACGTTCAAGAAAAAATAGACTGCCTATCTAATATCTGCCAATGAAACTGATATACCTTGTGAACTTGTTATTATCCAATAAATTCTGACATTATAGAAAGAGAGAGAGAGGGAAAAAAGACGTTTTCAACTGAGCCATCTCCCCAGCCCTCTGACATCTTTTCTACAACCATTTTCATGTCATTCCTATTTTTTTGTGTCATCATGCAGAAATTGTCCCTACCTATTGCCAGTTTAGAGTTAGGACCTTTTGTGTTTCATCTACTAATCACTTCAATTTCCTTTTTTCCTCTTTCATTATCTTTCCTAAATTTACCAACTTCCTTCTTATCAACTTCTATGGTCTTACAGTCTTTCCCTTGAATCTTTTTGTCTTTTATTCAGCATGTTTTCTTAATGATATTATGCTGTATATAATATTTATGAAGTAGCTCCTGCCCTATGTTGTGTTTTTAAAAATATTATTATTTATTTATTTGAAAGCACAGAGAGATAGAGAGAAGAGAGACAGACAGAGAAAGAGAGAGAGAATGGGCACTCTAGGGCCTCCAGCCACTGCAAATGAACTCCAGATGCATGTGCCACCTTGTGCATATGGCTTTACATGGGTACTTAGGAATCAAACCCAGGTCCTGGGAAATTGAACCCAGGTCATTAGGCTTTGCAGACAAGTACCTTAACTGCTTAGCCATTTCTTCGGCCCATATGTTGTGTTTTGTTTTATTTCTCTGTCTATAAGTGTGTATATTATATGTAGAAACAGGTATGTAACATGCATATTTTTCTTGCTTATGTTATTTTTACTGTTTATTTTCCACTATTTATGTATCAGCTCCATTCTGATCCCTCCTTAATTATCCACTTTTAAAATAGCAAACATGTGCTGTAGAGATAGCACAGACATTAAAGGTACTTATTTGCAAAGCCTGACAACCCAGGTTTGATTCCCTAGTACCCACACTAAGTCAGATGCACCAAGTAGTCTATGTGTTTAGAGTTTGCTTGTAGTGGCAGTAGGCCCTGGCATGCCCATTCTCATTGTCCCTCTCTCTCCCTCCCTCTCTCTCTCTCTCTCTCTCCCACTCTCTCTCTCTCTCTCTCTTCCTCCTTGCAAATAAATAAAATTATTTTAAAAGGCAAACACCCTGCTGAAAAAACTGAGGAATGCTATAACTCAAATAGTGCTGAAATAACCTGTAGCCGCTGCTGGGTTACGGCCTATTCTACTTTCATACCCAATATGTAATTTTCATTTTGTGGAGACATGTCTTCGTTCTTGGCAACCTCAAAATTAGAAGTCTCAGTGTGAAAGTGATGAGCACCCATTTTCACCATGAAAGGGAGGGGATGGACCCAGGGAGATAGGCTTGTATCAATTACTAGAGCCTGGTTGTAAGGAAGTAAAACTAGGCATAATCCTATATATGGAAGAAACCTTGGGCTAAAGAAATACCAAAATGTATAATTCATTGACATGGTCTTAAACTTGGGCTTTGGTACACATACTAACTTTCGTACACATTTGACAAAGGGGCTGTGTATGTGCCACACACCTGTTTTATTGGGTCTGCAGACCTTTCCTTGTCTGCTTGTGGGTTCCCAGATCTCCTTGCCATCCAGTTATACTTATCAGGTGTTTATCACGTGCTTTCATGGAATTTGGTAGAGAGATGAGACAGAAAATAAATTAAAATTACCAATAAATAAGTCCTTTCAGAGATGTAGATATATGTGAAAGAAATGCTTCGGTTGTTGGGATGAAGAGCGACCAGTGCTCAGAGATGGCTACATGTTCAAGTTAGGCCTTAGAGACAGATAAAGTCACATGCTGAGCAGAGGGAGAAGGATGAGTGTGCTAAGTAAAGGAACACCAGGGACTTACAGTCAAGCAGCATGCGCATGTCCTTGGTATCAAGAGAAAGCTCATGAGAACTAGAGACAATGCTTCAGCAAATAGTATAAGCTCACATCAGAAATGCTGATGGAGTCTAGGCACCCAGCCCTGTAGACATGTGAAGTTCATTCTGTATCTTACATAAAGCAAAGTGTTTTTGTGGCTATACTGTGTTTAAAAGTGACAAAAGATTCATTCTGTTCTAGTGATCCTGGAGAGGGTTAGTAATCCTTCAGTTGGAATGAAGGCAGCAGAGACGGTCAGAAGTCTGTGTAGTTGAGGTATATTCTAGTGGCAAAGCAAAAAGGATGTTCTGATGGCTTAGCTGTGGGAAGTAACGGAGAGCTCCCTGAATTAGATCAGTTCCTCTAGTTTCAGGCTCAACACTTGAGTATATCGCCTGGCCCATCTGAGGACAGTGACCAAAAAAAGACTATGCCTCTGGGGTCAGTTACAGATGTACAATGTCTTACATGATTTTAAAGATCCTAATCAGATGGTTAATTTTAGGTGTCAAGCTGCCTGGGTTGAAGATACCCACAAAACATGCTCTTAAGAGTCTGTAAAGGTATTTTTCCAAGGGATTCACATTGGACTCAGTGGGCTAGGTACCAAAGATGTATTCACACCAATGCGGCAATCCCACATGGTAAATGCACTACGGAAACACTTAGATATCTTATAGTACTAGGGAAAAATCTGGGCTGACATGTACAATTCAGAATCATCACAGTCATTTAAAAGCCACATAAAGGGCTGGATAGATGGTTTAGTGATTAATGCATTTGCCTGCAAAGCCTAAGGACCCATGTTTGACTCTTCAGATCTCACGTAAGCCAGATGCAAAAGGTGACACAAGTACGCAAGGTTGCATGTGAATACAAGGGGCGTACACATCTGGAGTTCAATTATAGTGGCTGAGGCCCAGGTGTACCAATTCTATCTCTCTTTGTCTTTCTCTCTCTCTCTCTCTCTCTCTCTTGCATAAAAATCAGACAGTCTGTTGGGCTTGCCTTAAAAAAAGTCATATAAAAAAACCTCACTAAAGAAAAGAATTCTTAATAATTCTTCCGTGGCTCACATGTTGAAAATTATGAATAAGGGTTACATAAGCCTGATTTAAAATCAACATTTTTTGTTCATGCATTATAAAACTCCAAGTTTTATTTAAGACAAAAGGGGCTTTTTCTTTATACAGCACAGTGTAAGACCAAGAGTCATATTCGTTTAGACACAGATGGATCCAGGAGACAATGTCCATCACCTGGAACTCAACCCTTCAGTACTGTTGGCTCTCTTTTCCTATGCGTGGGCCAGAATTGCAGAATTTGTGCACCAACAAATCCAGTATTAAAGAGAGCTTTTCCATCCCAATAGTTCTAGAATTATTGATTGATATTTATTGCACTAGCTTGTAATACATAGCTAATTTTATACTAATCCTCTGCTCAAAATATGTTGATTGGCCAGGTTATGTGTCATGCCAACTTTTGCACCCAAGAGATGTCGAATATTTCTTGTCTTGGAAGCAGGGAGCATAGAACACCTCAAAGAGGAAAGCAGAGAGTTGCCTCCCGAAGAACTGAATATGGATGCCAGGCTGGGACCAACCGCAGCTGTGCATAGACCACTTCAGTCTCTGAAATACACAGACTGCAATAAAACACCTCAAATTGTCATTCATCCTACCAGACTGTCAGCATAAAGTCTCCTTACCTTCAGTAAAACCTTTATGTGCCAAACTCAAGATAACTGTGAGTATGAATAGCAGCTGCTGCAGGCTGCCCTCCAAAATTGATAAGTCAAAATAAAGAGGTCACATTTCTGCCCTTAGAGAAGTGAGAATAGGGCTAGAAAGATCGCCCAGTGGTTAAATGTGCTTCCTGTGCAAACATGAGGGCCTGGGGGGAGGGTCGCCGAGCTGCATGAGTGTATCTCCAAAACCCACATAAACAGCTGGGCATGGCCACACATGCTTGTTACCCCAGTTCTATGGGGAACAGAGCCCAGAAAATGGCTAGGGCTAATGAACAGCAAACTCCAGAATCAGTAAGAGATTTGATCACAAGGAATAAACAAGCGGGTCAGTGATGAAGGGGGACAACCATTGTTCTCCTCTGGCCTCCGTAGATAAGCCATGGGGCATTGCATCAACATATACTCCTGCATATGCCACACACATCACATTACACATACTATACACATGCTAATAACATGAGGATACAGGGCCTCAGGATATGGCTCGGTGAATAAAGTGCTTGCCATGTATGTGGTCCTGAGTTCAGATCCCCAGCAGCCGTGTAAACTCCCAGGCTTGGTGGCAGGCACCTGTAATCCCAGGGCCAGGGAGGCAGGGCCGGGGAATCCCTGGGTCTTGAGCTGAGTCAGTGAGCTCTAGATCTTGTCTCAAAAGGTAAGGTGGAGATTGACTGAGGAAGATGCCTGACATTTACCTCTGGGCTCCACAGGCACACGTGCATATGTGCACGTGCATGTATACACATAGGGACATGCCTGCCCATGCCCACACACATATATATGTGCAAAAATAAAATGTTAAAAAGCGAGGATACAAGCGGATAATTGTTTGGCTAAGATAAAGATGTGAGAGTAGCTGCTTGTAACAGGGACCATTCCTGGAACTCTAAGGAGTAAGGCATGACTTACGCTGTTTTTTTTTTTTTTTGTTTTTTTTTTTTTGTCTATACCACACAGGGACAGCTTCTCCTTGCCCTAGGGGCAACTATATCAGGTTGAAGGACCTCAACCTTAAGAATAAAACTTTGACTATGAGTACAATAAAAAAATGAGTTTAAATCAGAAATCTTATAGACCCTTCACTATGTTGGCCAGAAATGATGTAATCTGTAGATTTTTAAAAGCAGAGCCTGGCCCAATATTTCTACATTGGCATAGCAACTTGGAAACCAAAAGTATCACATGAGTCTTAGCTGCCCTTTCAACACTCTATCCAGAAACACTAAATCAAACCCAGTTCCAGGGTACAGAGGGGCATGCAGAGTCATTGGACTTTCCAGCTAGCTTCATCTCTATTCTAGGGCCTATCATATAAAAGCGCAAAGCCAGGACCATCAGAAGCATAGGGTGGGTGACTAGGTGCCACTCTGTTTGCATATTTGTCCTGGATGTTTTCCTTTTCCCTATTCAAGTACAAAGAGCAGAGAGACTGGTTTCCAACCATCTGGGAATATACAAGGCACCCACCATGGGAAAGAAATCTGGATCATCAAGTGTGAATACCCAAACTTTACAATGTAATGGTTTATGAATGGTCAATGTGCAAGTTAATTTTAAGGTTTAAAAAAAAGTTTTATGCCTATTACCCAAGAAATACACCTTAGTTCTGTTGGGTTTTTTCATGAGCTGGAAGAGGGCAGGGTGGAGCACGCAGCCTGGAGGTGAGGACCTGCAGATGTCACTTAGTTACTCTGGGTTTCTCACCACCTGGAAAATTCATAAAAGTCAAGCTGACCCCAAAAGCCAGCTACTCAGCTGGATAAAATATGACTCAAGAAAATGAGGAGAAATAATTTCAGGCTGTAGGGAAAAGAAGTTAATGTTACTTTTTTTTAAGTAAACACTTCATTCTCTTCTCCTGTTATTACTTTGGAATAATTTAATAGAATACTTTTCAGAGTTTGAAATATGACTAGTATTGCCTGCTGTCTTTTCCATCATTCTTGTCAAGTGGTCTTATTTGCTTTATTTGAAAAGACAAGGATAAAATGTGAGGAGTTTGAAATAATATTCCTATCTAGTAAGTCATGTTGGTATGGATTTCAGCTCAGACTTAAGGAGAAGTTGACGGTATGGAGCTGTGGATTCATTCTGCATTTGTTTCTGCTGCATGGGGGCTTGTGTTGGCCTAGGTTTGACTCCTCAATACCCATGTAAAGCCACACAAACCCATAGGGTTGTGAGGATTAAGTGGAGTCATGGGAGAGAGGGGCTATGGAGGGAAAATACAAAGCATTGTGTCTTTTCTCGCTAGGTATATACAGTTAAATGGAAACATATACATGTATATTCACACATGCATACATATGTGACATTAAAGCAAAAGGGGGACTATTTGTAGGGAAGAAAGGGGCCAGTACGAGGTAGGGAGGAGGGACAGAGGAGGATATTGGGAGGTAGTACAAGCAGGTTCAATGACATATGGATAGAAATGTCATAATAAAACCCATTATCTTGTACACTAATTAAAACAGTAATAAAAATGATTTAGGGCTGGAGAGATTGCTTAGTGGTAAAGGCACTTGCCTTTGAAGCCTAAGAATCCAGGTTCACTTCTCCAGTAACCATGTAAAGCCAGATGCACAACATGCCGCATGCATCTGGAGCTGCAGTTTGTTTGCAGTGGCAAATGGCCCTGGCATGCCCATTCTCTCTCTTCTCTCTCTCTCTCTCTCTCTCTCTCTCTCTGTCTGTCTCTGTTCTCTCCCTCCCTCCAAATAAAAAATAAATAAAAGCATTTAAAAGATGAAGGAACTGAGGTTTGGAAAAATAACGTAACATTATTCTGGCATCTTTACAACTGCTAGAAATAAGTCCCAAACACCATATCTGACTCCAAAATGCATGCTCTTTGTATGTTGGTAAAATATCTTTTGCAACTATTTAAGACATATCTACACGTACAAGCACACACACACCAACACACCTGGAAAATGTCCTATTAAAAGAGGTCAAGAAGGTCCTTTTTTTTTTTTAAGGAGTACACGTGAATGCTTGAAGAAATCTAAGGATCTTGAGAAAAACAAAATATTTTAGTTTTGCAGACTTGGAAATGTGAAGAGAGAAATTAAGGCAGAAGATAAATGTAATGGACTGGAGAGAAAGAGTAAGTAGTGTGCAAGAACTAAGTAGACCACATATGCCTTCCTCGTGGCCTTGCCAAGGAAGCAGGCAGGCCTGTCTAAATGGTTAGCCTCTGACCTCAGGTGATAGGAGGAGGTAGCCAATGTAGGGAGTACCTATATGTCTGCATATGGATTCAAAATGTTGTCATAGAAGTTATTTTTAACTGTACTGAGAAGACAGTATTACAGGGTTGATAAATCACCTAATGTACCACTTGGCCCGAAAAGTGCATGGCTAAGAAGCAAATGATTTTGAGACCAAAGGCAGAAGAGTACAAATTCATATGTTCCTCTGAGACACAGAACAATGATAACTGCAGCAGCTGCTTGGCCTCTGTGGAAGGACGGCAGGTTCCATGGATTTGGGAACTCTGGAAGTAAGGAAAGCCATTTCTCCCTCATTGCTTCTGCTTAATTCTGAAACCAGCAACATGAGCCACTCTCCTCACTGTCTAGACCACAGTGAGTTGTGTCCTCTGTAATTACTGATCTCTGCTTTCTCCTCAACATTGCAAACTACCATCAGCAAGCCAGTAATCAACCACTGACTGCATGCTGTATGTTTGCATGTGTGCCTATGAATGATGAACAGTATGTCAAAAATCACAATATTATAATAGAGGAGAATTATAAGCATTTTTCAGATGGTTGATTTCTTTAAAAACATTATTTATTTATATACATGTGTTTATATGTGTGTGGGGGGCATACACATGTGGAGGTCAGAGAAGTGTCTGTATTCTACCATCTTCTCTTGCCACTGAAAATGAGTCTACCTATGAGTGACTTTATGTGAGTGCTGGGGAATTGAACCCAAGCCAGCAGGCTTTGCAAAAAAGAACCTTCATTTGCTGAGCCGCCTTCCCATTCCCCAGAGGGTTTATTTAATGGGAACATCAGTGGAAATTCCTTGAGGAGACCACATTAAGGCTGCCACATGAGTGATACATAGAAGATACCCAAGTGAAAATGAAGAAAGAGCAGATCCTTAGAAAGAATGAATGAAAGTGATCCACTAGTGTGGTCCCAGAAGGTTAAAAGAAGGAAATGCCTGGCATGGCTGGTAAAATTGCTGTAACACAAATGCTGTCAACTGGTTATGGTTTTTACCCCCAGAGAACACTTGGTAATGTCCTGATACATTTTTAATTATCACAACAATGGGATGGAGTGAGAAGTAAGAGGTGATGCCTAGCACAGGCCCTTAAGAATTACTGGGCCCAAATTCTAATGAGTGCCACCTTTGAGTTCAATAAAATTCACAGTAGAATAGAGAAAAAAAAGAATTACTGGGTCCAAATTCTAATGAGGCTAAAGTTGAAGAACTCTGCAAGGAATTCTAAATACAGAGGCCTAAAGAAGACAGGCTTTTTTCTGTGTGTGACCTCCCTTCAAGAGGCCAATTTGGCCAGCTATATGTGGCACAAGCAGGTACCCATGAACCTTCTATCCTATTGCTATACATTGTCCAAGGCATTAATTGGCAAAGTTCTGCACAAAGGACCAGACTGGACATGACTTTGTGGGTCATCAGGGCTCTCTTCTAACTTCTGAAGTCTAAGATGATTGAGTGAGTCTGGCCATGGATGCTCATCAGGTGAATAGACAGGTTGTGTTCCAATAAAACTTATTCATATGAACAGGTGGTGGGTTGGATTGTGTCCACTGGCTACAGTTTGTAACCTGCCTGGTCTGCGTGGAGTCAGGGGGAAGCATAAAAGTACAGGTGAGCCCGGTTTTACTTCAAGGGACATTTGAGTTGGGTCCATCACTTCTTGGTGTGTTCCATGGGCCAGAACTCTGAAAGGCTAGACATGGAGCTTGGGGCTGGCATCATAAACCTGGAAAAGAAAACTCAGTGTGTTTTTATTTTTATGACTATTTATTATTTACTTAGGTCAATATTTGAGATCTTTGTTATCATCATTATTTTTTAATCTTATTTTTTTCCATTTTCATGCATGTGTTTAATGTATTTTATCTATTTCCCTCTCTTACCTACAGCTTCCCCCCCCCCCCGATTAACACATTTCTTCCTCTTCATTAATCCCCATCTTACCTCATGGTTAAAAAAAAAAAGAACTAGAGAGATGGCTTAGCCATTAAAGGTACTTGCTTACAAAGCCTGTCAACCTGGTTTTGATTCTCTAATACCCATGTAAAGCCAGATGCACAAAGTGGCACATGCACCTGGAGTTCATTTGCAGTGGCTAGAGCCCCTGGTATGCCAGGTTCTTCTCTCTCATTCTTTGTCTTCTCTCTCTCTCTCCCCTTGCATATATATATGTGTGTATGTATATGTACACACACACATGCATTGAGTTACGCCAGGGGGTGGTGGTACATGCCTTTAATCCCAGCACTCGGGAGGCAGAGGTAGGAGGATTGCCGTGAGTTCAAGGCCACCCTGAGACTACATAGTTAATTCCAGGTCAGCCTGGGCCAGAGTGAGACCCTACCTCGAAAAACAAAATTAAACAAACAAACAAACAAAAACCTACATTGATTTAATTTCAGGTAACTTGTTTGATTATGGGTGGAAGGTTATCTAGTGTAGAATGGATAACTTGCCAGTGGCTACTCCACTAATGTACCTTACTACCCCTCTTCCAGCAACCATTTAGCCACCATTGGTGACTCCAGAAGATGTGGGGGTCTTATGTTTCCCTTCCCCATTGAAGATGATATATTGAAAGTCTCAATATTGGGCAGGAAACAACTGCTGCTATGAATGTATGAGCTTAACAGCCATGTTGTATACAGAAGACAATGTTTCACAGCCCTCCTCCCCATCCTCCTGCTCTTACGCTCTTTCCAGCCCATCTCTAGGAAGTTCACTGAGCCTTGGTGGGGTGGTTAAGCTGTCCTGCTTGACGCTGAGCACACAGCCCTCACTTATCCTTGACAATTTTGCCAGCTAGGCATCTCTGCATTAACCACTGTCCATTGTAGTAGGAAAGATGTGACCAAGGCTTCAGGAAGTGCTAATCTTGCTCATTTTGACCTGATTGGTCTGGTTTTGGAGACAGGATCTTTCAATGTAGGCTTGGCTGGCCTAGAAGTCACTATGTAAACCTAGGCTGGCCTCAAAGTTGGAACAATCTGTCTCCAGAGTGCTGGTATTACAGTCACACACCAAGACCAGACTTCATTTTAAATTTTTAATGAAGAATGGCTAATGGGAGACAATTATCAGCATCTTCAGTTGTCATAAAAGAACCAGGGGATCAATCACCAAATGAGACTAGCAAGAGAAGCAGGCAGAGATCATTTCTAGCCTTGGACATGAAATGTAGGGTGCTGGTATTTCTCTTGGGTGACAGGGAAGTGGGGGATGTATCTGGACCACTTTTTAACTTTTTTATTAGATATGCACATGTTTAGTAAATAACACATGTTGTTACCATTCTTTCCCTCCTCCCTGTCCCTTTTCTGAAGAGGGCTTCCTTGTTGGGGAAGCAGGACAAATGCATGAGGATTGTGGGTCATACATTATGGGGGAAGAGACAATGTCTGTGTGCAAAATATCCCAACTTGTGGCTCTAGCAATCTTTTCACCTCTTCTTCCACAAAATTCCCTGAGCCATGTTGGGATCATTTTAAGCCCACTTCAGTGATGGACACTTAGGACCCTCTGGATCTCTGGTTTGGTAGGTATTGAGTGTCTCAGTATCTATGTATATCACCCTTGTGCTGATATCAGATTCACTAAGAAAGCAGCCCTCTTGCAATAATTTCCCCAATTCCTTTGTGGTTTCACCTGGGGCTGGGGTGAAGTGCACTGGGTCATTTATCTCTTCAGGATCAGATCCTGTCTGAAAAAGAGAAACAGATTCTCCAATGGAGAAAGAAGTCAGCACCAATTAAATGAGATAACTGTTATTAATGTAGAGAGAATTTAAAGGGTTTACACCCTGTTATAGCCCAAGGTTACTGGGAGCTTGACAATGGAAAGCAGATTCATTATCTGGATATGATTCTGACTTGTTTCCCAGTTCCAGATATGGTTTCCTTTCCACTGAGTGGATCTCTTAGCCAATCCAAGAGCAGTTTGTTACCTACCATGGCTGGGTGCCAATAATGCATTTGTGTGAGCATCACATCAGGTTGTTTGCTTCTGAATCACTTAGACTTTGAGTTGCTTGGACAGATATTGGCCACTTTCCCCCAGTAGCTCATGTAACGCTTTCCAGCACTAGATGGGCTAATTGTCTGGGGACTGGCTCTCCTCCAGATTCTGACCAGGTCTCTCCATGGTTTGTGCTGACAGCATATGGTGTCCTCATTGGTAGAGTCTTACCATTAACCTCTTGTGGGTAATCAAGTGCTCTGACGGAAGTCTGTCTTGTTTGTTTTGGGAGATCTAGTAGGTCTCTCTGATCAATAGCTCATTGCAGATGTAAACAACATCCTGGTACAGGGGATTATAGGCCAATCTATATTTTGTCAAAGAACCGGTTCTTCATTTCATCAATTTTTAAAAATTGTTTTCTTAGTTTCCAATTCATTAATTTCTACTCTGAACTTGATTGTTTCTTTCTGTCTGGAGCTCTTTGGGTTGTCTTTCTAGTGCCTTTAGGTAGACAGTCAAGTTATTAATTTGGGATCTCTCTGTCTTTGTAATGAAGGCATTTAGGGGTATGAATTTTCTCCTTATGACTGCCTTCATTGTGTCCCACAAGTTTTGGTAAGTTGTGTTTTCTTTTTTTTTATTTCAAATTTTTATTAACAACTTCCATGATTATAAAAAATATCCCATGGTAATACCCTCCCTCTCCCCACTTTCCCCTTTGAAACTCCATTCTCCATCATATCCCCTCTCCATATCAATCAGTCTCTCTTTTATTTTGATGTCATGATCTTTTCCTCCTCTTATGATGGTCTTGAGTAGGTAGTGTCAGGAACTGTGAGGTCATGGATATCCAGGCCATTTTGTGTCTAGGGGGAGCACGTTGTAAGGAGTCCTACTCTTCCTTTGTCTCTTACACTCTTTCTGCCACCTCTTCCACATTAGACCCTGAGTCTTGGAAGGTGTGATAGAGATGTTACAGTACTGAGCACTCTGGTCACTTCTTTCCAGCACTATGATGCCTTCTGAGTCATCCCAAGGTCACTGCCATCTGAAAAGAGAAAATTCTCTACCAAAAGTGAGAGCAGCATTAATATAAGGGTATGAACAGTAAGAGAAGTGCTTACTGGGCAGTTTGATAAGCATAGTATATACATTTAGCCAGACAGCAGCAGATATTACACCCCTAGGGCTCTTGACTACCCCTGTTTTATGTTTTCAGTATCAGGGATATATTCCCTCCCATGGAGCAGGCCTCCCATCCAATTAGAGGGCAGTTGGTTTCCACCATGACAGATGTGCCACTATTGCACCCAGTTGGTTCATTTGACCTGGCTGGCCAAATATAAGGCTTGCAGTGTCCACTGTTGAGTATCTTCACTGGTGACTTCTCTCTCTCCCATTATTGAACTACATGCAGAATTGCTTCTTCCAGCTTTCTGTCAGCTGGTCTACATGGAGAAGGTTATCAGCTCAGTTCCAACTGGATTTCTCAGTGGCCTTCCAGCCCAAGTATGTGGAGTCTTCAGCAATAGGGTCTTACCATATATTCCTGGTTAGGAAACCAAGGGCCTCAATAATGGCCTATAATGTTTTGGGGGCATCTGGGACCTCCCTGGCCAACGACTCATTGGAAAGTGTCCCATCCCTGGCACTGAAAATTTTCTAGCAACAATCTATGGCTCCTGAGTGTTCCATTGTCCAAAAAAAGTAGGATTCCATATGATTTATTTATATCCTCTTAGATTTTGATTAGCCCTCTCTCCACCTTTCCTTTACTCAGTCTCTTTCCCTGACCTCACTTTGGTCCTTTTCACCTCCATTAATCTATTCTTCTACTTACATATATACAACACATTATCATTAAATTCTAGGAATTTTACAATTTTTTCACAAGCTATTCATTGTTTAAAAGTGTGTTGTTTAGTCTCCAGTAGCTGGTGGAGTTCTTGATGTATCTCTTGCTGTTAATTTCTAGCTTTAAAGCATTGTGATATGACATGATGCAGGAAGTTACTTCAGTTTTCCTGATTTTATGAAGGCATGCATCATGGCCTAATATATGTTCAATTTTGGAGAATGTTCTGTGGGCTGCTAAGAAAAATGTGCATTCTGTAGAATTGGGGTAGAAAGTTCTGTAGATAACCATTAGGTCTAATTGATCTATGATCTTATTGAGCTCTATTATTTCCCTGTTGATTTTCTGCTTGGATGATCTGTCTATTGATGATAGTGGAGTATTGAAGTTTCCAACTATGATGGTGTTGGTGTTTATTTCTGTTTTATTGTCAAATAGACTTTGTTTTGTAAACTGTGGTGTGCCTGTGTTTGGCACATATATATTACATGTTGTGATGTGCTCTTGTTGTGATGTGGTCATTCACTTAATGAGTAGAAGTGGCTTTTTTTTGTCCTTTTATTTCTTTTGGTTTGAAGTATATTTTATCAGATATTAATATATCAATACCCACTTGTTTTTATTTTCATTTTCTTGGAATATCATTTTCCAAACTTTCACCCTGAGGTGTTTATCTTTAGTGGTAAGGTGGGATTCTTGAAGTCAGAAGATAGAAGGGTCCAGTTTCTTGATCCACCCTGCTACCCTGTGTCTTTTGATGGGTGAGTTACGACCACTAATATTTAAGGTTATTACTGTGAGGTTTGAGTTAATCTCTGCCATGATGAGGTGTTTTATGGGGTTTGGTGCTTTCTTTTGTTTTGTAATATTTTGATCCTGGTCTATTTTGGTTATTGTGATCTTCTTGTTGGCTCTTGAGATTGGTTGTTAAACTGTTCTGTGTGGCGTATTCCCTCAAGTATTCTCTGTAGGTTTAGCTTTGTGCTCATATAATCATACAGTTGATGTTTTTCATGGAAAGCTTTTATTTCATCATCTATTATGAGGGACAGTTTTGGTGGGTAGAGTAGCTTGGGTTGGAAGCCATAGTTTTTCAGACTTTGAAGTGTTCCATTCCAGGCCCTTCCAACTTTCAGGGTTTCCACTGAGAAATCTAATGTAATTCTGATGGGATTGCCTTTGTATGTTGTGAATTGATTCTCTCTTAATGCTTTTAACAATTCAAGTTCTGATTTTTCTTGATGCTTCCTAGAGTTCATTCTTGCATTTGATCAAGTATTCATTAAGCTTAATCAATCAGTTGTTGAGATCTTCCATTTCTTGACTTATCTTCTTATCTCTTTGGAGGGTTTTAATGTTTTCTTCAATCAAATTAAGCCTACTGTCAAAAGCTAAATGTCCATCACTAGAAGAATGGATAACTAAGATGTGGTATATCTACACAATGGAATTCTATACAGCAGTAAGAAAAAAATGACACAATGAAATTTGAGGAAAAATGGTTGAACCTGGAACAGATCATTCTCAGTGAACTTACCCAATCACAGAAAAAAAAAAAATCACCGCATAGTCTCACTCATCTACAGCACCTAACCTGAATCTACCCAAGATACCTTACATATCCAGCAAGCATCTCGTGGACTAGACACTAGGATGGAAGGGGAGGGAGGGGAGGGCATCAAAGGGCTGGGAAACACAAATCTAGACCCAAACAGCAATGGTACCATAAAATTCTACTTACTAAAAGACAGACCAAATGGCTAATCCTTCACCAGGCCCTTACAGGGAAGACCTGAACCACAAGACACTGGAGAGGGTAGGATCAAGACTAACCTTAATCTTCTACATCTTCCCTCCCTCCCTCTCCCTCTCCCTCTCCCTCTCCCTTTCTCTCTCTCTTCTCTCTAACTCTTGTATATTAGTTATCTTTTTCCTCATTTTCTTAGTGGGCACTGACCTGTAACTCCCAGTACCAGCATGGGGCTATCATGCACAATGAGCTTTTGATCAGGGAGACCTACAAGGTTTCCTAAAAGACAGACAGATTTCTCTCAGAGTACTTGATATCCCACCAAAGGTTAGTGGTAAGACCCGACTGCTGAAGACACCTTATGTGGTTGACATGCAAAATAGAATGGCATGGCTGGAAGTTGGAAGAGAGTCAGTCCCCGGGACAGTCAGCGTGTCTAGTGCCAGAAGGTGCTACATGGGTGACTGGGGGAAAATGACCAATATCTGCCCAAGCAACTCATGGTCTAACCCACTTAGCAGCAAATAACTTGTTGTGATGCCCACACAAGTGCAATACTGGCACACAGCCATGGTGGGGAACCAACTGCTCTTAATTTGGCTAACTGACCTCCTCAGTGGTACGGGACCCATAGCTGGAGCTGGGAAACAAGTCAGAACCATATCCATACATAAGCCCACTCTCCATTATCAAGCTACCATCAATCATGGGCTACAAGAGGGCCTACACCTATTAAATTCTCTATAAAAAGTAAGGGTTATCTCATTTGTCCTGGTGCTAACTTACTCTCCGTTGGAGAATCTGCTTCTCTTTTTTCAGATAGATGTAGATCCTAAGGAGAGAGCCACCCCATCATACCTCAAAAGGGCCCCCAGCTGAAGCTAAGAAAAATTGGCGAAACAAGCAAGGGGGCTGTTTTCCTGATGAACCGGATACCAGCACAAGGGGGAAGATCAGCACAGAGAAAAATCAACTCCTACCAAATCAGAGAGCCACAGCCTCAGAGACCCCCAACACCTCATCACTGAAGCAGACCAAAAATGAACCCAACATAGCTCAGGGAAATTTTATGGAAGAGGGGGTGGAAAGAATGTCAGAGCCACATGTTGGGTCATGATATGCAGAGACATTTAGCTTACCCATAACTTTGGGCTAACTCCACAATGCATGACCCATACACCTCAATAAGGAGGGGCCAAGGGGAGGGGTTAGGTCATGCATGAGCCTAATAATGGTACCAAACTGACTGTATTTGCTGAATACAAAACTAACTAATAAAGAAAAAAAAGAAAAGAAAAAAAAGCTGAATGTTCTAGGAGATGATTCTGTTCAATTTCATTGGTATGATTGTCAGTTATTTGATGGCTTGCTTTCAGTTCAGTGATTTTTTTTTTTAATTGGGGTCTCATTGGGTATTGTGTTTTCATTTTGGGAATGAATTTCTGTTGATTTCTCTATGATTTCATTGGAGGCTTCCATTGTAGGACTAGGCATCTTTTCTGTAGATCTCTCAGTTTTATGATTTTTGTTGGCTTTTTTGCATTGCTGTCTACCCATTTTAGGAAGACTCTTTATTTTATTATGGAGGAAGCAATTTTTTTTTTCTCTGGCCCATTCACTCTCTGACTCAGGTGAACAGGGATGTTGGTACCCAGTGGCCAATCAAGATACCAGAGAAAAAGGCCTGATTCCATAGCCCACACAGGAAGCAGAACTTCCCAAGTAAGGCACAATGGGACCTACCAGGACCAGGGGACTGGGAGGAGCAAGGGAACAGTGATCTGGCTTACTCCATGCCAGGACCTCTAGCACACACACTGGACTGCCATGCCCACATGCTCACACACCCAACTTTTTAATTTTAAGATGATTTCTCCTACAGCAATACACAGAATGAATTGCAAGGATCATGCTATGAGTGGGAGGGGAATGCTTTAAGTGAAAGGGCAGCTTGACTGAAGATGATGGAGAAAGATGAAGTATGTGGACAGGAGAGTCCTAGACAGGACAGGAAGGAGACTTAGTACCCTACAGATTAAACTTCCTTTTTAGGAATTTAGGGAAAGCAGCTTTAATTATTTGTAATTATTAAATATACTTCTACTGCCATTGTTTCTAATGGGTACCTGATTTGAGCTCGCTATCTACATTTTTCTCCTGCTAGGTCCCCTAAAACCACAGTTCATGGTCCCTCAGGAAAGGCCTTCTGCTTCTCTCTAGAGTGGAATTGAGACCCAGGAGGTGGACATGACATTTACAAGTCCCAGAAGTATCAAGTGGACAACCCCAGTACTCCACATAAGCAAAGTGAGAAAGTGGCATTTCTTTTAGACTGACTGGCACCAAGGGAGACAAAAGTCTATGGTGTAATTATGCCAAGTGTTTAAGATGATGCAATCGGCGACTGTCTCCAATATGCCCTGCAGTGCTGTGAAAGGGCTTTGGATAACTGAATGCTCCAGCTCTGGGCTGCTGTGTCCCAAGACGCATAAGAAAGATATGGCACCCTGTCTTCTTTCTGCCAGCAAGGCTATGTGCATCTACTGGATGCCAGTGACCATGGTCAATCTTAGGGAGGCAGAGGTGAAAAAGACTCGAACGTATGACTTTCTCAAACCATAGTCCTCCAGGGGCTGTTCCTGGCCCCTTTGAACACAAGCTGGATGTTCCCACATTTGTTTGAAATTAGTTGAGTTTCCAGTAACGAAGGCACCTTACTTGGCTGCTTCAGTAACAGGGATTCGGCAAAGCTCACTTTAGTTCTGCATTTAGTGTGGTGGACACATTTGGCATTGACAAACAATGTCAACCCAGAATACACTTTCAAGGAATTGCCTGAAAAATCACTGGCACAATTCTTTCCTGAAGTAAAGGACAACACATTTTTTGTTATCTTTGTTTGTTTATGTGTTGTCAGAATCACTATGGTGAGTCATTGACTAATTTGCTCAATAATAAATAACTCCAGGAGGGAGAAGACTGGTTCAGAGCTCTAATAAGGCCTTTTCTTACCTTCTGCCCTCTAAGTTCTTTCTGCTACATTTTGTCAACAAATTGTCGTTTGCTAGGCCCCAGACCTGTAGGCTGTGTGTACATGCATAGCATCCTTGAGTTCTGGGACTCCAGAGCAGAGAACCTAGTAGGGTTCATAGGTGACAGCTTCAAAAGCAAAGTGATGCTGACCACACTCACATTCCTTAGAGCCATTCATCCATTTAGTCCTAATGTCATTCAGCATAGGATGCTCTGGCACCATGCCAAATACTTTACATGTGTTTTTTAATGTAAATGTCACTACTTTCAATCTACATGCTTTATGGGGCAGGGATGCATACTGCCTTCCTCCTACACATGAAGACTGAAGTGGGCACCCTGCAAGGCTGTGTCACGAATCACTTCCCTACCCAGCATTTGATGCTTTTTTGATTCCAGAGTCCAGAGTACATTGCTGACTTCTTGGATCATTTACTGAGCCTCTATGTTTTTTAAAGTCCATATTGTTCTGTTTTAGTATGATAT
Source organism: Dipus sagitta (assembly GCA_036346955.1). NCBI lineage: Eukaryota > Metazoa > Chordata > Mammalia > Rodentia > Dipodidae > Dipus > Dipus sagitta. The sequence continues at coordinate 39,234,577 of CM070787.1, read as the reverse complement.
TCTTAATATTTCAAATGCACTGATTTTTCCTCCCCCCCCCCAAAAGGTAATGTGTTCTTATATAACAGCTTTTGGCAAACCAATACCTATGGGACAAATCCAGCCCTTTTGAAAATAAAAGTTTTATTGGCACAGAGCCACACCCACTCATTTACATATTGCCCCTTGTCTGCTTTTGTGCTAAATATTCAGAGAGGAGTAGTCATGACAGAGTCCATGTGGCCAGCAAAGCCAAAAGCATTTACAGAAAATTGTTGCCAACCCCACTTGAGAGCACAGTCATATGTACTGTTTCCCTAAAGAAGTTGCTTCCATTGAGTAGATGGGTGCTGTTCAGTACCTGAAGGTCAGCTAGGCTGTAAAAGGAGTAGATGTATGGTACTGGCTTAATTCAGCCCATTTTTAAATCAAATACAAAAAATACTTAATACTAGGAGATTGCCCAAGGCATGGTTTCTGCACAGATGAGAAATGCGCCGTTTCCAACTGCACAGAGAAATGTGACTTCTTTTGGCTCTTCCCAAAAAGCACTCGTAGGTCTTTACTAGTTGAAATCACTCTCAATTCTTAGATCATTGCTGCTTGACCCCCAGCTGATCTCAGGGTCCATTCACACGCCTGAGATTTCTTGCCTTGCTGGTCAGTTACAGCCCCTCTGTGCAAAACAAACAAACAAACAGACAGACAGACAGACAACAAACATGTTAGAAAAGTGGAAAGGACATGGTGGTCCCTTATTGCCTACCATGTAAAAAACTATAGAAGCCTTTGTAGTTCAGGGTTAGAGAAAGCCAGTGGGGCTCCGTGGCTCTACACTATCTTCATCTTTAAGCTTACACAATCCAGATAAATTATAAGTTGTTGCAAAGATTCCCACCAATGACAAACTGACTCACTGTCCTCCAAGTGCTTTCATCTTTCTGGATTCCACTTCTAAGGCTGTTTAGATTCTGTCAAAATGGAGTGTACTATTTGCCAACACTGCACAGCATATGCCAGCATTTGGACACATTTTCCATTCTACCTATATAGAAAAACATTACTATGGGTGAACTTTTTTCCACCATAACTTTTTGCTTCTGTCTCACAAAGCTCCTAGCCAGCCTTGTGAAACCTTTCATGCCCGTGCTTGCAAAGCAGTGGAAATGGGATGAATAGTTAAAGTGACTTTTGTTTGTTAAAATATAACAAAAGATTATCCTAGAAACACCACCCGCTGGAGAACTTTTTTGGTGAATGTTTTGTTAAGCTTTTTCATAGCCAAGTACTCACTTGATCTGGGGGACCAAACCACAGTTTCAGAACAAGATTTTAAAGAACATCAATGCCATAGTTCTTTGGGTTGGCTTATGTCTCAGAAAAATAAAATCTTCTGCCTAGAGCCATCTCAGAAGAAATACAGCTATTCTTTTTGTGTGTGTCTGTGTGAAAATGAGAAAAAGAAATTGTAAGGAAGAAAGCAAGGCATGAGTCTCCTTTACAGAACAATTAAATGCCATGGTTTTGTTGCTATTGTCGTTTGTTTTTTGAGGTAAGGTCTCACTATGGAGCCTGCATAAATCATGCTGGCAGTGATCCTCCTGCCTCTACCTCTCCGGTGCTGGGATCACAGGTTTAAGCCACCAAGGCCGGATTCAATGGAATTAAAGAGAAAGAATTGTGTATGGTACATGAGAGGCAGAATGCTCTCTGAAGTCACTAGTCTTGAGAGCTGCGATCCTTTGCCACTGATGTTCAGACCCCACTGATCGCAATGGCAAAGCAGGTGCTCCCCTGCTGTGATGTCTCCCATTTATACAATACTGACCACACGCTGCTTATTCCAGGTGCTTAGTCTCAACAGAAAGTGCCACTGTGCTGTAGGATTGTGCTCATCAAAGCAACCAGCAGCAAGGTGACGGGTGGAATGGGTTTACAAGCTTCTGTTCCCATGCAGAGAGCAGCCGCAGTGTGCCATCTCCTGTAAACAGAAAGTTGCTTTTCACCACCACCCAGTGCTCACAGCACCTAACACCTGAGCAGTGTCTTCATGGGTTTCTACATATAAAAATTAGTTAATTAGCAATTATTACCCTATGCTAGGTAAGCATGGATTATTATTATCATAATTTTACAGACTGAGTAAATGAGAGTGGAGGAGAAGGTGCCAAGAGAAAAATTAAAATTAATAAGTTCCCAGATCATAAGCTTGAGTGGCAGGGACTTTAAAGAGCTTGTTTATTTTAAAGGACACACTGTGAAGTGATACTTGAACACTGGAAATGTTCATCTCCCAAATTAAAGTTTTCCTATTTGTTAATGAAATCAGTGCTAGGAGTTTGGTATTTTAAATGCATAATTCTGTGTGTACATGTGCACACACACACACACACACACACACACACACACACACACACTTACAGAGGCCAGAGGAACACCTCACATGACTTTCCTCAGGCACTATCTCCACCTTTTTTGAGACAGGGTCTCTCATTGGCCTGGACCTCACTAATTATGCTAGACTAGCTGACCAGGGAACCCCAGGAATCCTTCTGTATCCACTTCCCCAGGCCTTGCATTGCAAGAGTGTACCACCAAGCCTCACATTTTTACATGGGTTCTTAGGCTCAAACTGAGTTCCTTATGCTTGCATGAGGAGCATTTGACCCACTAAGCTAAGTTCCCAACACAGTATTCTTGTTTTAAATTAATTTATTTGTTTATTTGAGAGAGAGAAAGAGGCAGAGATGAGGGGAGGGGAGAGAATAGGCATGCCAGGGCCTCCAGCCACTGCAAACGAATTCCAGATGCATGTGCCACCTTGTGCATCTGGCTTACGTAGGTTCTGAGGAATTGAACCGAGGTCCTTTGGCTTTGTAGCAAGTGCCTTAAATGCTGAGCCATCTCTCCAGCCGCCGCCCCCCCCCCAACACAGTATTCTTCTTTCATGCCTTCCATTCACAGTGATGACTCAGTCATCTCATTTTTGATAAAAGAATCCATGCAGTCATCAATCTCCCTCTTGAAATCTCTCACCTTGAGGTTTGTTTGTTTGTTTGTTTTGTTTTTTTGTTTGTTTGTTTGTTTTCACCTTAGGAAAATTCAGGTGTCTCTGAGATCTTAGAACTCCAAAAGATTATGCTTGTAATAGTAAGTACTGGGATAATTGCAATTATTATGGTTATTGAGTGTTGTCTATGAGGCAGACACCAGTCCAGGTCCTGGAACATAACACTGACCCATGTAACTGATACCTTTTACAGTTTCAAACTTTAAAAGCTTGTATTTGACTTTAGTAACAATACCTTCATGTTATTTCACTGAGGCAAGAGACTCTGTTGTATTAAAGTTTTGAATGCATTTATTTAGAAGGGCATTGTGTTATATTTTTCTACACTTTGCCTTTCTCTACAGAGACAATTACTCACAGTGGTTAGGGGCTCATATGTTTCTGAGATTCATGCTTAGATGATGTCATGCATATTTTATAGCAAATACTTCCTTCCCCTTCCTGGCTAGTGGTTGCTGATGTTTTGCCTTACCAGCATGTCTTTGGGAGCTTTTCTCTGTCTTCATCCCTGTGGTTTGCCCAAGTAAAGCTATCACCAGCTGGTCAGATAACTTGAGACAGGCTACAAGTCATGCCTTGACATTGACTCTTTCTGCTGGGTATGATAAGTTAGTCATGGACTGGACCATGGAAGAAGAGCTTGTCTCAGAAGGAAGTTGACCCAGTCAGAGCAGATTCTCTGTGTGTTCATGAGAATGCCTGGGTTCAACTGTATCTGTTTCACTTTGTTCCTATGCTTTTCAGTGGTATCATCTATTTTCTTCTCTTTCTTTCTTTACTTCTTTCTTCCTAATATATGATTTTCTTTTAATTGTATCAGGTAAAAGAGTCCTAATACAAATCAATACAATTATATATTTTTTTAAGTAGAAGATTTGTCATGAATAAGAAAGTGAACTATGTTTAATAGATATGATTTGGAAAAAAAAAATCCTTAGGCATGTATAAACACACTTGCAAAATACTCCTTTATCTAATAACTGTGATTCCCATGTATGTGTGTTAGAGAGAAAGAGAGAGAAAGAGAGAGAGAGAGAGGCAGATAGGCAATGGGCATACCAAGGCCTCAGGGTACTGCAAAGAAATTCCAGATGCATGCACCACTTTGTGCACCTGGTTTTATGTGGATACTGGGGAATCACACCCAGATCATCAGACTTTGCAAGCAAGCACATTTAACCACTGAGCAATCTCTCCCTTCTTCCTTCTCAACAGAACTTTATATGCTTTCATAATTATTCTAGAGCCATAAAATTCACCCTTTCACATAGCACAATTTAGTGAAGTTTTGTACATACGTGTGTGTGTGTGTACAGTTAATTTTAGGACATTTGTATCCCCTCCAAAAGAAACCCCTACCACTAGCAATAACTCCAAGTTATCTGTTCCTCCCATCTCTGGAAGGCACTAATCTAATTTTTGTTTCTATAAATCCCATACAAAGGGTAGCAGACAATATTTAGCCTTTTGTCTGGCTTCTTTCACTGAGAATGAGGTTTTCAATGTAAATTTCCATTGTACAAATCAGTATTTCATCTCTAAATATGATGAATGATATTCGTTTGCATGATTTACTTTATTGCATTTGTACTTTCATTAGTGAGTGGATATTTGGATGTGTTCAACTTTTGGCTGTTAGGAATAATGGTGCTATGAGCATTTATGTACGTATTTTTGAGTGGGCATGTGGTTTCAGTACTCTTGGGTACATATTTAGGAGTATAATTACTGGGTAACGGGGTCATTCAATGTTTAGCTTTCTGAAAAGCTGTCAAATTATCTTCCTATGTGACTTTCCCATTTCATAGTACAAATGTCAGTACTGGAAGGTTACACTTTCTCTACATCCTTAGCAACACTTGTCTTTTTGGCTTTAGCCATTTTTGTGATTATGAGGTAGTACTAGCTAGAAGAATGCTATTAGTACTCATGAAGCATCATGCCTTGTATGAGACAGACTTCACTGCATCTCTTACTTATATTTGGGGTCAGCTATTGAGATATAAGAGCAAGCAGTGGGTAGAGCTCCTTAAAGAAGTCTAAGTTGGAGGAAACAGGATTTGGTCTTTCTCTCTTTTCTTAATTTCCCATTTGGAATGACTGCTCTGTGTCTGTTGACTCTTAGGCCATGAAGTGAGAACACAGACCAGGCCCTACAGATAGTTGATCAGGAAGAGAAAAGAACCCAGAAGTCCCTAGATTTGACAACTGCTATACTTGCCTTGGGCTACTAACTATGGATCATATGTATTATTCATCTTACTGGGAACAAAATAATGTCTAACTTTTTATTCCACACTTGGATGTTGTATACATATGAACACATATATCTGGAATGTGCATGTGTGTTTATATAAACACATGCATTTTGCATAGAAATTCTGCCACTGCCTCCAAACCAAATGACCATATAGGTGTTCATATGGGAGTTGGTTGCCCAGAATTCAGAATAAATTTTATCTTATTATATTATTACTTTACTTGTTGCTGTGACAAAACCCTTGACAAAATCAACTTAAGGGTCACACTTTGAGGGTACATCAAGTCTGTCATGGTGGGAAAGGCATGGTGGCAGGAGCTTCAGGCAGCTGGTCACATTGCTTCTATAGTCAGGAAGCAGAGAGATGAATGATAGTGCTCAGCTAGCTTTCTCTCTCTCTTCTCTCTCTCTCTCTCTCTCTCAGTCTAAGACCCCAGCCCATGAAATGGTGCCATCCACATTTAAAGTGGGTTGTCCTACCTCAATTAACCCAGTCTAGAAACTCCTTTCTAGACAAGCTCATTGTGAGTCTCAGTCCCATCAAATTAACAAGATTAGCCATCACTATCACATGCTCTAAATGAGATGTACTCTATATTAGGCCACAAAGGCCAATATTGTCCATAATGTGATACATATAGCCCATGCTGGTGACATCAAGCTGAGCTTAGGATCTTAGAAACAGGAACTTACCAGGAGCAGCAAGAGGAAATTGTTATTTGTTCAACATTTACGAGGTTTCCACTAAGCATTCAATTGGAAGGATCAAAGGTGGATGTGATTCTCTTCTTATAAGGTATAGAATGTGGGATTGGAAGTAGACCTTGATGGTCCAGTACTCTACAATGTCATCCAGAACATATAGTCAACTCCAATCACTATCAGTACACTGCAAGTCACCTAGCACCTACGCTCTCAGTACTCCATGACGTCACTCAGAACCTACAGTGTTAGTGCTCTACAATGCCACCCAGCATCTACAGTCACATCCAACACCTTCCTAGATTTCCCCCTGCTATCCCTGAATGTGGGCTCCTGGCCCTTTTCTCCCCAGGTTCTAGGCATGTTGTGTCTAATTCAAATTGAACAAGGGCATGGCTTCTGTATCTCACACCTTTTCTTGTTCTGCCTGGAATGTTCTTATCTCAGTGAATGCTACATTCTCATCCTTCAAGCAATTCTCACTTCCCCTCCTCAGACTGCCCTATTTGAGGTGACTTCCTTGAATTTTCTAGCACTTGTGATATGAGCTTGAGAGCAGTGCTTCTCAAACTTGAATTGTATAAATCACTTAGGAGTCTTGTTAAAATGCAGATGGTGACTGAGTAGGGTCAGGTAGAGCCTGAGAATCTGAGTTTCCAACAAGCCCCTAGGTTATGCCCATGTGGTCCATAGACCACACGGTGAGTAGCACTGCTTTAGAGAACACAGCATGCACTCACCTCACTTACTGTATGTCTACAGATGCTTGCTTGCCTTTCCTTACTCTGGAAGTAACGTTTAAAACTCACCGGGCACTGCTTATCTTTCTTACATCCATAGAACTGAATAGAGAGCAGGTGAAGGATATAGTAGCTATTAAACAATTGTTAAACAAATGCAGACCTTTCCTTGATCAGTAATGAACAAGAGAACGTGCATGTAGCTGTGGCAACTAATCCCACATAGACAGTGAGGGCAGGAAGCTTCACCAGTTTTCAGGACAAAGCTTTATAGAAATTTGTGAGGCACGCTTTTCCAACTTTTCTATTCCTTGGCTCAATCTCCTGTTGTAACAGCCTGACTTGACTTCCCTTCTTTTCTCCCTATCCTCTAACCCAAGGCCAAAGTCAACTTAAAGGCCTCTACAATGTCTCACTTTGGTTGTCTCAAGAGGCAAGGGATCTGATTGTTTCAAACATGTTTGTGGATGGCTGCTGTAACATTCCTCTCTGTGTTTCCACTCTATTGGTAAAAGGAGATTCTTGTCTAATTGCATGGTGCTCTTTTACCTAATAGAGTATAAATACAAAGCCTGTGGAAGCCGCCAAAGAAAACAGACACTTGATTTTTTTTTTTTTTTTTTTTTTTTTTTTTTTTGCTTTTCCTACTATGGAACCCACAAACCATATGGCCTCTCAGGGTGCTATGGGGAAAAGGAGATGAGTGAGGATTGAGGTGTGAAATGACTATTGGCATCATTTTTAAGGTAGTACCTCCCAGCTTTTGGGTGATGGACAGAAAACATAATGCTCACAGTAGTTAAGAATGAGGACTCTGGGGGTTGGAGAGATGGTCCAGTGGTTAAGCCTCTTGCTTGCAGAGCCTGATGTCCTGGGTTCAATTCCCTAGTATCCATATAAAGCCAGATGCACAAGGTGGCACGTGTCAAGTTCATTTGTAGGGGCAGGAGGCCCTAGCATGCCCATTCTCTCTCTCTCCCACCCCCTCTCTCTCCCTTTCTCTCTCTTGCCTCACATATAAATAAATAAAAATATTTTTAAAAAGGAATGAGGATTCTGGAATTCTATCCATATTTCCTGCTGTCACTTAGATAATTTATGGAACCTCTATAAACCCCAGTTTCTTCATCTGCAGTATTCATAACAATACCTGAAATCTTTGATGTGCTTCAGGAATTAACGAAGGTCGAGGGCTGAGCCTGGGCTTGGCAGTCAGCACGAGCGCAACAGAAAAAGACGACAGATATTAGTATTGCCTTCAGATTAAGAATGCTAATGGAAGTGACCTAAGGACACAGCATACAATCATAGTGGGGTGGCAGTGAACATATAGCTACAATGTCTTCGGTAGGCTGAGGCTTTCAAGTACATTAGGTAGAAAATACAGAATTAGCGTATAAAGGAAACAGGTGGTGGTTAAAATTTGCAAAGTAACCCACCCATCTGTAAGGAGGAATCCATCCATGGACCAACACCTGGAGGCTTCTGAGATGGTTGAGTAAGTATATGACCCAGCTCAGAAACCCTTTTCTCAAGAGCCTGCCATGCCATGCCGGGCACTCTCCTTCCTGCATCACACCTACGTGTCCCTCTCACTCTGCTGCCTGCAGTGACTCAATAGGGCCAGGGTGGGGCCTTTCTGAATTTCCTTTTGGGTCTAGCCATGAGCAGCAGATTGCCCCAATTCTGAACCTGGGGAAGATTTTCCCCAGGGGACATTGGCAACTTGGGGTTGGAGAAAGGTCCATGGCTACGACATCTAATGTGGCTAAACATCTCACATGGCAGAGGACAACCCCTTAAACAAAGGACAGTTAGATTGAAAATGTCAGGAAGGCCAAAGCTGAGAAACAGTGGCTGGATGTCTTTGGGATTTTAATAGTTTTGGCTCTTGGTTCTTCTCCCTGACTGTTCAGTCCATTTATAGAATCATATGCATTGTCCCCCAGCTCTGACATTCCAGAAGTGTGTGTTTCTGCTTTTTGTTTTCTTTTTAAATTTGGATTTTCTTTTTTTTTTTTTTTTTTTTTTTTTGCTGACCTCCAAGAATTGTAGTACTAACATTAACTAATGAGAAGATACTGCTTTTGCCTAAGTGAACTAAATGACATTCTGTGGTAGCCTCCCTGTGGCCTCAATTGTGGCTTTCCATCTACATCTTCTTAGTCTTTCATGGGGGTGGGGGGGCACCTGTGGGCGGTGGACGGACAGCTTTGAACAACAGTGTCTATTTCAAGTAAGTGCTAATTTCCCATTGGTAGTGTATCACAAGCCTTCCCTGTTTCTCAAAACCAGTTTGGTTTGAAGATTACCACCTTGTTGACACTGGTTTGTCTGGGAAACTGACAAGCCCACACGCCTTGGCTGAAAGAATCTGTCCCTTACCCATTATCGGAGCACTGAGGAGCAGCTTAATAAACAAAGTGAAGGAGGACTCCCCACCCAGCTTATCAGAACAAAGGCCACACATATTCCACCCCATGTGGAGAACTCTCTGAGAAGTCCATTAATTGATTAACGCAATGAAAAGAAAGAATCACAAGTAGGCAGCAAATGCCACCAACACCAATTAAAGATGCTGCCCAGTGATCTCAGCTTTGCACTGAGAAATCCTGGAGATCTCTGCCAAGGTGCGCTCAGGACAAGCAATCCTTGTGGACATCAAGTCAATTCTTTCCCTCCAATGAAGCAGTTCAATAGGCAAGGTCACGGGTCTTTAGCAGCCTCATAAAAGGAGAGAAGTAAGAGTAATTAGACAAAATGGATGTTGTAATCCTGCTTTCCAGGGTCCAGAGCCACATGGAACTCAGAGCTCCCCCTTCCTGGCCCCTAGGCTTGAGAATCTGGCAGCGGAGTCCAAATGAGAATTCCATAACCTGATTTCACTCTCCCCAGCGCTGACTGTTTCTTAGGAATGTCTACAGCCTTGGGAGGGTAAAAACAAATGCATGGGTGATGCTATGAATATGAACTTTCCACTTAGGTTGGAATCCCAGTGTTTTCAACACTCGTAAGTGTTGTTGAATACTGGCTAGGCAGTCAAGCTGGCTGTACTACTAACCCCACAGCAGAAGCAAAAACGTGGATAGGGCTGGAGAGATGGCTGAGTGGTTACGGCGCTTGCCAGCAAAGGCAAAGGACCCAGGTTCGATTCCCCAGGGCCCACGTAAGGCAGATTCACAAGGTGGCACATGCATCTGTAGTTCGTTTGCAGTTGCTCGAGACCCTGGTGCGCCCATTCTCTCTCTATCTTTCTCAAAGAAACAATACATAAAAATTAAAATTAAAAAGTGGACAGCCTAGGATGGCCAGGGCTTCTCAACCCAATGAAACCCACCCACTGGTGTGTTCTATGGGCTTCAGCGTCACTCGGAGGCTCTTTCAATGTGGACATTGTCAGGGGCAACCAAGAGACATTGGGTCAGAAACCAACCACGCTAAACCCTGGAAGCACTATCGACAGCTCTCTGCAGGGAAACTCATTGCCTTCTCCAAGCTCGAGTTTCCCCAGTGGGAAGATGGAACTATAACGAAGAGTTCACGTGAGAAAACAAAACAAAACTGAAGGAATGCAGTTGACGTGATGGGAGTTACACAGACTTGAAGGCCTGCATTTCTGGCTGTTCTCATTATACCGCATTCATCCTTTGTAATCTGGGGAAAATAAAAAGTTTCTAAACGGAGCTAATCCTTATGTTTCTTTTTTTTTAAGGACCGATTTAGAAGCGCCCGACATAATGCATGCCACGCTGGAGTGCACCCTCTTCATAAGTGTTAGTTGAAGTGGACTGAGCCAGCTCTCAGGCTCACCCTCTCCCACGGACAGCTGTAGAGGAGGTCTCGTCTGTGCAGAATCGCCCTCTGCTCCTAGAACCCTCCAGCTGCCAAGCCCTGCGGATCGCAGCTCCTCTAGTCCACACTGAAGTTTTAGCAGAAGAGTCCTGCAGCCGCCGCTGTAACTTTCCCTGGAATGAAATAAATAAATGAGAACCGTAAATGCTGAGATAGCGGAGCCCTCGATGTTTCTGCCTTTTTCCATCAGGCCCTGGAAAAGAGGAAAGTAGATTGAGGGAGGGGGGTGGCGGGGAAAGGACTTTGCTCGACTGCAGGAGGGGCTCTGGGAGAACTGGTCTGGGCGAAAGCCACAAACCAAGTTCCAAACCTAGTGAGGTGTTCTTGGTTGTTGTATTGTCGCCTATAGCGAAACCTGCAAGAGATTGGGGAGGAGTGTCTGGAGAGGGTTCAGCCTGGCATCCCGACAGGGCACAGACCTTCGGAGTCTCCCCAGACTCTTCTGCCTCGTCGCCTCCTCCCTCGGAGCAAGGGCGGGACAGGAGGCCGCGGAGTCAGGATTCTCGTGCGCTCGTGCTCCCGCCAATACGGCCGGAGGAGTCCTGTTCCCGGGGCATTTTCCAAGGAAGTCTGGAGCAATTAGGCTCAGTCCGGGGAGAGCTAGCGCGCGAGCGGGCGGTGCAGCCGGCGGGTCTGGGCCTCCGCGCAGGGAGGGAGGGGGCGGCCGGACGCCCGGCGGTGACCCCGGGCCCCGGCCGCCACCATGGGTTTCGAGCTGGATCGTTTCGACGGCGACGTGGACCCGGATCTGAAGTGTGCGTTGTGCCACAAGGTCCTGGAGGACCCGCTGACCACGCCGTGCGGCCACGTCTTCTGCGCGGGCTGCGTGCTGCCCTGGGTGGTGCAGGAGGGCAGCTGCCCGGCGCGCTGTCGCGGTCGCCTGTCGGCCAAGGAACTCAACCACGTCCTGCCGCTCAAGCGCCTCATCCTCAAGCTGGACATTAAGTGCGCGCACGCGGCGCGGGGCTGCGAGCGGGTGGTCAAGCTGCAGGAGCTGCCCGAGCACCTGGAGCGCTGCGACTTCGCGCCCGCGCGCTGTCGCCACGCGGGCTGCGGCCAGCTGCTGCTGCGGCGCGACGTGGACGCGCACATGCGCGACGCGTGCGACGCGCGGCCCGTGGGCCGCTGCCAGGAGGGCTGCGGGCTGCCGCTGACGCACGGCGAGCTGCGCGCGGGCGGCCACTGCTGCGCGCGGGCGCTGCGGGCGCACAACGGCGCTCTGCAGGCCCGCCTGGGCGCGCTGCACAAGGCGCTCAAGAAGGAGGCGCTGCGGGCCGGCAAGCGCGAGAAGTCGCTGGTGGCTCAGCTGGCCGCCGCGCAGCTGGAGCTGCAGATGACCGCGCTGCGCTACCAGAAGAAGTTCACCGAGTATAGCGCGCGCCTCGACTCGCTCAGCCGCTGCGTGGCCGCGCCGCCCGGCGGCGGCAAGGTAAGCTCACCGGCGTTGTCGGCCTCCGCCATCCCTCCCCTGGCCGGGACTCCTGACGGGCCCCATCCTGGTCCTGGGCGTACAGGGATGCCAGGCTCTTCTTCGCAGGAGCATCCTTGCCCGGTTCCATCACCCTGAGCAAATAGCGTCCCTACAGGCCATACCGGGGCAGCCTCAAGGGTTCTGCAAACACTCAAAGGAACCCGCAGCCAAGTGGAGGAGAACAGTGAGCGATGTGGCTCCCGTGTAAAACTGTTTAGAGTTTTTTGTTTGTTTGTTTGATTTTCCTTGCAGACCAGGTGGGTGATCTTGGGAGAGAGCTGGTTTCCCTCTCTTGAATTCAGAAACCATGGTCCTGTGGACTTGATGGTTGATCTGGCTCTAAGACCCCTCTAGTGATTCCAGAAAGAATAAAGAACCCCCGAGTCTGTGTAGTAGGGATGCAGGAGAGAGGCCCCTGGGGTAAAATTTGGATTCAGGCGTGAGTTTTGCTGCCAGCTTCATGGCTGACCTTGAGCAAGCAGCTTAACCCTTCTAAAGTTGGAAACTATAGCTCCTAAAGACAAAAAACAGGAAAAGGCACAACCAGGCAGCCTCAGAGAATTCATGTAGGGGCTTCAGAAAGAATCAAATCTCTCTCCTCCTCAAGAGTAAGTGTGAGTCTTCTGGAGTTAGAACTGATTTCCAATCTGGTTTTTTTTTTTTTTTTTTTTTTTTTTTTTTTGGTGCTAACCAGCTGGGTGACCTGTGGCTTAACCTCCACAGTGCCTCAGTTTTCCTCCAGTGTAAAAGGATGTTGTTTCCTTCAGGGAGAGACTCTGTGAAAGGGTTTTGGCACAGTGCCTGACAGTGAGTACACTCTCTGCACGTGTTACCTGCAATTAGTTTAAACAGCACCTCCTGAGCCATCCCCTTGCGTAGCTGAACCATGGAATTGTATCAGCCTCTCCGAGCAAGGGCTTTCTGTGCTCCAGGCCCTGGCTCTGCTCTTCCTAGTCATTTCTTCTTTCAACAAGGAAAGTAGGTATTGGGCTTTGCACTCTGTAGATGGAGAAACTGAGGTTCATTCAAGGGCCATCTGCTGCTCAGGCTACAGTGGGTTTTGACACATCTCTCTAGCTCTAGCTCTTAACCACTGTTGGGTTGACTGCCACTATTACTGAGAGTACAGGTTACTCTGTGTTTGTTAAGCGCCTGCCACAGTGGGAGGCATTTTATTAACCATGTAATCCTTCCCAATGAGGAAACGGACTCTTTGAGATTACATAACACATCCAAACTCCAATGGTGACTCAGGGAGGGATAAAACTGGATTCAGTTTCCACCTCCCAAAGCAGGTAGGTTTACCTGAAGTCAGGTTCAACCTCTACATGTGTTGGCATTTAAGGCTGGAAAACTCTTTGCTAGGGTGGGCCTGTCTTGTGCATGTGTGTTCTGGGGTGTTGTTCTGTACTCTGTAGGACGTTTAGCAACATTCCTAGCCAAAACCCACTATGCTAGCAGAGTTCCTCCCAGCTCCTGACTATCAATAATGTCTCCAGATATTGTCAAGTATCCTCTGGGGAAACAGCACCACCCCAGTTGAGAACCACAGGTTTCCCTAGTTGCAAGAGACATATTTTCATCAGCTGGGTGTTTCTGTTTCCTGGGGAGGGGCATGGGTCCTTCAGCTGCCATGCTGGCCGCCTGTGCCAGACAGCTTGGCAGAGAGGGGATCCTACTTGCCCAAGGGGCTCCAGGGGCCTGTATCTGCTCTGCTCCCTGCCCCCTCCCCCAGGCTCAGCTTCCTCTTCCATGCCTACACACCAGGCCTCAAAGTTTTCCACCCCTTACCCCCTTCCTGGCCCCTGGCCTGTCTGTCAGCTGCAGCCTCCACAGCTGGCCAGCTCTGGGTGAAGGGCAAATATTTACAGCTCCGTAGCTCACAGAGGACCTCACAGGCACACAAAGGGCTGGTGTGAGCCTGAGAGTCACCCAGACAGACAGCCAAGCTTGCTTTTCAATCAGGCGCCTGGTTTGGGATGGAGGAGTTCCCGAGCTTCTCTTGTTTATGCTGTCATCTGGACTTCCTATGCTGTTTTACAAGTGATGCTTGTTTATAAATAAACCATTAACCCCCTCTGACTTCATACATCATTCATTGTTGAGATAGTTTATTATTTCTTCTTGCCTTTCTGTTTTCTTTGTGGACTGTTCGGGTAAATGCTCTCTTAGAATCAAAAATGTGATGCTTGAATCAAAACTGCGGTGTTTTTGAAGCTCTTGGATCGGTGGGACAGAGCATTAAGCTCAGAGACAAGATGTTCATTTTGAGCACACTGGGAAATTTTCATTTTAGAGTTGGAGCCTGCTGAGGACTTTCATGGACCTACGTGCTAGTCTTCCAGAGAGCCAGGGATGTTCTGGCCCCACAGTTTGCCCTAATGGCTTCTCTGGCCTCAGTCCCTCACAGGCCTAAGCTGAGGTCTTGGGGAAGCTTGCTTCTCTTGTCCCCAAGTTAACCCTCCATGGCCTTTGCTGAGAGGGTCAGAGCTCTCCTGCGTCAGCAATAAAAACCCTCCCACTGGAAGTTGTTTAAGAACTTGTTTGCTTCATTGGGCCAACTCTCTGCTCCTGCTGGGAGCTGTTTATTCTTTTCCAAAGGCAGAAGGATTTCCATTGCCTGGAAACTCTCATATTTAACACTGCTATTTTAATTTTTGTAAGTCCTGGTGTTTGAGTCTCTGTTGCAAGCTGAAGTAGAGAGGAAACAGTGATCTCCAGACCCTAAAAGATGCTTCATAAATGATCTGGCATGCTTCAAGTTATCTTAAGCTTAAGTCCTTTGACACCTGCTGAGTGCCTAGCATTTGACAGGGCTGTACCTGCATGGACTGGTTTGCTCTGTTTAAAACATGAACTAAGCCAGAGGTTCACAAACCTTTGTGTGATAAGAATGACAGGAAAGTTGGTTAAAACCCACATTCTTGTTGAAACCCACATCACTCCTGGAGATTCTGGTCTCGTGAGGGCTGGCGTGAGGCCTGTGATTCACTTCTCTGAGTAGCTGCAAGGCTAGGTAAGCAGTTCAAGCTCAGGGCTGGGGAGATGCTCAGTGGGCAAAGTGCTTACTGTAAAAGCCCGAGGTCCTGAGTTTGGATCCCCAGGACCCACATAAAAGCTGAGCACTGGATGTGTCTATATTTCCAGTTCTGCTGGGCGATACAGGAGAATCCCTGGGGCTTTCTGGCTACTCAGGCTAATCTAATCAGTGAATTACAGTTCAGCGAGAGACACTATCTCAAAACATGAGGCATAGAACCACTAAGGAAGACACCTGACATCAACTTCTGTCCTTTACATGCCCACCCACATGTGCACATACACACTTGCATCAACACACACGCATACTACACACATATGTTAAAACAACCAAAGAATTTCAAGCCCAACTGTAGGCATAAAAGAGGCATGCATTGCTCTGCTCCACTGTTACTGTACTGACCACTGCTTTTTTTTGTAGTGCTAGGGTTAAACCAGATCCTTACACAGGCAAGGCAAGTGCTGTACTCCAGCCCTACGATGTTTTCTCTCTTTACAGTGCTGGGGACAGAACCCAGAGTCTCATGCTTGCTAGGCCGGTACTTTTCCCCTGAGCAGCCTTCTGATCATTGTCTAAATGCCTCTTCCTAAACATGTCAAGACCAGGATAATATTTAAAAACCCATACAGGGCTGGAGAGATGGCTCAGTGCCTAAAGCGCTTGCCTGCAAAGCCTAATGACATGTGTTCCATTCCCTAGAACCCACGTAAAGCCAGATGCACAGAGGCGCAAGCATCGGGAGTTTGTTTTGAGCAGCTGGAGGTGCCCTGGCGCACCCATTCTCTCTCTTTCTCTCTCCTCTCTCTCTCTCTCTCTGCTTGCAAACAAATTAATAAAAATATTACCAAAAGACCATATGGGCAGCAGTTAAATGACAAGTAACCATCATGTAGAAAGATTTATGTAATCTCCCCAAAGCCACAGCTAGGTCTCAGCAGACCTGGCAGTGAGTGGCGCATGTAAGTTACAGAGATGTGTCCCCAGCCTCGGTTTCCCACCCTCACTGACTCACTAGTTTCTAAGAGCAAAGACATTCCAGAGTAGGAGCAAGTTTGTTTTTTCCTCCTGGGAAAGGAGACATTCTAGAAAAAACTTCCTTTGGAATTATTGAGAAATGTGAGACTTACCCCTGTACCCTCTGCCCTTTGACCCCACATCTAGTCTGTCATGAAACCTTGTGGATTTTACCTCCGGAATGCTTCTTGCTTCTGTTCATTCTTCTCTGGTTCATTTAGTTGGGCACTTTGGTCTCAACCAGAGATTGTCAACCTTCACACTGTTAACATTTTGCTCTAGGTAGGATTCTTGTTGTGTGCTGGTGGTAGGGGACAGGGGAGGTTGTTCTGGGCATTGTAGGGTATAGTAACTTGGGGATGAGAACTTTCAAAGTTGTGACAATCAAGAACCTCGAGATACTGCCTGAGTGGTGAACAAATCTGGCCTTTGTCTCAACCGCCACCAGCACTTGTGACTGTTCTTCCATATATCCCCTTGCTGGACTTGACTTCAGTTTATGTTTTACTTCGCACCAGCAATAACTTCTTAGAAATGTAAATCTGATACCACTGCGCTCTCTTAACCCCTTCCTTTCTTCTGGTTTGCCTTAGGGTGAGGCATAAAGCCTAGAAAGTTCTGCATCCTGTTGCCTCCAACCAGTCATATTCTCCTCTTCTTCCCTTCACTGTTTTTTTTTTTTTTTTTTTTGAGGGCTCTTTGGGTCACCCGAAGCTCCTTCCTGCCTCTTGGCCTTTCCAAGCACTCTTCCATACGTAACCTGCATATTTCTCTCTTCCTGTTTCCAATCTTTCTGTCATACAAAGGATTGATCCTTAGTCGATGACCTTACCTTACATCCTTCACTTATTAGGTCCGATATCACTGCCTCTAGGAAGCTAGGCTTCTCTGGCTCTGCAAACTCCATCTGATGGCCTAGAGCTCTCTTTCTCACATCGCATATCCCAGGCATAACTCAAGAGTGAGAGGAGTGTGTATCGTTCCAGGCTGTGACCTCCCTAGCCATGGCCATGTGCCTTGTATGCTCTTGATCAGGTTAGTGGATGAATTCACAATTGAAAGAGCAAGTTTGTCAGATCAGAAGAACCTTTAAGGTTGCTCACCAAGAGTGGGATTGTGTTAAACACAGAGTTTTTCTGTGCACCCCTACCTTCAATTAAGAAAATTGCTTCCAGGTTTCTATAAAGCATCATTTTTCTTCCACAAGATCCACCCAGATGAAGTTGTATAAAGCCCCAAATCCCTGAAACTACTTTGTCCATATCAGAACTGGACAGTAGTAAATTTAAGAAACAATTGTGTCAAAAATATTCCAGATGTATGAAGACTTTGAAGTGTATCTATTGACTGTTTACCACTTGGGGTTCTTTGTTTCTGAAGAGTGTTAGCCATCTAAAATGTACCTAAGAAACATGTGTCTAACAAAACTACCTTTTTCAGCTAAAAGAATTTTGGGCTATCACTTGCATTACATTTCATTGATTTATAAATACACTTAGGGTTTGGTTTGCAGGTATATTGTCCAGCTGCACTGGTTTAAATGAGCATAACTGTATGGTCTGAGTTGGGAATTCTTCTGAGATTGATCTGTAAATGGATTTTTTGGTGTTCAGCAATGATGTTTGCCTTGCTGCAAAAGTATTTGATGAGTAAGGAAGTATTTGTGAGGCAGTTATGCATTGGAATGGAAACCTAGGAGCTTAAAAGGAAAGAAAAGCAAGCCCACTAAGTTTCGTTGTGTGCTGCACACCTTACCGTGTACTGAGTATGTACATGCATGAGTTTCTAGAGACACTGCTTTCATTAAGTTGACTTTTCTTTTTCTTTTCTGGGGAAGGGGATTATAAAACATTCTAAGTCAGCTTATTAAAGGCAAAGGTTTGCTGGGGTTTGAACCTAGGCCATTCCCTGACTCTAACCTTATACACTATTATCTATTATGAAAAAAAAAAGCACTTTTCTTCCTTAGTAGTGCCCCTTCTCAAGTTTTGGATGGGCTTCCAATGAACTGTGGTCTCCTATGCCCAGTACAATATGCACTGGAGGTGTGGGTGTATTTTTTAATTTCATCTTCAGGAAGACACTGTGAGGTCTGAACCCTGTTATTCCCACATTACAGATGGAGAAACAGCCCAGGAGGTTAAGTAACTTAGCCAGAATGCTCCTCTGTCTCCCAGCTCATGGTATTCATTCCCTGTCATAATTCTTGTGTTCACAGAGCTGACATAGAGCACAGGGAGTTCAAAGTAGAATCAAAGAGATTTAGGCAAAAGAAATAGAGTTGTTTCATTTTTACCCAGCTTATTTTAACAGAAGTTCATGATGGGAACTAAATGAAATCCTTCCAAATGTGTTCTTGCTGCCCAGAGCTGCACATTCCTTTTTGTTTACGTGTGTTTGTGTGTGTGCGTGTGTGGTTTGTATGCAAGATTGTGTGAGAGTGTGCATGTGTAGACATCAATGCCACGCATCTTCCTCACTGTCCCCTCTATGCTATGAGACATGATCTCTCAGAGCTAAATGATTCAGCTAAGCCAGCTACTTAGCAAGCCCTAGAAACCCTCCTGTCTTCATCTCCCCAGCACTGGGATTACAGGCACACACAGCCATGCCCAAATTTTCCATGAGTGTTGGGGATACAAACTCAGATCCTCATGCTTGCTCAGTGAGCCCTTTCCCCAGTGAGCCATCTCCCCAGTGGCCAGCTCCCCACATTCTTACATCTCAAGCATCAGGCATTTTGGCAGACACCACAGGTGCAAAGGTGAAACTGAGCATTTCTAACCCAGGGAAGCAGGCAGGCACCTGGTTGTGAATCAAAAACACAACTAAAACTTACCCTTCTTTGCTCCCCAGGCCTTTCAGCTGTGGGATCACTACTGTCTCCCCTTTAGTCACCGTGCCCTAACAAGCTGGTTCCAATAAGAAGGGAGACGGGTGTAATGTAATGATTGCTCTTGTAAAGAAAATAACTAGCAGATGGGCCTGGGTGGTCATCTTTCTCACCCATGCCATATGTATGATTACAGGCAAGTGGAAGGGAAGAGCACTATATCACCTACATGTGAGTGGGGCCTGCAGCAATCCCACCCTGGGGGGGTGTGTGTGCAGAGAAGAGTCCTTGGCAACCACTGCACCCTGCAGGTTTGTCAGTAGCTGCCTTCAGGTGCTCACGTTTAGTTCAAGGGAAGGGGGTAAACGTCCCATCAGGTCATGGGTCCAGGTTGGATGCAGTCAGTGGGTCCATGGCCAGGCTATAGGGTACCTGGAGTAGAAGTGTGAGATGAATATCCAACCTTGGAATTGATGATATGGTTATCACATGCTCCTGTCCGGATGTTTAGACATCCTCTGAGCCTTACTTGCTACTTCTGTGCCATGGGAGTCATCAAAGGAATGCTCCTAGAATTGTCACTATGAAGAAATATCAAGGACACAATGATAATTAGTAAGAGTTTACTGAACACCACTAAAATTTTAGGGTTTTTTTTTTTCCAAATAAATGGCCAAAGAAATGTTTGAAATGTAAAATGATCTAGAGAAGGCAAGTGTCCCTGTGAGCCTTGTGCTGTCTGTGAGTGACGCTAAAGTCAGTTCCACAGTGAAGCTTCCATGGTCTGAGAAGCATGTTCCTATAGCTGAGTAGGTTTTCCTCTCTGGCGTGTGCGTGTGTCTGTGTTTGGAAGCCAGAGGACAACCTTAGGGTTCCTCAGGAATGCTGTCCATCTTTTTTTTCTCTCTTTAAGGAAGGGTCTGTCATAGGCCTGGAGCTCACTAACTAGGCTAGACTAGCTGATCAGCAAGCCCCCAGGATCTGCCTGTCTCTGCCTCCCCTGTACTGAGACTACAAGCCTGTGCTATTACACCTATTTTTATATGGTTTCTGGTTCTTACTTCCTCATACTGTGAGGCATACTCTTTTATCAACTGAGATACCTGCCAAGCCCTGATATCTACAATTTAGGAAAGGTAGTATTTCACTGTGGATCTTGAATGTTTAAATCTCAAAAAGTTTAATCTCAGCATTTGAGAGGCTGAGACCAGAGGATCCCAATTTAAAAGCCCAGCCAGGTTGTATATTGAGATTCTGTTAAAAGCAGAAATGAGGTCAGTGCTTGCCTTTAATACCAGCACTTGTTATGAGTTCGAGGCCAGTCTGGGGCTACGGAGTGATATCTAGGTCAACCTTGGCTACAGTGAAATCCTACCTCAAAAAAAAAATTAAAATTAATCAAAACAACAAATTTTAAAAACTCTAACCACCTGTCATAGTCTATCCAGGATGTTATGACAAATACATCATAAGCTGGTTGGCTTATAAACAACAGAAACTTACTTTGCATAGTATAGAGACTAGGAAGTCCAAGATGGAGGTTAAGGTACATTCATTGTTTGGTGAGAGCCCTCAGACAGCCCAGGTCCATGGACCGCCATCTTTTCTCTATGTCTTCATGTGGTAGGGGTGTAAGAGGTTCCTCTGGGGTCCCTTTTTGATGGTTCTAACTCCTAATCACCTCATCCCCCCACTTCTACAGTCACTTGGGGGTTAGTTTCAGCGTTTTGAGGCCTACAAGCATTCACACCATGGCCTGCACTTCCAGTTAAGGTCCAGGAGCACTTGAAGTACGGTGATGGTGCTGTGGTGGGCTTTGCATTGCTTTTGGTTATTTTGACGAAACATTGCTTATGGATAGTCACACAGAAGCAGATGAGTCAATGGCAAAGATTAGGAATAAACATTTTAAATTAAGTTCATGCTCATTTCAATGTGTGACAGTGTTTTCTTTGCCTGGGGCAGTACTGAGAAATCTTTATTTCTCTTATTATTATATTTTCCAAACCTAAGCTGTGCGCTAAGTGCTTAGTATGTACTATTCTGCAGATATTAAGGGCCCACAAAAAGCTATGGGTCGGTTGCTTATACTGGTTTCCCTAGACCCCTCATCTCCTTTTCTCTACGCCTGCCTTGGTGACAGAGGCTCATACTCCCCTACGTGTCTCATCCAGGCTCAGCTTACTGTCCAGCGTGAAGGGTGTGACCCGCTTCAGCTCACACAGCTTCCTCTTCTGCTCTTGCTCTAAGAATCCTTTTCTGAACTGCAGTTGGAGTTTTGTGGAGGCTTAGCTGACGCTGCTTCCTTAACAGTGGTGGCAGTTGGAACGACAGAGAAGAAAGCATGAGTGTATGGAGTGAAGACATCCTGGCTCCTCCATTCGGAGTGGCTGGCGACCTCTTTCTCTCTGGCTCCCCACTCCCTTCAACCACAGTTCTGTACTTTTTTTTTTTTTTTTGGTCTGGACACAGCCAACTCTGCAGCACTTTCATGTCACCAGTCAACAGACAGGCTGCTTCCCAGCTGTGTGAGCCTCAGGGAGCTTTGCATAATGTGAGGCAGAGAGGTGTTTCTGTTGCCCTAGACAGCCTAGCAGTCAGCGAGTTCCATTTTCCTAAACCTACCGGGCAGTGTTCCAGCGAGGCCTGCTCCCTGCTGCGAGCAGGAAACGGTCATGGCTGGGCAAAAAGAGGTTTGAGAAAGAGTCCACAGTGACAGTGACAGGGATGGACGCTGGAAGCCGCCACGATGATTAGAGGTGGCGTGCGTCCAAGCTTCTGTGGCCGGATTGTGGGGAGAGCAGTGACTTTGCCTATAGAGGACAGTTCATGCTCCTCAGTGCTTAAATAAACAAGCGACAGAGAGCAACCCTTGTAAAGTGTCTTTCACACAAAGTAGACTCATGTGTCATTAACAACAGGGTTATGTCCTAAGAAATGCCGTGTTAGGCAGTGTCATCATACGTAGACACCTAAAGTCTGTATGGAGTCAGAAGGCTGTGATAATGCTGGGGGTTCCATCTTAGGGGGTCACCTGTATTATGAAGTGACCTTATATTGACTATGTGATTTTCATAGTGACATTTTTACCCTGCCCAAATTCATTAATAGTTGGACCTTAAGTTGAAAGCCAATTAAATCATGCTTTGGACAATCTACTAGACAGATGCTTAAGATGATGGAAAAGCTTAAAAACAAGTGAGCTTCCATTTCTCTTTGTGACCTGATGGCTTGGGCACTTTGCGTGGTTCATGTCATTGTTTAGGTCTTCATAACCACAGGTCCTTCTCTAGGCTTATTTTGCTATGCCCTTTCTCCACCCTTTGCTTTGAATCCTCTTCTGAAGACACTGACATTGCAGCAGGTCCCACTATCTCCTTAAATCGAGTTCCAGGTAGGGTGGCACACGGAGGGTATGCTAGACCTCCCTGCCCAGCTGCAAAGTAGGACCAGGTTTTCTGTTACGTCCCCTACCCCAGGCCCTTGGTGAGTACTCCCCTGCCTCTGGGCTCCTGTAACAGAGGAGAGACCAAGCTTCCTTCACCTCTGTCTGCCCCTGCCTCCCCCCACCAAAGGGTCACCTTCCATACCCCAAGACCTGTGATCTGGTAGAACCAGAGTATGGAACTGTGGTAGTTTGATTCAGGTGTCCCCCATAAATTTTGGTGTTCTGAATGCTAGGTTCCCAGCTGATGGAAATTTGGGAATTAACGCCTCCTGGAGGCAGTGTATTGTTGGGGGCGGGGTTATGGGTGTTATAGCCAGTGTCCCTTATGTTGGCCAGGGGGTGATGTCCACCCTCTGCTCATGCCATCATTTTCCGCTTTTATTGTGGAGCTTCCCCTCAAGCCTGTAAGCCAAAATAAACCTCTTTTTTCCACAAGCTTCTTTTGGCTGGGTGATTTCTACCAGCAATGTGAACCTGATTGCAACAGTAAAGTGGTACCGAGGAGTGGGATTGCTGCTAGACAGCTGACTGTGTGGCTCTGGCCTTTTGGAGCTGATTTTCAAGAGAAATGTGGAAGGATTTGAAACCTTGGCCTAAGAGGCACCTTGCAGTGCTGTAAGTACAGCTTGATGGACTATTCTTGTCAGAGTTGAAAGGTCTGAATGCAGTAAGAACTATGGACTGCGAGGTTTGTCTTATGAGGGTGAGAAAGAGCTTTGCCTGAGCTGGGCTAGCAGTGTGTGTGGGAAGCTTGCTGTTATACTTGGGCCCTGAGAAGTTGTGCAGGGTTGCTTTGCGTAGAAATGAACTAGTGTGAGCAGAGAGATATGGCACTCAGCTGCAATTGAGAGATTACAACCTTTGCAATTGGACTAGCTAACCTGCACTGGGGCAACAGGAAGAATATGGACTCTTTTGAAGGGGCCTAAGTGCTCAAGGAATATTCTGTTCTTCAAAGTCTGCTCTATTCCCCCCTGGATTAGCAAACTGGCATCCTACCTGGTATGGTGGAGTATAAGAAATGCAGGAAAGAGAGAGTCATTGAGTTTGCAACACGGTCTTATGTTTTGGAAACGGCCATGGGCAGTGTGAAGCAGGTTTTCTGGTTGCTTGCATGGGGATGAACAGTGGATTGCAGTGGAGACCCAGTGGAGCTGCTGGGACCATGAGATGGGTGCTAAGGAAAGCTGCTGGCCCTGATGAAGTTTTCCAGGACTGTGAGTAGCCTAGCTGGAGGGGCAGAATTTGAACTCCAGAGACTTTCTGCTGGTTAGAATTATTGGACTTGGAGATTTGTCACTGGCTACAGTTGTTGGACTTGAAGCTACAGAGTTTGATGTTTGCCCTGGTTGTTTTAAATCTTGTATTGGCTGAATTTTTCTTTGCTATGCTCAGTGTCATCTTTTGCTGTCTGAATGTTTATTCTGTGCCATTATGGGTTTTTTTTTTTTTTTGAGGTTGTTTTTGGTATTATGGCTCAGTTAAAAGACCTTGGATTACGGGGATGTATGAACATCATTGGAATTAATAAAAATATGGGGACTTTTAAAGTTGGACTGAATGCATTGCATTGGATGGTTATCAGTTTATGGGGGCCAAGGGTGGAATGTGGTAGTTTGATTCAGGTGTCCGCCATAAATTTAGGTGTTCTGAATGCTAGGTTCCCAGCTGATGGAGATTTGGGAATTAATGGCTCCTGGAGGGAGTGTATTGTTGGGGGTGGGCTTATGGGTGTTATAGCCAGTTTCCCCTTGCCAGTGTTTGGCACACTCTCCTGTTGCTGTTGTCCACCTTATGTTGGCCAGAGGGTGATGTCCACCCTCTGCTCATGCCATCGTTTTCCCCTGCTATTGTGGGGCTTCCCCCTTGAGCCTGTAAGCCAAAATAAATCTCTTTTTTCCCCACAAGCTGCTCTTGGTTGGGTGATTTCTACCAGCAATGCGAACATGACTGCAACAGTGACCATCCTTAGCAGTCTACCTTCTCTCTCTCTTCTGTCTCCACAGTTCACAGGCAAGCCCACAGTTTCTTGGAATTAATGTTATTCTGTCTTTTTCTGAGTAGGCATCGTTTGCCCCTTTTCTCCCATGTCCGTCTGTCTCTCTCCAGGCCTGGTCAGGTTGTATATCTCATTCCTTCTGCTAGCCCACAGTGCACTTGTGAGAGCCATCTGCCTGTCTTTCCCGTGTTCTGCTGGAGTCCCCAATATGCCCCTCCACCCCTTCTCCAGTACTAAACCTGCCTGCCTGGTATTTATTCCAGCAGCCCTTCTAGAATGTGCCATTTCTTGTTTTTCTCCAGTACTGGAAAAAAAAGATGACGGAGGATAGTAATCTTGATTTACTTCATGTCAGGGCCCCGTTCTCCCAAGCCTGTTTAGATTGACTCAGTTCGCTGAGAATTCGATGTTGTCCATTGCATGGATTGACAGGAGAGCTGCTGATGGGAGAGAGAGCGTGGCATTTCACTGCTGAACTCTGCTCAGCTCAGCTTGCTCGGGACTCGCGCATGTTGGTTACGGCCATGCGCACTGAGGCGCGTGTACCTTTCAGGTGTTTCCTGTCTCATCCTTGGTCATGGTAACCCAGCAGCATGAGAAGAAACTGTTAATCACCATTCTGTGAATGAAGAAACCGGCCTCAGTCCTGATGTCCTAGCCATCATGTTGTTCCTGTTAGGGGCATAGTACTCTCAAGATTCATCAGCACATAACAGATCATCTTTGAAATGATTGTCATTGTAAAATCCAGTATGTGCTAAACTCCAATTACAAAGCTGTTTTGCTGTTTAACCGTTCCTGCCCAGATCAATCTTTTGAGGAATATGAACTTGCGGTAGTATGCAAACATTTATCATTATCTCCCCCTCCAAAAAACCCATGATGCTGGAATAACACAGACCTGGGTTCCAGTCTCAATGTACCCTTTGCCATGCTGTAATTTGAGCCACAGACAACTTTGCCTGAGCCTCAGTTTCTGCAGGTGTAGAGCATTGAGGTCATGTCTACTTCGGAGGCAGGTGTGTTGGTTAATCAGCTGTTCACATCCCAAAGGCCCTTGTCCCTTTCTGATTTTGAAGAAAATTGCATAAGATGGGTTATAATAAACTCACCAAATGTACCAATGTCAGTTAAACTTTCCTTTAAGTGAAAGATAGCACTGTTAACAGTGTGGATGGTTAGGAGGGCAACATGGGTGAGAGCCCTGGCCTGCCTCTCATTTATACATCTCTTCAGTTGGCAGAATATAATTGAGAATCACTTGCATACCCTCTGACCCAAAGCATTTTGGGTCCAGAAACAGGTTACACAGTTAAGCACAGATGAATGCTAACATGCTAACTGTGTTTCATGAGAACTAGTGTTTAAAATTACATAACCTCTACAAGTAGTGAAGGTGGTAGGGGAGTAGAAAGGAAAACCCAGAATAAAGCTCATGATGAGAGAATAGAACATGACCGATGGCAGTTAGATGGAGAAGTGAAAGAATTCAGCACACTACACTTTGTCTTCTTATTCCCTACCCTCAGCATCTAAGGGGGATCTTCTGCACACTGATGTAGTGCCGTGACTCAGTCCTGTGAGAAGTGCTGCCACCTGAAGCAGGGGCCAGCCCTGGTGAGCAGCACACTAGTTCAAGGTGGTTGTAGAAACCAAGACCATCTCGTTTTTCTCAGTGAGCACAGCTGGCAAGGAAGTGGCAAAAGATTCTTTCCACGTTGCTGTTGGACTGAGGAATGTTGTGTTTCTGGAATTGTCTCACTAATCACTTAAGAGGGTTCCTGAAGGCCACAGTTAGCCTTAGATGTTTCTGGGTACCTTGGATTATATTGTTTAGAGATAACTAGTAGTACATTAAAAAATAATTGGAATTTTGTTCTGACTTCAGTCTCCTGGGTAAGATCTGCTGAGTTCTTTCAAAACATCAACGTCAGAAGTACCTGGGACAGGGTCTACAGTGCTGCAGACTTATGTGGTATTACCTTGCACATTCTACATGGAAAGAAAGCAGTATGGGAGAGGAATTAAAGGCTGGGGATATAGCTCATTTGGCATAGTGTTTGCCTCACAAGCATGAAGGCATGAGTTGAGTTTCCAGTACCCATGTAAAAATGCCAGGCATGTGCCTAAAAGCTGAGCACTGGAGAAGCAGAGACAGGAGGGTCCATAGAACTCTTTACCTAATTAGGCAAATCCCAGCCCAGTTAGAAACTCTGTTTCAAAAAAGGTGGATGGCTCCTGATGAGTGACACCTGAGATTGTCCTCTATCCTCCACATGCATGTCTGCATGCACATACAAGCACATATATGTGTACCTACACATTAACACACACACACACATACACACACACACACAAATAATGTCTAGAATTGGAGGTCTTAGAGTTAAATACCAACTCAACCTTCTACGAGCTTGTTGACAAGGGGCAGGTTACGGACAATCTTCTGCCTGTATCAAGAAGATGGTCATGGTATAAGTTTATAAGACTGGTCAGATTAATGAATGAAATAAAGCACTTATATATTTAGTATAATTTCTGGAACACAGCAAACAACCAAAATATGCTAGCTGTTCCCATTGATAATATAGCATGTTTCTTTACTTTCTCTGCCCTCCCTCCCCTTCCTCCCTCCCTCCCTCCCTTCCTTCCTTCCCCCCTTCTCTTAATTCAGCATTTCTTCCTTCCCCTCTCTTCCCTCCCTTCCTTCTTTATTCATGATTATCACACCATAGATTTGGAGCTAGTCTTTGTCAGGCTAAAGCCATCTGCCTTGGATTAGTATGTGGACTATACTGTTTCTATTACTGATTAGTTATGAAAGCCATGCATGTAAGATATGAAAGATAACCTGTTGAAGTTCCCATGTATTTCTAACTTTTCACCCCTCTCACAAAGCAAGATAAGAAATGGACTTAGTAAGGTTTCCAGTGTCCAAGGCAGAAAGATATAAAGTGTTGCTTGTTTGGGAAACATCATGTTTATGTCTCAGGGCTACGAGGTTGATTCTACATTTTTATTCTTTTACATCAGTAAAATCCATGGCCTTTATCGTTCTTCAAATTTGTTGTAAAGGTTGTGGTAACACTTGCTGATGTTTTGGATGTGGCTGTTTTATGTACTTTTTGCTAAAAATAGGCTGTAAAGAGACTGCCGGTTTTCCTCAGACAGTGACAGGGTGGGGACTGGCTTCGCTTTTCTATCACAGTTATATATTCTATATTTGGAGTAACGACTTCAGAATGAATGCTGTGTTGTTCTTATAGGTTATTTCACCAGAAATTGAATGCCTTTTTCTAATGAAAAATTGGCTTGTTTTATGTTGTGGTTTTGTGAGATAGTCTCGCTCTGTTAGTGCTGGCTGGCTTTGAACTCACTATGTAAACCAGCCTGGCGTCAAACTTGTGGCAATCCCCTTGCATCTGTCTCCAGAATGTTGGATTATAAGTAAATACTACCACACCAGGTCTGAACTATCATTGTAATGAATGGTTAGGCTTACATGAAAATTTTGAGAATATATTTGATTCAGCCATGTTCTAAGTAGTCATAAGAACAGCTGCAGTTCCTAAGTCACAGTTCTGTGTGGTGAGCCCCAGTTGTCTTAAATAATCCGGGGAGGTGCTTTTGGGGATCGTTCTGGTCACATACGGAAAAAGAGTCACATAGCAGTAAGGAAGCAGGGCTCTGGCGTGTGTGGGGCAGTGCAGCAGCTTTCCTTGGCCAGTGGGTGATGTGGTCAGAGTTGTTTCCCTGCCACTCAAATGATGCTATTTTTTCCCCCTGGAAGTCACTGAGGCTTGTTTAGGTGGCAGAATGAGGTCTATTTTATAATGAACTCCAGTGTTGATTTTTACACCACTTATTTAGAACTATCTCTTATTTGAAAATGCACATTTTAATAGTACCATCTTTAAGCAGAAAATATAGGCAAAGCAAATGCAAGTTTATGGTCAGCCCACATAAGGTTTTGCATCTAGTTCATCTAAACATTTAAAAAGCGTGTTTCTGAGCTTCATGCATACAATGGTTTGTATGTGAGGTGAAGTCTGTTTTTAGTTCCTCTTCAGTCACTTGAAGATGTTAGTAGAGGTGCCCTGCCATCTCTGTCCCGTATAGTCAGAGGTGTGACCTGGCTGCGTGACTTCTGCTTGTTGGACTTAAAGGGTTTCATGCTGACCAACCCTCCACAGAGTGTTTTGTGCTAAAGGACAGACAGGACTTTGTGACAACATCCCCCCCGCCCCTTGCAGCATGATTCAGGGCCTTCTGTTTTCTCTCCACATTCGCATCTGACTTTTCGTACACCATTTTCTCTGCAAGTCTCCCAAACAGAGATGACTATTGATGGGGGTTGCATGTGCTCACACTTCCGAGAGGGTTGCCATTTGACCCTCTCGGGATGTGGCTTGAATGCTGCTGTTCAGAACACAGAGAGGAGCTGTCTAGACAGCCAGTGCCCATCGGGCCAGCCAGAAGAGCACCACATTCGTAGACCAGGGAGTCATTAGTTGCAGATGCTCATGGGGTCTGTCTGGACACCTCCAGACATTCTTCTGTGGTCACCCCAGGCCTAGATGGTATCCAGGCATGTTTGCAATGTCCTACAGGCAGGACAGAATTTCAGATTGGATTCAAAATGTTTCCATGGTTAAACTTCGCAAGAGATAAAGATTTATAAACTGATTAGTTCAGTAGTCCCAAGTCCCATTAGATAGAAAACAAATGTCTCCCCTCAATTTCCTGTTTGTAAATCAACACTTGAACTCATTTGTTCCCTGCAGGGTGAAGAAACCAAAAGCCTGACTCTTGTCCTTCATCGGGACTCTGGCTCCCTGGGATTCAATATTATCGGTGGCCGGCCCTGTGTGGTATGTGAATAACTACAATATGTTTCTCCTTTCCCAAGAATGGCTGGAAGAGAGGTCTGATGTCTTCAAACTAAGGGACATGCATATTGTTTTGGTCTCTTGAAACACCATAGCTCAGTAATCCAACAGCTTTCCCAAACTATTTACCTTAGGGGTACATTGCTGGCTATGTAGTGTTGGGCTGAATGAAATTGTCTGTGATGGGTGCAGATTGAAACAAGTAATCAGGGCTGTGGAGGTGGCGTAGTAGGTAAAGTGAACTACGAAGACCTGGGTTCAGATGTCCAACACCCTTATAAACACCAGGCATGGCAGCATGTGCTTGTAATTCAAGAAATGGGGAGGTAGAGACAGGGAGTCTGTGGGACTCATTAGCTAGTCTAGATAAATCATTGATCTCCAGGTTCAAGGAGAGACCCTTTCTTGAAAAGGTAGACTGAGGAAGACACTGGACATATGTCTCTGGCCTTTACACATGTACACACCACTCCCACACATGTGTGCAGACACAAATACAGACACTCATGCATACCACACATTTTAAAAAAGCAGAAAGATAAAGAGAGGATGAGTAACCAGTCACTTCCTGACTCAGCTGGAGTGTGGGCTCCCAGGCTGGATAGAAGATAATGCATTCTGCTTGTCCCCTCATCTTTACTGTCCTACTTGCGGGTTGTGGCATCCCTTCCTCTTTTTCTTCCCACAATGGCTCTCTGGACAGCCCATTCCTCTGAGACCACCTTCTAGAACGAAGAGGGCAAGTGTCCTCTGCAGCTTAGCACGAGGGAAGCGTCTGCACCCAGGCTGTGGACAGTAGCACAGAATATGTGTCAAGGTCTTGCCTTTCAGGGGGAAGGAGGTGAGTGTGTGTCCTCCCTTGTTGTCTTCTTGCACTGTCCATTTCTTTGTTTACCAGGTAAAAAATAGTCAATGGGAAAGGAGTCAGAAATGGATTTTCTTGTTCAACAAATAAATATTGAACACAGTCATTTGCTTCGAGATGGGAAGTTCCATGGAGACCAGGAGACTGAGGCCCTGCAGTGTTGTAGCATATGTCCTGGTGGGAGTGTCAGGCGAGAAACAGTCAATGTGGTGTAGACTGTGAAAGGTGCAGTTCAGGAAATTCATGAAGGGGTCAAATCAAAAAGTAGTGGTGCCAGAAGATGATGCCAGCCATCCAGATCTGAGGGACGTTTGACCCGCTCTCCTGGAGCTCCAATCTCTACGGAGGACTGATGGGGTCAGACAGGACTACCTTGCTGTCCTTGCTAAATACCAGCATCCAGTTAGATGCCCTGGGGATGAGTTAACTAGGAGGAGTTAACTAAATTCTTGGGACAAGACCACTGTAGCTCAGTTCTGAAGGATGTATAAGGACTTTTCTTCATCAAAGAAGCATCTTAAAATTTTGAGACATGATCTTACTATGTAACCCAGGCTGCCCTTGAACTCGTGACCTTTCTGCCTCAGCCTCCTGAGTACTGATTTTATACATATGCACCCCCATGCCCAGCATTAAGGACTCTATCTTTCTATCTATCTATCTATCTATCTATCTATCTATCTATCTATCCATCCATCCATCCATCCATCCATCCATCCATCCATCCATCCATCTATCCTCACAAATATGTATGCAGAGATATGTTTGACATATAGTGGAATGTGCTTAACCACAAAAATATGAACATATTTAACTAGCTATAAAATATCCATATTTATATATTCATTGTTGAATTGTTATATGCCTGTGAGTTTCATACAAAAGGTAGGACGGGCTGGAGATATGGCTTAGTGGTTAAGGCGCTTGTCTGCAAAGCCAAAGGACCCAGGTTTGATTCCCATGTAAGCCAAATACACAAAGTGGCTCATGCATCTGGAGTTCATTTGCATCAGCTGAAGGTACTAACATACCCATTCTCCCTCTCCCTTTCTATCTGCCTCTTTCTGTCTCTCAAATAAAAGAAAATACATAAAGAGCTAGAACTTTAATGAAATTAAGGTATGAGGATGATTAAGATTAAGCCTTTCCAGCTCATTGTTTCATATGTTTTTGAAAATGTTCAGTGATCACTGAGCTAGAAACAGCAGACAGAGCTCACCCAGGGGTCAGAGATTTGGCAGCTCATATGAGTCCTGGAGTACAGACAGAGGTAGGATTTGAATGTAGCAGAGAGTGGTTAGAGGTGAGGGATGTGTGAGGAAGTACCCAGAAAGAGACCTAGTCTGGAGTTTGAAATGATTTGGGCAGTTAGAGGCCAAATTATAGCTTCATTCAAAGGGAGAAACCTGAAGAAATTTATGAAATTCCCTTAGCTTTTTGCAAGAGCCACAGTTTCAAATACCAAAGTTTTGCTATATAGAATGGTAGCTATGCTATACGTGATGAGTAGTGGTAAGATGAGGATCATTATCTCACCATGCAGTGGTTTAAATGATGATGTGAGAGTGTTTATCTGAAGGTGGGTGGGGGAAGCAATCATCCCACTTTGCCAAACCCAAGGGATGAGCTCCCATATCAGTGTGTCCCTCGTTATCTCTGCGGAATTCTTCAAATATAACAATATGTGAGGTTGGCATATTTCTGTTTTTCCTTTTATCAGTTGGAGAAGATCCCCGGCTAGTGTCATTGTGCTGTCTGATGTAGACCTTGTACCCTGGGACCAACATACCCCAGATTTGTGAGGGGGAGAGGGAGCAAGGCAGGACTCAGTATCTGTGTTTCACCCCAGTACACAATAGAAGGAGATGTGGACTTATATTCTCCAATTTATTGAAAACATGTTCATGGCTTGGAAGTAGCTCAGTGGTATAGTGCTGGCCTGGCATGCCCTGGATTTGATCATAGCATAAAAAAGGAAAGGGGGTAGGAAGGAAGAGAAAAAAAGAGTGAAAAAAATGAATGAGAAAATATATTTGCTGGCTGCATAGCACCAAGAGAAGACTTGCCCCTCCTGGAATTATCTTTGTAGCTATTATTCCTCCTCTGCCCATCTGTTGTGATCAGTTTTAAGAAACAGTTTCAGTCTACTAAAACCCACTTCACTCCAGGGATGTTTGTCAGAAGCTGCTGTAGCAGAAGGGGCCTGAACTGGGAAGACCTTTCCTCTGCCTGTGGTCTAACCACATCAGAGCCCATGTTTGCAAAATACTGGAGCGGGTACATGTGTCTGCGGCTGGTGATTGTTAAGACACCTATTATGTTAAGACCACAGAGGAGGCTGGTTAATTTGTACACCTTGCAGAGGTAGAGAGCCAGGCTTGTCTCCCCAATATGACATTTCTTGCTTATCCTTATCAAAAAAGCATGCTTCTGCTTGTTTTTCCTTAGAGAGTTGATTTATGTATAAGCCTGACCAGATTTATTATTTTTTTTTTGGTGTGTGTGTGTACCGCACATGCATGTGTGTTTGTGTGTTCACGTGTGTGTGGGCGCACATGTGTGGGTGTCTTCAGTTGTTTTCACCTTATTTGCAGAGATATGGTATCTCACTGGAACCCAGTTAGCTAGCTAGCTTACCCTAAGGATCCCATGTCTCTGCCTCCGAGTACTGGCATTACAGGCCAGCCGGTACACTCGCTTGGCATTTATGTGTTTGCTGAGGATCTGAGCTCAGGTCGTCATATGTGCATGGCATGTGTTTTTCCACTGAGTTATCTCCCCAGCCCCTGATCTATTTTTGTAGCTTCCCTCAGTTATTCCCTGTTGATGTGGTCTTACAAAAACAATGTGCATGAACTCCAGAGGAAAGTTTAATTCCACATACATGTGTTTGCTGTAGTGTTTTTAAGAGTGTCCTGATTAGCAGAAATTGCATATTAAAATGTAGCCTGCAAAACCTGGTGGATCACTGAGCATGCAGTAAAGAGCTAAGTGGAGCCACGGTGCACATACGTTAGTAGATGTAGAAAGCAGAAATTCCTATCAGATGTTTGGTTTGCTTGTGAAATAGCCTAGCCTGGAGGCTCCGACATGAGACCTGTTGTTGTGCCAGGTTATATGCAATGCTTTCAGCAAATTCCCCTCATCCATTCATTCCCGTGGCCTTAAAGAAGCAGTAGCCAGGCCACCAGGTCGCTGCATGCGATCTTAAGCTTAAGTCTGTTTAAGCCTTTGGCAAGTGTACTTTATTTCCAGGTACCCCTGGGATGAAAACAAACCTTTTCATTTTTCTTTGATTCAAGCCAGTAAAAAGAAATAATTCCCAAGTCATATTAGGTCACCTTGATAAATAGCTCTGACATAGAATATGTTATGAGAACAGCTAGATAAACTGTGAAGAAAGAGACAGCTTTGAAGAGGAAAAAAAATCTAGCTATCAAGAATGGTTTATCTGGTTTTCTTTGATTTTTTTTTTTCTTTTTGGTATTTTCTACATCCTACTCTCACCCTTCCTCATGATCTTACTTATCCTGAATTCTGGGTTAGGTTTTGTTAGTTTCTTGTCTGGTTTTTACTTGAGCTTCCTGGGCTCCTCGAGAACAATTACTTATATCCAATATAGATTTGGTAAAGCAAAGTAAAGCCAAAATCCCATCCCCTATCTCTTCCTCTCCAGTAACAAAAATATTAGCATTTCTTTCTGGGATCAAGCTACTCATAACTCCTCGGTGGGCTAATGAGACTTTGGGTTCTTGGACTAGAATGCCACACAGGCTGAACTGTGGACACTTACATCCATTTGTGTTTTGAGAGTTTTCTCAATAGGAAGCAGTAAGGTCCCAGTGTAAACCAAGCTGTGTTCCTTTTTAGGTGTATAGTGCTATATATGTCACTCAGCCTCTCCTAATCCCATGCTTTGTACCTGTGGGTAGGTGATAGCAGGGCTTTTCCACTGTGGATGTTATGAGGATAAAAACAGGGGTAGGAAGAAAAAAAGAGTGAGAGGTACAGGAAGCATCACTTCATGTCCACAGCCTCCTGTGGTCTCAACAAAGAGGAAGTCATACATCCTTGTGCTGATACCTATAATCTCCCTGGGAGTAGTACCGGGACAGGTGCGTGGATGAGGTTTCTGTTGGCAGGTGAAGGGTTAGTAGTTAGTACCTGAGAAAAGTGCTGGTATGCAGGTGGAGATGCCCTGTGTGGAGCACTGACCTCACAAAACATCCAAGACACTGCTGACTTCTCTTTGAAAAACTGTTGATGGAACTCCTAAAGATACATCATTGTCATTTGGGGGTAAAAGGAGGTAGAAGTTAGGACAATCACTTGATATTAGTGATAGGTTAGGGTTTCATTCTGATAAATAATAACAGAGGAAAGACATAGGAGTAGACACACAGAGACAGACAGATATAGAGTGAAAGGCAGAGAAACAAAGATACACAGGGACATACAGAGACACAAAGTAAGAGGCACAGGGACTGACAGAGAGCTAGCAAAAGAGAGAACAAAAAAAGAGACAAGGACAGGCTTAGGAAGACAGAGAAAGAACTGCATGGAGGGGAGAGAGGGAGAGAAGGGCTGCCGTATATTTATCTCCCTGCCTCAGTTATGATGGTTGTCTTTGAAAATTGAACAGCTCAGCGTCATGCCTTTCCTTCTTTAGAATACAGGGTATTTTTATTTTTTCTTTCCTTTTTTGCTATTCGAAGTGGAAAATTTTATATTTTTCTAGTTATTTTTGTGGTGTTTTGTTTTACATAGTGCTATTAAAATAGGCTGTCCTATAGCATTATGGGAAGGAATGTACTATGTGATGGATTTGGGGTTTCATGAAGGCCCCTACACTTGCCACATGAGTTTGCTTTATCATTCTTGGCCTTTTGGGTAAGATCAGGCATGGCATCAGATGATTTTGTTTGGAGAGAACACACGCTTATGCCATTTGGTCTATAAACCCATCTGCTAATCACTAGAAATGTAATCCAAACACTTGGAAAGAGTTCATCTCAGTGCTATTCGGAAAGAAGTTGGAGAACAAGTCAGAAGGCTTTTTATGAGCCTGTTGGAACCTTCTGGTTTTAAGGAAAGGAGACAGTTTGAGAAATGAGCTGTCTTCTTTGCTGGAAAGTTTTTGTCCTGAGGTTCAGTTCAAAGATCTTCAAAGTTACGGGTCTGAATTTATGAGGATTGGAGCAGTGGTGGCCATGGGCCTCCAGGTGTAAATCATAACAAAATGAGAATACCTGCTTTTACAATTAGATAAATAGGTACTGATATACATAACTATTCTCTGTGCAAGTGACCATTTAGGGAAACTGATGAAATCTCAGTGCAAACTCTGGAGAGGGTAGGTTAGCCATGTTTACCAAATGTACAAATTTGCTCAACAGCTCCAATTGCTAGGATCTGCCCTCATTGTAAACTAGCAAAGTTATTTATTTTTTTAACTTTTTATTGACAACTTCCATAATTATACACAATAAACCATGATAAATCTCTCCTTTCCCCCACTTTCCCCTTCATCTACTCTCCATTATAGCCCTTCCCTCTCTCAATTAGTCTCTCTTTTATTTTGATGTCATCATCTTTTCTCCTGTTATGAGGGTCTTATCAAGGTAGTGATAGGCACTGGGAGGTCCTGTATATCAAGGCTAATTTGTATCTGAATGATTGCATTGTAAGCAGTCCTACCCTTCCTTTGGCTCTTACATTCTTTCTGCCACCTCTTCCGCAATGTACCCCTGAGCCTTGGAGTGTGTGATAGAGATGTTCCAGTGCTGAACATTCCTCTGTCACTTCTTCTCAGCACTATGGTGCCTTTTGGGCCATACCAATGGTCACTGCCATCTGAAAAGAGAAGCTTCTCTAATCATAAGTGAGAAAAGCATTAATATATGGCTAGAAATGTTAAGAAAAGTGCTTACAGAGCAGTTCGTGGAGCATAATATATGCATTTAGCCAGACAAGAGCAGATATTACACTCCTAATGCTCATGACCTCCCCTGCCATAGGGTTTTGATTAGGTTTTCAATACCAGGCATGTGTTCCCTTCCATGGAGCGGGCCTCCAGTCCAATTAGAGAACAGTTGGTTTCCCCCATAACAGGCATGCCACTATTCCACCCATTGGCTCATTTGGCCTGGCTGGCCAAACTTAAGGCTTGCAGTGTCCACTGTTGTTTATCTACACTGATGACTTCTCTCTCTCCCTTGGACCTTGATGTCACATAGCTTTTTCAAGTTTTCTGTCAGCTGGTCTACAGGGAAGAAGTTTTCAGCTCAGCTGAAGCTTGAGTTCTCAGTGACCTTAGCAAAGTTATTTCTAAGTGCAGATGGATGGGTATTGTCGCACCACCATCTCCAATAGCAACAACCAGAAACAGTGCTCCCTTCCCATGTGCTCGGGTTCCACTGCTTCAGGAAGTCAGGCAATGGCCAGAAGGGTGGCTTAGTTCCATACCCAGCAACTTAGGAGAGTGGAAGATGGCTTGGCTGATGGCTCAGTGAGTTAAACCTTTGTCATACAAGCATGAGGACCTGTGTTTGGGCACCCTGCATCCAGATAAATGCCAGGTGGGTGTGGCAGCCTGCCTGTAATTCCAGCCCTGGGGAGTTGGAGACAGACCCTCTCCAGGGCTAACTGGCTACCTAGATAAGCCAAATCTCTGAGCTCTGGGTTCAACTGCCTCAGTAAATCGATAACAATAGAGGAAGGCACCCAACATCAACCTCTGGCCTCCAAGCACATGTACAAACACATGTGCATACTCCACACATGTTTATACAAAAGAAGAGTAGGAAGAGAGGTAGGTAGGAGAGGGAAGGGAAATAGATGAGAAAGAGGAGAGGTAAAAGGAGGAGAAGAGCACAGGAGAGAAAAGCAGAAAGAAGACGGAGTAAGGGAGAAAGAGTAAGAAATGTGAAGGGAAAAAAGACAACAAGGTAGATGTGTGAGTAGTGGCAGGTTTTCAAGATTGGTAGAGTTAAGTGAGAGTCAAGGGACATGGGAGTGTGTGTGGCCTAGTGACGTGTGTATATGAAAAGGGAGGAGATCCCCCACTAGGAAGGTGGTGTATTAAAATAGTTCAGAAGGATGTAGATTCTCATAGAAGCTGAGTGGAGGGAGAAGGATGATGGTTTGAAGAAAGCAAGCACCTACCATTTTCTGACTTTGGCACTGGTTTTGAATATTTTGTCATGCAGATGAGCCCATTTCCATTTCAAGCAGAGCTTAGTGACAACAAGCAGCTTTTACCCTACTGCCACTTTGACAAGCCAGGGTCAGTGATTGCTATAAGAGTGCAAACTTCTTTATTTTTTTTTTCCTGCCCAATTCCATGCCTAGCATTCATGCCTGTGTTTTTTTAACCCAAAGGACAATCAAGACGGATCGTCCAGTGAAGGCATCTTTGTATCCAAAATAGTTGACAGTGGGCCCGCAGCCAAGGACGGAGGCCTGCAAATTCATGACAGGATTATTGAGGTATGTGAACACTGGCCGGTGTCTGAGTGGGCTGCCTGCCATCCACCTTTGCCTGGCTCACAGAAGGATGTTTGGGAAAGGGGGCATCTCACATGGGGATGGGTGGGCAGAAGCACACTTTGCCAGTTATGTGGGACCAGAGTGGGTGTCGATTGGCTTCGTGTGAAGATTTTGTTAAGTGTGGAGGAACCGGATGACGAGTGGCAGGCTCACGCATTGCCCTCGTCATGGGGACCTGCATCTGTTGTGTATGCTTCAGTTCCAGCTCTGCGCCGAAACCTTCAGAGGGCAGTGTGGTAGTTAGAACCAGATGCACAGCCCTTGTTGTTCAAATCTTGTGAATCTAGATACATTGGGTGCAATTGTGTCAGCTCTGGAGTTTTTCTAATGTCTTCTGAGCTCACAGCACATGATTTCCACACATATATCACTTTCTCATCTTTTCTGCTGGCCTGTGGTCAGTCATATGATTTGATCATCATGACCTTCTGCAGGTCAAAGTTGAGTTTAAGATCTACTCATGTCAGCAATGACCACTTCCTTTGTGGATGTCCACCATCTTTTCAGTCTTCTCTATAGCAAGCTTGTAGGCCTGAGGAGATGGTGGTTAAAAGCATTTGCTCCTTAAAACTGACCACCAGAGTTCTGATCCCCAGGACCCATAAAAAACCAGACAGAATGGCACTCATATTTATGATCCCAACATAGCTATGGCAGTGGGAGGCAGAGTCAAGATAATCCTGATATTTACAGGTCAGCTAGTCTAGCATTTACAGCATCAAAAACAAGACTGTGTCTCAAACAAGCTAGAAGGAAGTCCAAGGAGAGGACCAACAACTGGATGTTGTTCTTCTGACCTCCGCATGCATATAGTAACAGATGTGTGCCCATACATACAGATATCACACACACACGCACAACAAGCACACGCACAAATCGTTCTTTATAATTAAGAAAGCAAGGAAACCTTCTGCATTGGGTGTTTATACATTTTCTTTGGTGGATGTTGACCCCAGCGAGATTGTTGCTTGTCATCTCTTCTATGGGCTCTTGTTGCAAAGTCTGATAAACACAACTTTGTTTTTTGCTAGTAATTTGGATCAATCTGATTTCTCTCTTGAAGAGTGCATGCACGAGCTAAATTTGTTCCATTTTGTATTAGGAAAACAGTAAATAAGAGATCCCAAGATGGTATGCTAGAACTCACAGGGAATTCATCCATAGCCATCACTGTAGTGTTGTGTATGAAACAGGGACCCGCAACACAACCCTAATACCAGGGACACTTGGTGATTCTCACACACTTGGGCAGCAGCTGTATTGCTTGAGCATTTCTATAGCTCACTTCAAACCTTTGTGCTGTGTGGGACATTGACTATAAGCTAAGCCATAGGTGAAGCTTGCATCACCCACATGCATGTGACCACAGGCTTCTTATGGGAAATAGACTGTCAGGAAGTAGAAAGAGCAAATCCTTACTTTTCCAGTCTCATGGGGCCATTCTACAGAATGCAATGTGATTATGACTCGAGTGATTGATCTCCTCAGGAAAACATAGTTAATTCTCCAAAGGTACATAGAGTGAGTTAAGGCATAGGGATCTTTCTGAAAGTAAACTGCAGCCACTTACACTTCAAAAGGATACTTGATTTTGTCTTCTGGGACAATATTAATGTTGTCACATCCCCTTTGAGCTTTACAAGGGTCGGTCCTATATTAGTTTTTATCTGCTTTTTGTTTTGTCCTTCCCAGACTAAAGGAGTAGATTTTCCTTTCCTAAGAGCTCAAAAGTTTTACCATCTCTTTTGAACAAATATATTTTCTGAGACTATTGTTCAAAAAGATAAGTACAGCCTGTGTTGCCAAGGGTTTGGTGGAACAGCCAGTTTCTCGAAGTAATGGAATTTCGTTGCTCTTATGTTTTGCAAATGAGAACTCTACAGCTGGGCAGGATTTTCTCTTGGCAGAGGATGACCTGTGTTTGAAATGTTCAGTACTGTTTCTGGGAAGTCACATTCCCCTTTTGGACAGTATGTAAAATATTAATCATGCCCCAGTGTTGAGATGGAAAGAGGAACGATCACAATAGAGAAACGATACATGTGTAATTACAGTTGACATACCGTGCCCTCCTCAGTCAAATCCTAATCTCTTCTGACGTGACACAGTGATTCCCATGACTGAAAATATGTTCTGTGGTTCACCTCGTCTGTGTTGATGTTTATTATCAAGGGGTAGGACTCTGATTATGTGTGTGTGTGTGTCTGTCTGTGTGTGTGTGTGTCTGTGTCTGTGTAAAGAGTCAGCCTTTCTGATTTTACACCCATTTCTCTTTTCAAGGCCATGAACAAGCTTCCAGCAGAACTTCACTGTGTTGATTTTATTTCTTGCAAATGGGCACTTGTATCAAATCCAGAGGCACATGGAGACTGTCATTAGTGCAAGGGGACTGATCTCTGCCTGGGGTCTGTTTTCTGAAACCAGAGCAGTGTCCTCAGCCACCACACAGTGAGAATCCCCCCCCCCATTTTATTACAGTCAGTGTTTTGCAACATATCAAACACTGTCATGATGTGAGATGCACACACACACATTCTGAATTGTGAAACATGGGCTCTGGTGAAAAAACAGAAGGTATTTTATAGTAGTTGTGCCACTCAGTATGTACATACTTGGAAGGCACATGATGCAGTCAGTCACAGGCTGGAAGTCTTGTGTGGACGTAATGGGAGGCACCAGTTGCAGGATATCAGAGAGTGACTGTGACAGGGACCCAGAGACTGTGAGTGGCATCACCATCCACGGTGCAAGTTTCCAGGGTTACTGTCAAGTTCTGGTGTGACAAAGTACTGACTTCTTTTGATTTATATAGGAGTTGCATTTCTAGAAACTTGTGTATATGTGTGTATAGGTGTATGTGTTATGTGTGTACATGTATCTGTGCTATAAAACATACATATGATAAAATATACATACTATAAAATTTATCATTCTGAATATTTTTGTATGACAGTTCAATAGCATTAAGCATATTCATGGTGTTATATAATCAACACCATCACCCACCTCTAGAACTTTTTATCTTCTATAATTGAAACTGTACCCATTAAATATTAAGTTCCCCTCTCTTTGAACTCCTGGTTCCCACCATTCTATTTCTAGATTCTGGACATTTCATTTTATGAGGGAAATCATGTAGCATTTCCTGACTAATTTCACTTGCCATAATGTCATCAAGATCCATGTACATGGTGACACTTGTTATCTTTCCTTCCTCACCGTGGCTGAGTAGCATTCTGCCCTGGGCTTATAGAGCAGGTTTTCTTTATCCATCCATTCACTAGTGGGCACATTGGTTCTTTCACTTTTGGCTGTCATGGAAAAAAAAATTGTCTGAACATTGGTTTACAACCTGTGTAAAAGTAAACTGCAGAAGAAATCCTTTGTGTTTATTTGCATAATAGAGTTAGATTCTCGGGTCATTATGTCTTCAGGAATGTCTGGGGTGAGGGGCGGTATGTCAGTGCTGTGCTGAAGGCAATGTAATTCTTTGCTGCATGGACTTCAATGCACTTTAGGACTTCTTCCATCTCTAGTGTATATCCCAGTCCTTGTAATGATAACAACAAGAGAGTTCTAAAACTTCCAATGGGGAGTGACGGGCATGAGGAAGAATCTCTGGATCCCAAACCTCACAGTGGAAGCTGAGCTGCTCAGGGACACATTGTCAGTATCCTTTCCCCCATGATGACCCAAATGACAGACAGCCACCACTGAGGGCCCTGCCTCTGTGCTCCCCACATTCTGTGAGTAAGCTAGAGCTGGCTATCCTGGAGCTGGTGTTGGGAATGTTGGTCCTAGTACACATGGCTAG
Organism: Dipus sagitta; assembly: GCA_036346955.1. Lineage (NCBI taxonomy): Eukaryota > Metazoa > Chordata > Mammalia > Rodentia > Dipodidae > Dipus > Dipus sagitta. The sequence goes on along the minus strand of CM070787.1, from coordinate 39,193,053 downwards.
AGGAGTCCTCAGTGTCCACTGGAATCCCGAGTCCCCAGCTGTCTGGGGCCTGAGTGGACACTGTTGTTCTCCCTCATGTCTGGTACAGAAACCGAGCAAGTTCCCACCTGTTCGGTGTCTGCTTTCGATACGTGTGTGTCTTCTCTGAAACACTCTACTTCACCTCTTGGGTTCATTTACAACTCTTGACTCTGGATTACATATCATCCATTCTTAGAAATCTAAACTAAATTATATTTCTCTCTGGATCTTACAGTTCTCATATGAAACTATAACGATTCCATTGTTTTCTGTTTTTTGCCTCCGACCCAGTTTTCTGGGCCACCAGTTAAAGATAACACAAGGCTCCTAAACCTTCATATATCCAGGACTCTTTAAAGAACTGTGGGGTTTTTGTTGTTGTTGTTGTTGTTGTTTGTTTTGTTTTTTTGGTGGTGGTGTTGTTTGCTTTGATTTGTTTTCGAGGTAGGGTCTCACTCTAGACCAGGCTGACCTGGAACTCACTATGTAGTCTCAGAGTGGCCTTGAACTCACAGCACTCCTCGTACCTCTGCCTCCCGAGTGCTGGGATTAAAGGTGTGCGCCTCCACGCCCAGCTCAGAGAACTGTGTTTTACCACTTCCAACAATATAGGACCTTTGGAAGAATCTTTGCAGAAACAAAAGTCTAAGTTAGTCAATGTAAGCCTATTTCTTCATGCACATAATACTTTCCCCTGGACATCTAGTCATACCTGACTCTACTCAAACATTGAAAAACCCCATAAGGTAAGTCTTACCTTCAAAAATCCCTTAGGGAGGTGCTGTTTAGGATTGCACAACTTCTCTATGAGACCAGCCGGTACTGGGTCATCTCACTATTGCCACAAGTGACTCCCATGTCTAGTCTGTATTGTCTGGTTCCTTCTTTGACAGAATGCTCATTGAGAGAAAAGCATAGGAAAATTGAGGTTATGGAGAGACCAGCCATTCACTTTGAGGCATGTGGTATTCTGTATACTGTTTCTCTTTCCATGTGCGTCTTGTCTGGCATGGTTGACTTACTTGTGTTAAACAACTTTGTGTTGTGACTCTGCTAAGCTCCTTTCTCAAAGACGTGCAGAGGCCACCCGCATCTGAATTTTTCTTTTCTTTTGCTGATCTTCCAACTTCATGAGTTGGAGGTCTGAGTTCATTCTTGTGTTGGACAAGGCTTGCCTTGGGTGGTAAATGAATCTCTATTACAGTTGCATGGCTTAAAGGGTCTTCTGTTTGAAACAGCAAACATGCCATCAAACCCTTGTTCCCAGCAACTGTTAGTTTGGGCAATGCTCTATAAATACAAACTCATCTCAGAAGTGTTGTGGACTGAAGACCTGAGGAGACAGCCACAAAAGCTTTGGGGCCTGGGTGTATATAAACCAGTCCTTCTCTGTCTTCATTTTTGCTGAGGTGGTCTGGGTGAAAAGGTTGAATAGGACCTTCCTTCCCAGGCTGCTCAGTTCAAAGCAAGGGTTATCCTGGGTGTTTTTTTTTTTTTTTTTCAGGGGTGAGGTGATGTTCTGATACCCTTAAGTCTCAGAATGGCATGTGAATTCACCTGATGAAACAATGTTTTTAAGAAATAGAGAAATCTGCTTTTTGTTTTAACTTTTTATTTTGATGTAGTTTCAGGCTGACAAGCATGAATGTTTGCGCATTCTTTAACCTGGATATTAGCAACACCGTTGACTTTGTGCTTTTAATCTCACATATTTAACCTTAGTGCATCTGTGTGTGTGTGTGTGTGTGTGTGTGTGTAGTATTATGAGGTGTGTGCATGTGTGTGCATTCATTCATGCATGTATGTGTGCACATGGGGAGTTTGAGTATGGTGCAGAGATGAGAGGAGAACATTTGTCCTCCCCTATCATTCATCCACTCATTTCCTTGGATTGTATATGTTGTTATTGTTGTGTGACACATAGTGATTGGTTACAAACCTTGCTATGAATGTATTGATGAGTTTCCTTGGGACAGTGTTTCTCACGGAACCTAGAACTGCAATTGTTCAGTCAGGCTGGCTGACCAGTGAGCCCCAGCAATTCACCTGTCTGCACTCCCCACAGAACTAGGCGTGGCCATGCCCAGCCGTTCATGTGAGTGCTGGGGAATCAAGTTAAGGACAGATCAGGCCCTCGTATGGCCCCTATGCTTGTGCAGCAAGCACTCTTATTCACAGAGCCATCTTCTCAGCAACCCCCCCCCCCAGCTTCTGAGGACATTACCTTGCATAACTTCAGGACAGTAATCTAAACCAGGAAATGAACAGCAGAATAGGACTTTTTCCTACTGAACTTACCACATGTTTTAATAGTTTTCATAATTGTCATTGCTGTGACAAAATATGTAAGAAAGACAACTTAAAGGGAGGGAGAAAGGAAGAAAGGAAGGAATGGGGGAAGGAAAGGAGGGAGGGAAGGGTTCAGTCCACCATGGCAGGGAAGGAAAGGCATCTGGAGCATGAGGTAACTGGTCACATTGCACCTATACTCAAGAAGCAGAGACAGATGAAGGCCTGACTGTTTCTCCTTTTAATTCAGTCTGGATCCCTGACCATGGGCTGAGGTCACCAGTATTCAGGTGGGTCTTCCTTCCTCAACTAAACCTCCTTGGAAGCACCCTCACATACCTCAGCAGGCATACCTCCTAGATGATTAAAACCTGGTCAGGTTCACTGTTAAAATTAACCGCCACACCTGCTGAGGGTTTTAGTTTTCATAGTTCTTTAGTCTCCTGTGCCCTACAATGCTTCCTTAAGCTTTATCACCGATACCAAGTTCTTTTTCTAAACTATTTTTGAAGAGTACAAGCTAGCTCTTTTATAGACTGTCCTTCAGTTTGTGCTTTGCTGGTGTTTTCTCACAGATCCTAAATTTTGGGAAAGAAGGCCACAGAAGTGGTGCTGCATCTTTCTTGGTCCATAATGTCAAAGGCAGCATCATCTGTCACACACCAGTAATTTACTCTTTGTCTCCATCCATCTATATATATGAACTTTAAATACCATATCTACATCAATAACTCTAATTTCAGTCCAAGTTCACATGACCGGTTTTATTCTTCCTCACCTTAGATTTGTAATTGCCATAAGGATGTCATTGGAAATGGTGAGCAATGTGCTTTTCTCCTTTGAATTAAACCTATGATCTTTGTTTAGATGTTACCAGTGAATTAAAACTTACTGATAAAAAATATTAAAATGTTTCAGTATGGGGTTTTGGTTTGCTTTTAGAGAAAATATTCTGCACATTAGATGATTTTTAAATTACACTTTTTATTATAAGAGTAAGAAAGGCTTGATATTTCTTGTGCAAATACAAATAAGAAATCACTAAACAGGCATATTTGCATAATCTATTTTTGGATAATGTTAAACACCTGGTGCTATATTTACTTTGCCCCATGGTGTGACTGATCCCTACTGATCACATTCAATGGCAAGCATTACTCATTTAAGAAGTAGTAATTACCAGAGCATTGCGGTTCATGCCAGTAATCCCAGTGCTCAGGAGGCTAAGGGCAGTGGACCATGAGTTTGAGGCCAGCCTGAGCTACGTAACAAGACCTTGTGTGTTAAACCAAATCAACTAAACCAGACCAATGAAAAGAAAGGCCGATGAGCACAACCTGTTTGTATTACTTTTAATTCTTTATTTCCTTAGTTACCCAGATATTCTGTTGTGATGACAGCTGTGGGATATAGTCAAGCTGTGTTGTGAGAGTCTTTGTAGGTGGTTCTAGAGACCAGCTGTTGGCTTGGGGACTTCCAGAGGTAGGCACTGGAATTTCATCTCCTATAGCACTGACAGTTGGTGGACAGTGGCCCCATCGGGATTATGAGTGGAAGGATCCGGGAGCTGTGTCTTGCCTAAATGGATTCAAAGTGGTGATCATGCTTTCCATGGGCACAAGGGAGGGGGAGGAAGAGGAGGGTGTTTAGGCTCTGTATTTCCTATCTCTGCATTTACTCACTTCAGTGATGCTTTGGAATGGCTGCACTGCCATTGGCAAGTAATGGCTCTCTCAGCATTGTCATAGCTATGTATTTAATAGTAATACTGAACCAATCCACTGTTAGTCTTTAAATGTACTATAAAGTGGGCACCTGTTTATCATCCTCCTCCCTTCCTGCCCCTGTTTCCTTCTTTTCCTTGTACTTCACCACAACAGCCCACGTCACAACAGTAAAGTTCCTGTAATGCTTCTCCAAAATGCAGCCCATTTCCTTTGTGTCAGGGACATAGTGGGGGGTGAAAAGGCCTGACATTTAAATAAGGATGTGTGGGTTTGAGGATCTGCCCAGCTGCTCAGTCTGCAGTCTCCGAATACTAAATTGTGAGCCTTGGTTTCTGTCATCTGTAGAATGGGAAGAATTTTACTACCCGTCCTGCCACTCGGATGCATCAAGGAGATAGTACAGGCTAACAGGGTTTGTGCTGTTAAGTACAGATGGGAAGAATTACTAGTTCAGGATGGGGGAGATGGCTGAGTGGTTAAAGAATGCTTGTTAATAAAGCCTGCCAACCTGAGCTCAGTTCCCCAGCACCCAGGTAAAGTCTCCCATGCATCTGGTTTTCACTTGGCAGAACCGTGACATCCCTCCCACACATGTAAATAAATTAATTAAAAATGAATTAATATTTCAGACTAATATTTTGGGATAGGATATAAGAATGTACACCAAAGCTAAAAATAGCTAAATATAGAAGCTAGCAAAAACCGTGTGGTTGGGGTCTATTTTCCTCTTAGGTGTTTAAACAAGGATGTGGTGCTGCTGTTGGAGAAAACTATGAACAACTTCTGAGAGGCATTCTTTCTAGAATCAACAGTGTGACCAGTTAGAATTCAACATTCCCTCTCTGTTCCATGGTTGTCTTTTAGAAAAACAAGGTCATACATTAATCTTTCTCATGATTACACATGGCCCATTGTACTGATCTTTCTGTTTTGTTATTTATGACTGTTATTATTTTATTATCATCTTGCTATAAAAACTCAGCATTCAAATTAATGTCTTTGTAACATACTGTATTTCATGCCCATCAGGTAAACAAACATGAAAGGTTAAAAATTAATATACGGTATGATGTAATTTATCTCTATTGGCCTCTGCAGAAGAAACAATCTGAATTATTATACATTTGATAATTATCACAGGTATTTTGTGAGGGAATTATGAAGGACTTTAAATATTGAAATCCCAGTCTTGCAATGTTGATTTGTTAAAATATTTTTATTATCCAAAAAATAGTAGAAGTAAAAAAAAAGTGGAGTATAAGTTTCTTCTGAGCTTTAAATATAGTATCATATATTTCAAAATATCATATTATATATTATCTATACTATATAAAATATATTTTCCTGCTTATATATTTTCTTGTATGTTTCTAAATTATTCAACATGAGGCTGGGATGTAGCTCAAAGGGAGAGCATTTGGCCACTTTGATGGTTAATCTTCAAAGTCAGCTTGACTAGATTTGGAATCATCTAGAAGATACACTTCTCAATGTGCACTTGAGTGAGTTTCCAGCGAGCTTTAGCTGTGCAGACCCACCCTGAATGTCACTGACACCATCCCTTGAACTATAGCACTGGACTGGATAGAAAGAGGGAAAGGAGGAAGCTGGCTAAGCACCAGCATTTCTCGTTCTCTTCTTCCTGGTCTACCACATGTTCTCCTGCTGCCATGAACTCCGCCGCACTTTCTCTGATATGATGATCACCACCCTCCCAGACTGTGAGCCAAATTAAGTCTTTCTCCCCACAAGTTGATTTTTGTCAGCTATTTGGTCACAGTAAAGAGAACAGTTACTAATTCAACAGGTATATACAGGGCCCTGGGTTTGATCTCTAGCTGTAGAAAAAAAATCATATTCCCATTTGCGAAAGCTCATAGCACACATACTAGGTGAGGAGGCGCATGGGCATCCAACTAACACTGAAAGTTTGGGTGCTTCTGTCTGATAGGTTATCTCCCATCTGTCCATTAATCAGGCTTTGCTCTGTGGGGACACATTGTGCTTGACCGGGCAGTCTGACTTCACCAGTGTTTCAACTGTTTCTTATAATCATCTCTTAATAAGATTTAATTGGATCACAAAGCATTTTAAAATCAAGAATAAATCAGAAGTGACTGGTGTCCCATGACATTTCTCAAGTGAAGATTAGGTCAAAAAATTAAGTCTTGGGTAATTTCCTAAGGACAATTAAACAGTTCAATGAGCCCTTGACAACAACACAGATAAAATGCCATTTATATTTAGTCACCTTCATTACACATGATATCTACATTCTTTTCTTCAAGTATGAAGGCTTTATGAGCAATAACCCACCCACATTTTTTTAATAGTTAAGTTTTGTCATTTCTTCTGGTCTGTAAGACAAAAGGAGCTGGTTACAGGGCTAGAGAGATGGTTCAGTGGCTAAGTACGCTTCTTGTGCAAGCATGAGGGCCTGAAGGGCCCTGAAACCAGCCTTGTTCAGTTCTCCAGACCCCCATGTAACCATCTGATTGTAGCCTGGATGTGCCTGTCACCCTAGCCCCACAAAGGGGAGTAGAGACCAGGGAATTGCCTGGGCTCATGAAAAGCAGCAAGCTCTGGCATCAGTAGGAGACTTCCAGCTCAAACAAGAATGGGTGGAGGAGCAACAGAGCAGAACATGTAGGGAGCCACCTGACGTTCTACTCTGGCTAACCCCTGGCAGGCAAGCACATGGGATTCCATGAAGGCACATGCACATGTATATACCACACACACCACATTACATGCACACGTGCACAGAAGCAAAATAAAAACATTAAAAAGAACAGCTGGTTGCACTTGTATTGAATGTGGAGGGTTAGTTTGGGATGGTCAGGCTTAAATGATAAGCTATGAATGTGTATAAAGTTTAGTTTTAGAGAGAGCACTATGGGGAGATCCTTCAAAGCAGTGGATAGCATGGTTTGGAAAGCTAAACCTAAGCACAGTGCAGGTAGACAAGGCTTCTCTGGGTTGGGAGGCGAGGAGGGAGTGTTGACAGGGCTGTCCACGGGAATCACAATTTGGAAGACTATTGGTCAGGATAACAGCTTCAAGCAGTGATTTACAATTATACCACTTCCCCTGGACACCTGAGCACCTGCCTGGGGGTGGATAAAACAGCATGAGGAGTGTTCTGATGAGGGTAAACTATTCCCTGGAGCCTCACAGAGGAGGACAGATGGTTTGGCGTTAGTCCACCAAGTAGGGCGCTATTGTGCTCAATGGGAACTCTGCCTGTCTTGAGAGCTCCTTGAACTTCATGCAGCCTGGTTCCCCCTCTTTTCTCCTGAGGGTGAGACTCCATGCTGAGTTTTGTTTAGTTTTTTTTTTAATTCCCTTTATTTCTTTCATCTCTTCTGAAATTTTATTTATTTATTTGAGAGAGAGAGAGAGAGAGGGAGGGAGGAAGAGGGGGGGAGAGAGAGAGAGAGAGGGAGGGAGAGAATGGGCATGTCATGGCCTCAAGCCACTGCAAATGAACTCGACGCATGCATCTGGCTTACATGTGTATTGGGGAATTGAACCTGAGTCCTTATGCTTAGGCAAGCGCCTTAACTGCCAAGCCATCTCTCCAGCCCTCTCTCTCCTCCTTTTCTCTCCTTCTTTTCTCTCCTTCTGGTCTCTAAGGGATTCTTTAGATAGTTCCCAGGAACCAGGAGAATCTGAAGGAGTTGAGTTTCATACCGCCTTCCTTACTCTGAAAATTCTACTCACTTTTTAAAATGAGCAAAGTATTATTATAAAACATGGCTTAATATTTGGAGTAACTTTTAGGTGGGACATAATCAATGCTAGCAATCACTCTTCAGAGAAGACACTGCTCTCATCACAAAAGAAGCTTTGTTGGGAAATAGACGTTTAGAGACATGTTGATTTCAGAATTCATTAGCCAGATACATCCAACTTGTATCCCCCCAAAATGGTTACAGCCTGATTGTAAAATACATAGAGATGAATTATTTACTGGGTTCTCTGGTTGTTTGTAAAGTCTTCCTGATTTATGAGTTGTTGGTATAACAGCCCAAACCTGGCCATGGCATTTGTTTGCTTGTTGGACATGTATGGATTTCCGCCTGGTATGAGGTAGTTCAGGATATGGAGAGTTAGTGTGTGAGCACGGGCTATTAGAAGTTTGAATGTAAGATCAACCATAAAGAAGAGGATAACTGACCCCAAGTTAATTAGAAGGTTATTTAGTATAGACAGTGGTTAAGCATCATGTACTCTGGAACCACACCAGCTTTTATGTGTGTGCATGTGTGTGTGCACCATGGCACACACACATGGAGGTCAGAGGTCAACTTGTGGGTCAATCCTTCTACCTTGTTTTATGGCAGAATCTCATTTTATTCACTGCTGTACTCCATTCTTGAGCTCCTGGGAAGTCCCCTTATTTCTTTCCTCCTTCTTACTATAGGAACACTGGGATTACAGAAGCTCTCTACAGCTTTGAGCTTTTATAAGGGGCCTGGGGATCTGACTCAGGTACTCAGAGTGGCACACAAGCACTTTATTGGCCTAGGCATCTCCCCAGTACCCCCCACCCAGCTTTTAAAGTGGAGCTCTACCATTTGCTCCCCTCACAGACTTGAGTGAACTTCTGATCACCTCTGTACACTACTTTTTTTCTGTAGAAAATGAATAGTGTCACTTATATCCTATGGCTACTATAATAAAGAAAATATCACATGTCTGGATATGATAATTTTTACATGCTCACCAGGTTGTTTCCTGTAGGTTTTCAAAGCTGGGCTGAAGGGGCCTTCCAGTGAGCCAGTTCTTTGATGATGGCTCTATGACACTGTTTCATAAACCTGAAATTACAGTTATGAGTAGACCATTTTAATTTGTCTTAGATTTCTTTTTGAAATTAGTGACCCTTTGAATCTGGATTGAATAAGAGCTGCCACTTCCTGTGGCCGTATAAATCATGATAATTGATCAATCAGAAGTAATTCTTCATTTACATTCTAGTGTGAACAACATGGTAATTCATCGCATATGTGCTGACCTAACTGTTCTAAAAATAAAGTGAAACAATTACATGTGCAGTATCAGTTATTTTCAAAGTGCCAGAACAGATTACGATTTCTCTTTATATGTTAACTCATAAGGAGTATTTTTTTTTTAATTCTGAAGAGTTTGTATTCTTTTAAGAAAATCTGTCCTTAAGATTGCAATTTACATGTAATTTCCCTTTAGGGTAGCCTTTCAATATTTTGTCATTGAAAAACACAAGAAGCCGGGCGTGGTGGCGCACGTCTTTAATCCCAGCACTCAGGAGGCAGAGGTAGGTGGATCACCATGAGTTCGAGGCCACCCTGAGACTCCATAGTGAAGTCCAGGTCAGCCTGGGCTAGAGTGAGACCCTACCTCGAAAAACCAAAAAAAAAAAAAAAAAAAAAAACACAAGAAAAAAGTAGCAACATTTACTGATAAAGAGAATTATCTTGACCAAAAAAAAAAAAAAAAAAAAGAAAAGAAAAGAAAAGCTTACCAGTTTGATCATGTAGAAGTGGAAACGGTAGCTTATGGGGCTGGACTATGATGGGGCATGGGAATTGCATGTGGAACACATATTATGATTAAGATTCTGTTGCAATGTTGCCATTAGATTTCAGGTATCTATTTACTTGTGCATGTCTTTATTTATTCACGTGGTCTCATGTAGCCCAGGAAGGCCTCAAACTCCCTATATAGCTGAGGATGACGTTAAGCTTTTATTACTCCTGCCTCCACCCCCTGAGTTCTGGGATTACACTCGCTTTTATGTGTTACTGGAGATCAAACTCAGACCTTTCTGCATGCTAGGCAGGCACTCTACCCCGCAAGCAATGTCCTCAGCCCCTGCATTATTATTAGGTTTTTGATGTTTCCTGTCATACTTTGAAAGATATGTAAGGAATCAGTGAGTCCATAGGAATTTTTTTTGAGGCAGATATCAACATATGATGGGGCCTTGGAGTAGATTTCCTGTCAATCAGTGCAGAAGACAAGGATTTGAGGTTGAAAAAAAACAAAAACATTGTATCATTATTATTGAAATCTTGAAACTTCTTAGTACTGTCAGTGGGATAACAGCTCAATTTTCTTTGATTATCAGGAGGTGAGCTTGATAGCTGGGAAGAATTGTTACTTTCCTTATTTCAGAAGGACCAGCAATGATGTTACCAAAGCTGTGAAGTTTTGTAATGATTCTAGTCTGGTGTCCCGGCCAGCTCCTAGGTACCAGAAAAACTCAATGCTTTTGTAATGTCTCCAGTCTGGTGCTCTGGCCAGCTCCTTGGTACCTGGAGAACACATGTACATATTGTATCTGAAATGGCACAGAGAAATATGACCCACAGAGAAAGGAGGCTGAGAGCTGAAGCTGCCAGAATCACAGAGACGCATTTCCTTAGTCTGGATATCTGTGTGTTCATCAAGTTCCAAGCCACACTTATTGGCCAGTCTTTTAATGCATTATGTTCGGGTAAATAAGATTCTTTTTTATTGTTTCAAGAGCTTGTGGAAACTAGGTGTGCCTGTAACTGTATATGAATATGGATGTGAATCTGGATGGAACCAGAATGCCTGTATGCATAAACCCTTCCTTATCCCATATGAGCAGCTCGTGAGGTTTTGTTTTCATTTTGTATTCAGTCACTTATTGGAGACCCATCCCAAATTCGAGGATGTTTTATGATGATGTGAGATAGTCTAAATTTAATAAATGTCATTAAAGCCGTGCAGGCAATGAGAGGAGAATCATTGGGACAGCTAGTGTCATGTGAAGTGGTGGCAGGGAAATCTTTGTCTTGGGGGGGGGGGGGACTTGATTGCCTGTAAAGATAAGGGTAGTCATTGATGAGCTTAGGTTCATTTGCTCAGCACATTAGGTAACTAGCTCTGAAGTGCAATGCAGAGGGTCTTCTCAGCTTTACTAGGCTTAACAGAGCATCTGAAGGGTTACACCAGTTTAGAAAAGAAGGTAGTGAAGGACATTCCTGATTTCATTGAGAGGATATCTTTCTGCTCTTTGAAGGTTAAATCCATAGCAAGCACTTGCTGCTTTCCCCCACAATTAGACTATTAAAGACATTTAGTAACAGGAGCTGTTTGTGGCCTTATGTTATAAAAAACTCCCAATTTTTATTGATCAGGGACCATGAAAAGAAACTCGTGCTTCACTGAAGAAAAAATATCTAAACACCAAAAAAATTAAATATCATGAAAAATTGCAAAATGTAAAATAAATAAAAAAAGGAAAGGAAACTTTGAACCTTATATACTGAGCAAATGCCAAGTCTAGCAAATAATGCTAGACCTAGATTACTTGATTTAAAAACAACAAAAACACAAGAAATAGTAAAATATAAAAACAAATTAATGTTTTATAGACCCTGGGAAAAAGAATTTTCAGCAAAGTACAAAAATTTAAAGCATTCCTTTCTTTAATTTTGTAATTCTTTACTGTGGAATAGCTCAGAATGTCAATTCTGTTTTAAGTAGCAGAATTGGTAACTGAGCAAGGAAACATAATTTGGATTATAAAATTCTTGCTTTAATAAAAATTCCTTAAACAAAAAAAATCCCAATTTTTAAAAAATATTTATTTGTGAGGAGAGAGAGCCTTTTGCCATTGCAAATGAACTCCAGATGCGTGCTCTAGCTTGTGCGTCTGGCTTTACCTGGGTACTGGGGAACTGAACCTGAACTGGAAAACATTTCAAGCAAGTCCCTGTAACCATGGTACCATCTTCCCAGCCCCCAAACATCCTAATTTTAAGTGGTCATTTAGAACTAAATAGATATTTAAGAAGAGAGGAATTCAGCTGAGTGTGTTGGCTTGCACCTAATCCCAGCACTAGGGAGGCTGAAGCACGTTGCTGTAAATCCAACAGTTTGAGTTTAAGATTTTCTCAATTGTGGGAAGAAGGAAAGGGAAACAAGGTAGCCCATGTGATGAGCTTTCATTCATTCTCAGTCAGCTGCTTTCAATCTTGATCAGCTGTGTGAGAGAAATGTAAGCCAGAAGAATATAAAAATCATATCATATCATCTCCTGAGAGAGAGATTTTACTGTTCACAGTTATGCAGAAGAAGAAATTTGGGATGAGAGAGATGGCTCAATCAGCAAAACACATGCAGAGCAAGTGTGAGGACCCAAGTATGGAAGGGAGGAGAGAGATGAGGGGAAGAGAAAGGAGGGGAGGGAAACTTACTCTTATGCTGTATCTCGGGGGCAGGAAAGAAAATCCATCTTCATCCAGGGAGGATCACAGTATGAGGGGCATGGTCACTAACCTGGGTTAGCTCATCCCACTCAGCAGGCAGTCATCTACCAACGGCTCACTTTTGGCCAACTATGTACTACCTATTTTGCTAAATACTTGATATTCTTATTAAAGCAGCGTTGTTTTAACTTAAATTTATTTTAAAAGGAAATTGATGTAGGAAAGCCTTTCCCACAAGAAGATAAGAGTAAAATCAAATACAAGGAAAACAGTAGGTTTGAACTAGTTGCTTTGCTTGCTGGGGATTGTGATCACTGGGATTTGCTGGGTTTTTTTTTTTTTTAAATTTAAGAGCAAAACAATTCAGTGAGATTAAATGTCAGAATGGTGAAGGGGAGCCAAACCTCATAGGAGCCGTGGTGACTAGGATCCCATCCTGTTCATCCTCTGGATAATAGTTTTATTTCTATTCTTTTTTGCTTGTGTACATGAGGGTGGCGTCCATGCCTATGTGTATGCATATGTGTATGGACACATATGTACTTGCACATGTGGAAGCCGGAGTTGGACATAGTGTGTCTCCCTCTATTATGTTTGGGTCACAGTCTGTCACTGAGCTAGGCTACAAGTCAGAGTTCACTGGCTTGCCTAGCCTAGCTATCCAGTTTGCCCCTGGCAGCCTCCTTATCTCCCTCCTCAGTGCTAGGGTTATAGATGTGCGCCAACACACTGGGCACAGGTTGCTGCTGGGGGATCTCATCTAAGGTTCTCAAACTTGCACAACAGACCTTTATCCTCTGAACCAGCTCCCCAGTCCTGGGTAACAGTTCAAAGCATTCATGCTGTAAAAACACAGCAATCCATACATAGATGTAGGAATCTCTACAAGTATGTCGTGTTCAAAGCGTATTTTGTAAAATGGTGCTGTGCACATTTAGCTAGACAGTAAATCAGTCACTAGATACAAGCAGAGGAGCCGGAGATGAACTGAGGAGTGACTTGCTCATCATGCCAGTCTTACTCCTTCACAGCACAGCTGACAGCCACCAAAATAATGTCAGTGGAGCCAAGTAAAATAATGCCTGGTCCCCCCTGAGCTCATCTTGCCTGTTGCTGCCATCAGTGGTCTGAGCTGAACACTTGGCACAGCTACTGGGATTTGTTTGGCCAAGGTGGAATGACACTAGCATCGACTGCAGGAAGGTGGAACCCATCGTGACCAAAGAATTTCAGAGGCAGACATTTATGTCATAAGCTAGAAACTGGGAAAATCTTCTTTTGTAATGTTTGTTTCTATAGATTTAAAAAAGAAAACAAGACTTGTATTAGGTATTACCATACATCCCCTTTTTATCTGTTGAAGATTCAAGTATAGCTCCTATTATTCTTTTGCTAGACTACTCTTCAAAAGATTATTTTACAAACTTTTTGATGCTCACCTACAACAAGGAACATGGCTTATATGCGACCCAGGATAGCCTTGTCAAATGCTGAGTCTCTTATACATGGATAAAAATGGACATAAGTTGTACAAATGATATTTAGCCTTACTACATACAGTATAGTATTTTCATTCTGTTTTATTATTTTTCTTTTAATGCTGTTAGCTTCCTACTAAGGTGACTCAATGGCACCCTGTAGGGCAGTGGCTATAGTTTGAAAATATTCTGCTTTGGAAGATAGAGCTCTCCCTTCTAGGTGGCCAGATATCTTATACTCCAAACTCAGCCAGGCCTGCTGGTGGCAACTCTAATTCCCAGCCAGTTGCCAGAAAAATGAAGTCAGATTTTACATTAGAATATATGACTATGTTTGCAAAAAATAGGTCTCTGACTGGGGAGAAGGCTCAATGAGTATGGTGCTTGCCGCTCGAGTGTGAGGACCTGAGTATGGGTCCCCAAACCCATGTAAAGACCGGTACAATAGGAAACTTCTGGAATCCCAGTGTACCTCAGTGAGATGGGAAGTAGGGACGGAAGAATCCCCCAGAAGGTTGTAATCCTCCTATCCTGGTGTATGTAGCAATGAACAATAAGAGACAATGCCTCAAACAAGGTGGGAAGTGTGCACCCACACCCACATTTATCCTCTGGCCTCCATATGCATATTGTACATTCATGCACCCACACTCAGGCACACACATGCACAAAGATTTTTTTTGTAAGTCCTTTTACTTATGCCATCTTGCCTGAGGCCAACTCCAAGGGCTATACATACCATTAGGAGATAGATGGTATTAGTCAGGGTTCACAATGACTGTATTAGACTTACCACAGAAACCCCAATCAAGATTTTGGGAACTTGTGTTGTTTCAAAGCATGGAGCCTTGGGGTGCCAGGTAATACCTTCTTTTATAGAGGAAACTTGGACCAGCCTGACATCTCGTGTGGATGCTATTGCTGACACGTGTTAAGACTGCCTCCAAGATGCTATTGGGGAATTCATAAGTCTTACCCATACGGGCTTCTGCATTTACTGTTTGTTAACCTATGAGGAAGTAATATCCACTGTGAGGCTTGAGGTGTGTTAGGGAAGCACAGAGGGAGTCTGCTTGAATATATAAGCTCCCGAGTGTGGGGACACTTTTACTGAGTTCTGTACACCCCCTGTTCCTGGTACGGGCACCATGCTCAGTGAAGAGTGTGTGATCTTTCAGTATCTGCTGTCTCACTCAGGTACAGATTCTTAAGTCAGATGATCAACTTCTAAGGGTAAGATGGCAGGTCATCTAACATTAGATGCATTCATGGGGGAGGGAAGATGATAGTATATCATGAGGCCTGGGGATATTTGATACTTTGGCAACATCTCCCTCAGACAGGTGGGGTCTGCCAGCTGCCCACACAGGAATAGTAGCAGGTTAAAATAGATCTCCCTCCCAGAGTCAGGAGGAATTCCAGAGTGGGGTTCCTTTATTTGGAAACATGGAGTAAAATGGACTTCCCAGAGAGAAATCATGGGGAAGCCCGAATTTTGCCTATAAAATTAGATAGATATAATAGCATAAGAAAATAAAAAATTCAATTTCTCATGTATGGCATTTGGTTTTGTAAATTAAACTTTAAAGAAAGAACTCTGCTACATCTACGGAACCCGGATTTTACCTGTTTTGCATGTGTGTGTGTGGGTATGTATGTGGGCAGATGCATATGCGTGTAGGTCTTTATGTGTATAGGCACACGTGTGTGTGTGTGTAGGCCAGAGTTCAACATTGGGTATCTTCCTCAATTGTTTTCCACTTTGATTTTTTTAAATATTTATTTATTTTATTTGCAAGAGAGAGAGAGGCAGAAAGAGAAAGAGAGCGAGAGAGAGAAACATGGGCATACCAGGGCCTCTTTCAGGAACAAATGACCTTCAGATTCATGCTGTCACTTTGTGCCTCTGACACTACATGGGCACTAGGGAATTGAACCTGGCCTGGCAGGCTTTGTAGACAAGTACTTTTAACTGCTGAGCCATCTCCCCAGCCCCGCTTTGTTTTTTGAGACAAGGTCTCAGTGAACCTCTAGCTCACTGATTCAACTAAACCAGCTAGCCATCAAGACCCAGGGTTCCTCCTGTCTCTATCTCTCTGGCACTGGGCTTAGAAGAGTACCACTATGCCTGACTTCCATATGTGTACTGGTGATCTAAACTCAGGTACACATGATTGTACAGTGAGTACCTTACCAACTAAGTCATATATCCAGCCTGTCTTTACTTTAAAAATATTTTATTTTTATTTGTTTGAGAGGGAGGGAAGAGAGAGAGAATATGGGCACACCAGGGCCTCCAACCACTGCAAATGAACTCCAGATGCATGTGGTACCTTGTGAATCTGTCTTATGTGGGTCCTGTGGAATTGATCCTAGGTCCTTTGACTTTGCAGTTGAGTGCCTTAACTGCTAAGCCATCTCTCCAGCCCTTAAAAAAAAATTTTTTTTTTAAATTTATTTGAGAGTGAGGGAGACAGAGAGAGAGAGCGGGGGGGGGAGAAAAAATGGGCAGTCTTTACTCTTCCTGTAAATATTTCCTTATCCTGTGTAGCATTAAGATGTAGGCAAGCGTGTTATTTCTGAGTAGCCTGCTTTCTGCAGGGCGGCATAAGGTCCCTTCATCAGTTGGGCCTTTTACTCGTGTGTTGTTGGTGGTATGGCTGTATTTGGAGAATATTTAACATTAGTCATCTTTGGCCTTTGCTTCCTCATCCATTAACTCAGATCTCATCTCTCCTTCCTAGCCAGCTTTAAGAACCTGAAATTGACCACAATGAAGTCCTCAGCTGTGCTTTTCCTCCTTTCCTTCTTGAGTGTGGTACTTTTTCAAAGGAAGTTCAGCCATTGCTGTTTCTGTGGAATTTTCATACATGTTCCAGAAATAATGCTCTTACCAGTGTTGCTTAATTAAACTGAGTTCTCAGTGAAGCGATAAACCATATTGGAACTTTCTGATGGCTTAGTGGGGAATGCAAATGAGAGCATGAAACAAGGACTTTGAGAAAGGTCTCCATGGTTTCTTGCCACTAAACCCCACCCCAGTATGGATACTAAAATCCTGTTGTAATAAATAGATTTATGTTGCCTTCTAACTGGTATCTGCCTCTCAGAATATGTGAGATTTGTTTTCTCTGCTCAACCAGTGTGGGGGGGGGGATAACTCCCAATACAGGAATATCTTCAGAGATTGAATATTAAACTGAACAGAATGGAAATCTTAATTGGATGATCAAGCAGAAATACTCCATAGACAGACCTGAACATGTTTTCTAACATTTGCTAATAGGGACATTTAAACTTGAATTCTCGTGTTTTAGAGTTATAAAATGAATACAGAGCAACTATCTTAAATTTCCCTTAAGCACTTCAGCCAAGAAAGAAATTGAAATTGTTCAGATGTAGCAGGGCATCATATGCCAGCCAGCCTAAAGCTGGATGTTTGCTTCCGGAGATGGGGGCATTCTGGGCTCACATTAAAATAGTTTACATGGTGTGTAGGTTGAGGCTAGAGATTTTGGAAGGAAAAGGTAAAAATAGTGCATTTCTTTGTCTCTTGGAATAGCAAAAGATATTCAAATGGATTTTTCCCCCCTCAGTGAGTGAGACCTCCATTGTAGAAATTAAGAAGACAGTGGCAAACTCTACATGATTGTCTAATTTTGCCAACATTTGGGGTAATTTTGAGTTCATGCAATGTATTTTACTTAGCTTGTCCTAACTTTAATGAACAGATTAATGTCAGACAGAAGCATACTGTTTGTATCCATTTACAAATATTAATTGTCATGAATGCTATTATTTCAGAACATTATGTAAGAATGGCTCTTGGAAATGACAAAAACAGAACAAAGGGGCTTCATTAATAATATATTTTTTCTTCTCCTCCCCCCCAAACTACCTTTCATTTATTTTGTCCCACATAGCACCAGAATGTGTGTGCCCTCACCCCCCCCCCCCCGAGGTGGAGCACCAAATTAGGAAATAAAAGTTACTAATTTGTACTGGAAATGTAGCCTTTCCCTAATTAGGCACAAAGTGGTTTTAGCACTGAAGTTTGATTACAAAGTGAAAAGGGTCTGTCTTTCATTAGCCTCTTTCCTACATGGGCATGGTTCCTTTTTTTCTTTTCTTTTTTTTTCCCCCGTATTTTCCTAGTTCTTTTTGTCCCTTCCTAAGGTCACCCGTGACTTCCAACGTCCTGATGCAGATGTAGAAAGATGGTTCTGTCACAAGGACACAGGGTTCCACTCAGGAAGGGCACTGGAAGCAAAACTCCCAGGTTATAAATGGACCGCTTGTTTCTCTTTATCCTCCCATCATTTACCGCAGAGGGAATGTCCCACCCTGTCAGAGAGAGAAGAGAGCCGCCGCAGTAGCAATGGAAGTGAAAGCATAAAGCTAATTGGTGGTGGTTTACCGTTACAGACCACCTAGGAGACTCTTAGACTTTTTAAGGAAACTGAAATGCCATTTTGATTTAATTTTGGAGTCCTGAATGTGGTGGCACGCATAATACTAAATGTTCCTGGAGATGGGAAATAAGTAACTGCTTCATGGCATGAGATTTGCCTGTATATTTAATAATCTGCTTGTGGAATTCCCATGACTAGGGGACCATTCATGCTGTCATCAGTGAATGGGACAGTCCCTGTTGTGAGCTGGCCACCTGGGGTGCAGACTCCCCCAGTGACTGAGAAAAAGCTTCTGCCTGGGAGAGTGACTTCCCTCCCAGCTTTCCTCTTGCTTAATTTTGTTTGGGGTCCTGAAGTGCATCTCCATGACAGAATCTCCTGGCTGCTGAGTGTCCTTGGCTGTGGGGCAATGTGTTCCCTTGTGTCCATGGCCAAGTGTGGTCATGCCTACGAGACACTGGGGAGAAAAGTGCTGAACATCATATGTAGATTGGTTTGGGGTCTCCAAGTAGCAGCACACACACGTCACCAATGACAAGTTCTGAAAACCAGTGGGGGGATGTTGACTCTTGGCCTGAGGCTGATGTAACCAAGTCTGCTTATTCTGTTATTGCATGGTCCGCAGAAGCGCTTATGCAGGAAGAGCCTTACTTCCATCAAACCCTCCTTCCTTCACAGCGGTGAGCAGTAGTCCTGCTTAGATCAGAGTGAGCTGCTACAAGTTTACCTTTCAACCCTGATGCTTGGCCGAACAGCCTCGGGCAAGTTACTTCACTTCTGTGGACTTGCATTTTCTTATTGGAAAAGTGAGAGCGAACGCCCCCATTTCATAAGTTAGAGGTGCTTATTCAAATGAGTTATTACATCTCAAAAGTTTTGCAGCTCTGAGAAGTGTTCCGAGCACATAACAAGAACATAACAACACGACGGTGCCTTAGTAGTCTCCCTTTGCTAAGTACTTCTGGTAGCCAGTGGGTGCGTAACACAGGGACGGTAGCTGTTCCAATCGATCTCTTCATGCATTCTCTACTCCACCCTGTGACAGTAGGTGGTCTTGAACTCATTTTACAGGCAACAACACTGAAATTCTAGTTAAGCCTCTCACTTGGTCCCACGAAGCTGACCATGGTGACAGGATCAAAGGCCACGTGTGGCTCCTGTGTGTCACATGTCTTCTTAACCATATCTGCTGCCAGGAGAAAGAGAGTGAAACCTTGTTTAGTGCACAAGCACATCAGAGGACTCTCCTATAGGCGTGGGCTTATGTACACAGCCATTAAGCACATGTCTAACCATGAAGAATCCCGGCAGAATGCGGCCCCTACTTCTGAACAGGGCTGTTCTTCTGCACACTGAAGCATGTTTGAACCCTGAAAATTGACACTTGAGTAAAGAAACCTCTGGCCTCCAAATTCATCTTACCTCCATCAGAAGAGAGTATTGTATGGCAATAAAACCTGTTTGTCAGTTGCTTTTGGTGTGTTCTCCGATACTTGTTGCCAGGATACCATGCAGGCGGCTGCACCGTGGTTAAGTTTGAAGCACCTTTATTGCTATAAGCAAGGCACAATTCCAGCCACAGTCTGGAAAATAGCAGCAATAACAAAAGCCACTTCTAGAAAATTATAGAAAAGTAGAAAGAAATGTCTCCTGCAATTTTTTCTTAGGCAGGCTGAAGTCAAGATTAAATGAAAGCCTTGCCAGGAAATTGCCTCACAGATGAAAATGGCCACAGGACACAGAAGAGGCTCTTGCTGTCACTGGAGTACACAGACCACATGGAGGGAGTCAGACATGACCTTCTTTATGTCACAATCCCCAGTGCATGGGATTGTGTGTGATGACATCACTTGGTCCTTTGAGCCTGTGGTGAGTAGGGTGCAAGGCAGGCAGTAATAAGGAACCTGATAGACTTGTCAGGAGGAAAAGCCTGGAAATACTGACGTGTTCACTCTTCTGCCTCAGCTAGCCTGAGCTGACAGGAGGTTTTGGAGCCATGATTGTTAGCTCACACCAGGGCTTCTTTGTAATGAGTCACCTTACTTCCTTTCTCTCAGGCATGCTCCCCTACTACTTTGGGATTTCGGAGAGCCCATCCACACACTTTCTGTAATGAATTCTTCAGTTCTATGTGGGTCTTTGAAAAACCTCAAAATGCCAACACATCGGGTATGAGCAAGGAGCACCCATAATCAGGGTACCTAGGCACATTTTGTCTTTAGATATTGCTGAGTTAATTTCAACTGTGCTTGGGAGATAGGACCTGAGAGGAATTGTATTCATTCAGGTGGTGGCTGGTGTTCCCACATAACTTTTGCACAAAGTTCATGAATGGAGAAACGTTCAGTAGTAAACTCTTTCCAGCTCATTAACTGTGTGCTAATATTACTTGTGTCTAAGCACACAGAAAAGGAAATCGCAAGGGAGGTAGTTTCCCAGCAGTCTTTGCTACAAATTTCTATTTTAGGTTTTTGTTAATTTTTTAAAAATTTAATTTATTTGAGAGACAGCGGAAGAGAGGGTGAGGGAAGAGAATGGGCATGCCAAGGCTTCCAGCCATTGCAAATGAATTCCAGATACATGTATCACTTTGTGCATCTGTCTTTAGAAGGGTACTGGGAAATTTAACCCTGGACATTAAGCTTTGCAGACAAGCACCCTAAGCACTGAGCCATCTGGCATTTGGATATTGTTAATTTTTAAATAAAAGCCTCTTCTGGGCCTAGCTGACTCCATTAAAGAGAGCACTAATCAGTCATGTCCCCAAATCCCACATCACACTGAAGATCAAGTTGAGCAGAAATTAAGGTGTGGACAGTCTTACCAAGCTACGCCACTAGATGCTTTGAGAATAAGGGTCTTGAGACTATATGGTACAACTTGGCTTAACTTTAACATTTTTTTTTCCCCTTTTTGTAGTTCAGTTTCCCAATTCTCCACAAATTTCACTTCCCTCTTGAAGGTCTTTGACTTCTTCACTAATACTTCTTAAAGCTATCATCTGAAACAAATGTACCATGAGCCAAACAACATGGCATAGTTTCTGCAAGCCTTACTGAGATGCATGGTAAACAGCTATTCTTCTGTCAACAAGTATATTGATTCAGCAAGTTTGATTGAGCCAAAATTTCAATTGCTAAAGGATTTTAATTCCAACAAGAGTTGCCTAAGCTTGTATTTGGGGTCGATCCTTGCATTTTGCATTTTTGTTGTTGTTGTTTTATATTTGCTTGCTGAGAAGAAGCAGGATTGCCTCACTCTAACAACCCAGCTAGTTCTTGGACTAACTAGGTATTCCAAGTGAACCTTGATCTCATGGCACTCCTCCTGCCTCAAGCTTTCAAGTTCTGGGATTGCAGGCATGAGTCACAATGCCCAGCTTCTAGATAAATTTCTTAATACACTAGGAGAGCTTAGCATTCTACTTACAGGGCCCTGAAAATTCATTTTACCTTTTGTGTAGTTTGGATCACTAATCTATTTCATAGAGAAAAAGGTACGTGAAAACTTCCTGTTGCACACTGAAGACTCTAACATTCTTTTATAAATGAATATATTTTTATTTATTTGTGTGAGAGAGAGAAAGACAAAGGGAGGGAGAATGGGCACGCCAGGGCATCCAGCCACTGCAAATGAACTCCAGACACATGCGCCACCTTGTGCATCTGGCCTACGTGGGTTCTGGGAAATAGAACCTGGGTCCTTTGGCTTTGCAGGCAGGTGCCTTAACTGCCCAGCCATCTCTCCAGCCCAAGACTCTCACATTCTTATTTGGTGTACTGGAACCTGGAAAGATGAGCACTTGATTGTAGGTTGGTTGGGGATGGGCAGGACGCAGGTTATTTGTCCATGATGCAGTCTTGCTCAGTACAGATCTCTGTTCACATCAGTTTTAGTTTTGGATGACTTTGGGTAACACCTCTATTCACATATGTAAGTAGTATTATTTTAATTAGTGTCAGTTTAGACTTTGTTCTCCCATTCTTAACACTAGCTAAACAACAAGTTTGGAATAGAGAACTTATAGGGAAAATAGAAAAACATCACCCCTGTTGTGTATGCTGGTGTGTGCCAGTGTGTGTGTGTGTGTGTGTGCATGCAGGCATGTACAGCTGTTACTCTTCTACAGTGCACACAGTTATTCCTTGCAGAATGATAGCAGTACAACTCATAGTGATTTACTTTGGTTTCTCTCTCCATTCCTTCTTTTGCTTTGCCTCTCTTTCCTATCCCTTACTTCACTTTTCTTTCTTTCTTGCTTGCTTGCTTGCTCGCTTTTTTGAGGTAGGGTCTCATTCACTGTGTAGTCTCAGGGTGGCCTCGAACTCACGGCGATCTTCCTATCTCTGCCTCCTGAACTTCACTTATCTTTCAAATTACATGACACTAAAAACCTTTTGGTAGTCTAACATACATTTTTAAGGATATAGTGAATTTTATTGTAAAAGTACATAAATAAAATTGTATAGTAAGATAAAACATCATATAAAATTACTAAAATGAAAAAAATGATTTGAAAATTATATTTCAGTCTCAACTCTTCTCTTTCCCTATCATTTGACCTTGGGTAAAGGTCTTAGGTTCATTTGGAGCTCAGCTTCCTTATTTTAAATGTGGGGATGAGAATACCTATTTGCCCTGATATGCTTTGTTTTGTCAAAGGAAGATGGGATGTACTAACCTGCATTTTCAATGATAGCTATTGTTCAAGTAATACATGACATTGATTTATTAATGTTAAGAATCAGAGAAAATCTTTGCAGGTACAGAGAGCAATGGAAGCCGTCTCCTGCCCATGCAGTGAGAGGCCAGAGACAGGCAGAGCTGCAGGCCATCTTGCACTCATCTAGTGGGTGCCCAGTCCCACACCCAGGGTGCTCCTCACAACACCATGCTGAGTCCCACCAACACCTTGTAGCATCTTACCAAAGGTTTTCCCCTTTCTCATCTTACAACTTTCTTCTTTAAAAAGTATGTATGCCCCTGTAAGCACTTTAACTTTTAAACACACATCATATTCTTGTCTCAGCTGAAAACATGATCAAGTCTAGTAATTTTTATTCAGTTTGCCAGCTATTTGAGTGTCTACTTGAAACTCGGGCCATTGTGTTTAATTTGTGGGGGAAGGGAGAAGATTAGGGTTCTCATGTGGCTCCTCAACAAGTGGGCTGTAGGTATTTGCAAAGACTTGTGTAGGGGATTGTCAGGCTTCCCTTCTGAAGCATCAGTGACTGGGTTCACTTGGACAGACTGTAAGACAGAATGGCAGCACAAAAACCCTAACATAACAAATGCGTCATCAAGCACAGCATGGGAGCCAAAGTGTTGGGAACTCAGGAAGGACCAGATGCCGTGGCTGCACTACTCTTCACAGTCAGAGGGAAATAGGGGTACCAGTAATTATAGAAGTAGTGAATGGTTTTAGGGGGATGGGAGGGCCCAGAGAAAAATGCAGTGTCCTAGGACAGGATTTCTCTGAATCTCAGGTATGATGTTTGACTTTCAGCCTCTTCCAGTCTGATATGGGTTTAGTCCTCCTTGCTAATGAAATTTCAGTAAGAGGATTAAAGGCAGCTGCATTCCACTGATGGTCTAGACTTTGAGTACACAGGGAAGCTAGCGAAAGCCCTTCACTAGATCTGAAGCTGGTGGTGTGGGACACGGTCAGGAGTTTCTGAGGCTGCTGCTGTCATCAGACATGTCAAAGTACCATAATTTGGGGTATTTCTTTCTGAGTTCCAACACTCACCTTGAAAATGACATGGCACTGTGGTCACAGAGGTGGGGGGTGAGGCACAAGAGTGGCCGTGCAGGCAGTGTGGTGACATGGTTGGTGCTTCCGGGGTCCAAGCCCCGTGGTGAAGTGCAGAGAGTGTATTCATTCCTGGATCTGCTGTGAGCTCTCTCACGGTCAGCTCTGTCATTTTAAAGCCCTGTTCTACCTGTTCATTATGGCATAACACCTTTTTATGCCATTGCTTTCACAGATTATGCTGAATTACAGAGTAGTCGTTTTTGTGGAAAAGATGAAGTCCTTCAGATCTTAGATATTTTCTGTAATACTAACTTACTGGCTTAAAAAATAATAAATGAAAGGGCACTTGACTGTGTTGTACCCACTTCAAAGGAGCATTTTATCACAGCCGTTTGGCAGGATGGGAGCCTACAGCTCAACCACCATTGATAGTGAGCCCCAGTTGGACACTCGGTAAATGAAATGATCCTTCAGCGCAGGACTGAAAGCGCTAGAGATAGAAGGGGCCAGGGTAAATAGTTCGTGTCCTTTGGTCAAGTCAATACTTGCCTGTGCCTCTCTGAAAAGCTGAAGGGCTAGGTGGGCTTGTCAGACTGGACTCATCGTGGTCGAGCCTGTGCGTAAAGCAGTGTTGGGGGTGTCTACAAAGCATCTCTGGCTGAACCAGCTCCCTCTGCTCGGGGAGCATGGTCAAGGGGCCGGGTTGCTCTTCGAAGGTTTGTACAGCTGTAGCTCAGAAAATGCCTCTATCCTGGAGTAGTTCTCCTGATGAGGAAGAGATTAGCAGTCAAGGGCTCCAGAGAGCGGGTAAGAGTGTGCTTAGAAGAGGCCGGCCTTTCACCCAAGAAGGTAATTAATGGCTGACAAGTTCTGTTGTTTTTTTTTTTTTTTTTTTTTTTTTTGGTTTTGTTTTTTTCCCAGTTGGTGGCTGAGTGTCAAGTGTCAGACAGTGCTTGAACAGGTTTGTTAATCCTGACAACTGCTGGTTCACCAGTGTATCAGAATAGAGGGGATTTGCCCTCTACGCTTTAGGCTTTTGTGCCTCCTGCAAACTACTCATGTCTAGAGGATGTGCCAAGAGTACATACAGCCACAGGCTCTTCTCACAGCCAAGCGTTTGCATTTGTGGCCAGGTAGATGTGACCAGCTTATCTGGAGCAGAGGAGACACATCCTTCTCTATTGGCTTTGACATTGTAAAAAAGTATTACAGTGGGGTTTCCCATCTAGAGTCTAGTATGATCTTTGTGTACATCTTTGTGTATGAGAGTAGTCAGATATTTATATTTAGTGCATTTCCATAGAACAGGGTTTGGCATGTCTTTCCCATAAAGATGGTAAATATTTTTGCCTCTGAGGCCACAACATCATTGCTGTAGCAATTTCACTCTGCTGTTGTGGTGGAGAAACAGCCATGGCATGTTAGCAGATGTATGTCACTGTACCTCTATAAAAACTTTGTTTAAAATTTTTTTAAAAAAAGGGAGTGGAGATGGCTCAGTGCTTAAAAGCACTTGCTCTACAGGCCTGTCAACTTGAGTTCAGATCCCAGCACCTTCATAAAGCTGGGCACAAAGTAACATCTGCCTTTGTACTTCCAATACCCCAGTGACACGAGAAGCAGACTTAGCTGAATCCCCATGCCCACAGCTCAACAAGCCTGGCAGTCTAGAGGCAGACAGCAAGAGAGACCCTGCCTCACACAGAGTGGAATGAGAGGGACAACCCCCCTAGGTTGTCATTTGACCTCCACATACACACTGTGGCACATGCACACTTTTACACGTACACACACACACACACACACACACATGAGTGACCTGTAGGCTATAAGCTCAGCATTTCTTCCCTGGCAACCATAAGCCTCACCGCTCTTGCCTGGATGATGGTTTGCTCTGAGGTCCTGTCCTGACAGGAAAGGTCACCATAGGACCTCAAAGAGACCTTTGGGGTAGGTAAGAGTGATCAATATTTCTCTAAGCTGCCCCTGGTTTCCAGCCAACCATTGGCAACCACATATCTTGTTTCGGGCTCCGAGATAAGCCTGGTCCCCGGCACAAGGTGGGACACAGCAGTGCAGAAACCCTCCCTCTAGGCAAGGAATGGCGCAGCTGCTTCTCACTTTGTTTGAGTATCCACACTAAAAACCCTGGACACTACCTTTTCGAGACTCCAGAAGTTTTCCCATTCTCCCACCAAGCCACAGAAATCCGCACAGCACCGAGGCATAGGTTTCCTGAGTGCGAGGCGGGCTCCGTGAGTTCTGCTAAGGAGGGCGGTGCCCTTCCCACACAGGCGCTTCGCTGTCCAGCCCAGCCCCTGGGCACGTGAAGTGGTTTCCATTAACACCAGAAGTGAGGCAGTTTGGGGACACTTCTCCTTTTGGCACTGCTCTCCTGTACCTTACAGTGACTCAGGTGCGCTTGGAACCAAGACACAGTTAATGGTGGCTGAGTTACTTAAACTGTGACAGGCGGAATGTACTGTGTGATTGATGGCTGTTGTTCCCACTAAGATCAGCAGAAACTTGTGTCTGACATCCATGTGAGGTTTTTGAGGACTGTGGAAGAAGAATGTATCCAAGAAACCATCGATACAGCTAAGTGCTATGATGAATGCAGCCACCATGCTTCTCTTTTCCTTTCTTAAAAGTCAACTGGAGTCACCTAGAATGAAGCATGGGCCCGGATTGCCACACTACTGTGTTATCAACTAGCAATTCCACTGGAATGTTTATGCTTTGCAAGAGCTTATTAAAATCTTTGAAAGCAAGATAACAGATACAGGAAGAAAACCAACCCCTGTGACCACAGAGCTCAGAGCAAACATTAGATTTGTTTACTTTTGATGATTGAGTTTGAGGAAAAGAGTGATTTAAGCCCGGAATACTAACGGTTCACTTCGGCTTGCTTATTTGTTGCAAATGGTAGATACTAAATGACTTCCAAAGTCTCTTTCTGCAAGTCAGAATTCTGTCACCACAAACCTCATTAAGTTTCAGAGAGCTATGATGCTCTCCCTTCAGGGAAAGCCCAAGGTTGTCTTGGGCATTTTTGCTAATACTAACCCCCTTTGTCCATCTGTCTTCCTGCCCTGTCCCAACTTGGAAATCTCAAGTGAGCAATGAGGGGAATATACTCTCCTGTTTTCTTACAAGACCTCAGGGCAGTGGTGACTGTCATTCATGCTCTCAGGACTTTGAGCATCTGCCTTTGAGGTTCACTCATAGAAGGGTATGTTGAAGTGAGTGAGCACTGCCTGCACAGGGCAGATAAAGTTAGAGGCAGGCCTGGAGGACTGTCAGCCAGGCAGCTGAAGTTTTGATTGGAAAGGTATGTGGCCCTCCGGAGCTGGCTTCAGCCAGATGGCATCAGTCTTTGAAAAATGTACTTCAGCCCAGCCTCTGTGGAACACGTTGACTTAAGGATTTTGCCCTCACTTAGAAGTGAGAATATTTCTCTTGGGGCCTCCCCTTGATGGAGATATTTGCTCAGAAAGCGTCCTCTGCTAATATGTTTAAGGATTTATAATGAAAACAGAGGCACTCTTAAATAAAAGGACACAGACATGAAAGGCAGTAATGGTTGCTGCTATCTGTTTATGAAGATAAGAGTTTTGTCACAAAGGCACCATAAATGGTGGGAATCCAGAGTAGAGGAGTGGTAGCTGCTGGTAAATCACTATTCTCATCCCTGTAGATTGAAGAAAAGGGGGGACACAAAAAGTCCTTAAAACCAGAAAAATAAAAGTCCTCCAGAGCATTAGTGTGGGGTTACCAGCAGAGAGCATTTATGATTGGAGTGAATGTGTGTGTGTGTGTGGTGTTATTGTTGAATGCATCATTTTAAAATAAATTTTTACATTTTGTATGTATTTATTTGAGAGAAGGAGAGGATGAGAATGGGTGTGCCAGGGCCTGTAGCCACTATAAATGAACTCCAGACGCATATGCCACCATGTACATCTGGCTTATGTGGGTCCTGGGAAATTGAACCTGGGTCCTTAGGCTTCACAGGCAAGTGCCTTAACCACTAAGCAGTCTCTTTAGCCCTAATCTCATTGTTGAGGGAAACCATATTGAAGCTTTACAGTTACACAACTAAACCATGCACAAGTCAGCCCGTGCGGCAGGTGGAATACCATACCATGATGCTGTGAGGAGCAAGGCATCATGAATGCTCATCAGGTGAATATGTTGGCAGTAAGAACTAGTATCTTGATCTTCTAGACAAGTGTCCTAACCCATTTCTGTCCACAGCCACGTACAGAGGAAGGAGCAAACCAAAACAAATACTGTCCATCTGTCGGATGTTTACAGTAAGAATGAAGCTAGAGGTGGAAGAGACTTTTTGGGTACCACTTTGAAGGCATGAGTACAAGAAAGGGTTACAGAGCCTAGGGTTCACCTCCCCCGTCCTCCTCTGTGCTGGTAGACACATGATGGTGGTGCCCATGGGTGGAGGCTCACCCCCGTACTCCTCTGTGTAGAGGAAGGTAGGTCTTGCCTGACTTCAGTCAAAAGGCTTCGCTTTGAGGAACTCTTGACCAGTACAGCTGGCCACTCAGGTCAATGGAACATCTTACAAAGAAGACCCTGATGAAGCCTAACTTCACCAGTAAATGCTCATATGCTCATTGCTTAATGAGGAGTATGGGGCATGGCAGGCCACCTACTATGACACCAAAATCAGTTCACTTTCATGAACTTTGTAACCATTGTGACCAGTAAAATAAAAAACAAATATGCCTGTGAATATTATTACCACAAAACAGCAAATTCTAGTCTGCTGTCTTGCTAGCCTTTGCTTGGCCTCATCTAGACCATGTGCTCTGTGAGTTGGCCGCTCTGTCTTTGCATGTCAGTCACCCTTCCCTTGTTCATAGGCTCGCTCATTTAGTCATTCGTTGCTCCACTGAGGAAATACTTGAGGCCTTCTGCGCAGTAGTCGTTGTTATTGTTTGTGTTGCTCACAGTAGGTAGAATAAGCAGTGAACTGAGCTGAGTACACATCTTTGGGGTGGTAAGTGCTGAGAAGGAAAATAAGGCCAGGATGGGGGACCAGAAAGTAACTGGAGACCACAGTGACATCGCCTTCTTAGCCACCCTCAGGTGTGCTTGTTCCCTCCTCTGCCTCCTGGCTTTTTATCCTTATCCCGGAACATAGCTGTGCGCTGGGGTGGGGAATATTGTCACCCTCATTAGCAGATAAGGGAATCAAAGCAAGGTGCTTAAGATGTGGGCTAATAAACATAGCAGGTGGCCTGTGGGTCTCTCAGAGCCCCTGTAGTGAGCCTCTAGAAAGTTCTGTGTCTGCTACAGCCCCAGCCCAGTCTGGCCCCTGGGCCAGGAGAAGGCTTTTGAGCATGTGCTGGACTTCAGGGCACTAAGGCGCCCTCCTCATTTAGCACAAGGGAGGAGGGAAATCTCGATGTCAGAGAAGACCTCACATTAACCAGGAGAGTGTCTGAGAGCACTCCACCACAGGGCTGAGTGGCCCAGCCTCCCAGAAGCACCTGGGTAGGCCTTGGTGCCTTACACAGTATCTGGAGAACCTGGAAGAGGGTGGGAATAACTGTGAATCAGCTGATCTTAGTGGATGGGAGGGGATAAAAGAATTTTGTGCAGTAGAAATCCAAAAGCATCCATGTAGTGGCCTCCAAGTTAAACTTACGTCGAGAAACAGGTGGTGCGTGTCTGCAGCCCCTCTCTCCAGCCCCTCACAAAGATCACCCACCTTCCCCTTCTCCCTGGGCATGTGGGGCTGTTTGGAGAGAAACTCAGCCATCCAGTCTTCATTGCATTGAACTGGCTTCAGGCTCCCCGCGTTCATCTGCAGGGACCTAACTTTCTCTATGGGACCATCAGCAATCTGACTTCTCCCACTTGATCCGAGAACAGAGATGGATTGACCACGATTAACCAGAGTTGGTGATGTGATAAAGAAGGGCCACATGCCATTCTGGATCACGTGGGCTTGGCGCCAACTCCAGCTGCTGCAAAGACTGCACCTAGTTGGTTTCCTTCCTAGAACTCGAGCTTGGTTCACTTGAACATGGAAATAATAATGTCTAAACTACGGGAAATCAGGGCCTGAATGGAAATGTCAACCAGGCTGTGTTGTTTCAGTGACCTCCCCTTTTTGCCATCTAAACCTCTTTGAAACACCATAGTTCTGCCTTGGTAGAGTGCTTGCCTACTACATGTGAAGCATTGGGTTCAACCCCCAGAACTGCCTGTAATCCCAGCACGCAGAAGTTGGAGGCAGAACAATCAGAAGTTCAGGGTTATCCTCAGCTGCATATCGAGTTCAAGGTCAGATTCTTGAGACCTGCCCGCCCCCCTGAAAGACATAAGCAAGACAAAAACCACACAGGTCTTGCTTATCCTAATCAAACAAACTAGGTCAGTTTGAACTTAGGAAATTGTTGTCCCAAAATATGTCCATCACTTATTCTTTAATCTTTTTGTGGCTGATGATTTAATTTTTATGTAATTGTGCAGCAAATGCCACCCATTAGGCTTCTGCTCTATAAAAAGAGGATGGCACAAACAGGGTTTGGTTGTCTGCCTGTAAATTCCAGCTGCCTTACTATCATGTGCTATGGTATCAAATGAGTCACCCTCGTGTCCCCAGCCTGCCATTGGTTAGCCTCCCTCCCCTCTGGGGAGTTTGCAAGGTCATTGTGGAGGTACATTGTGCTGAGCCTTTCACGAAAAGTGTGTATTTCCACAATTCTGTAGGAGAGGGACCTAAACTTTCCCAACGTTTTCAGACACTGCCCAATGGACCTCCAGTTATCTCAAAGACTATGAAAATCCTCAACCCAAAACAAGCTGTAATATCTCAGTTTCAGAAAGGCTTCATGAAACATAAGATGGCAATGAGTGTCTATTTTCAGAGCAAGTAAGGCCTCTTTAAGAGAAGATTAATAATCAAGACACTTGGTTGTTCATAGGGTTTTTTTAACCTTGAGCTGACAAAGACAAGGCCTTGTCTGTCCATTACTCTCACCAGCTCTGTGGGGGCCTGCCTGGTGAGTGGTGGTCTGCAGCCAGTCCCCCATGACATCACTTCAGAGGTCTGGGGTTTTGGTCCTAGTGCCTGCCAGAACCATCTCTCTTGGCTCCCAGCTCCTGGTTGCTTCTGCTGAGAGTGGCTGTTTCTCATCCTGAAGATCCCATAGCTCACCTGGATGACTCCTCATTCCCTGTTGAGTAAACTGCTGCTTTTGCCTGCATACTCCCTTCAGCCCCACACTTGCTTCCTGTTAACATCTGTCCCTTTAGTTGTTGTTTTTTAATGCATTAGTTTTTTTTTTTTTAATTGGTGATTCCTATTTAATTTTCATTGGTCTTTCTCGCCTGTTCAGTTTTCTTTTTCCAGTAATACATAAAGCTGCCCCTGTAGTATTTTGCCTGATGGGCTGTGTGTTTTGCTCAGAAATCATATGAATGTCTCAGCAAGACCTTTATACTGCACCTTGATCCAGTGATTTAAGCACATGCTTTTGGTTGAAGGTTTCTGCAGCCTTTCACTGGAGGAAGCATCTTTTGCACAAACCAGAAAAGGGAATTGGTGTGAATAACTCCTATTGTGAAGATGTAAAACCAGACTATACCTCTTTCTCTCATACAACTAAAATGTGAAATGGAACTAAAACCAAACAGCCTCCCTGTCATAATCTGTCGATATCAGGCCTGGACTCCCCTGCCTTGCCTCATTATTTCAATTACCTTAGTATCTGGCTGTTTATCCTTTCCATGGTTTGAGTTTCTGGAAGTTGAGAAAAAGGATAGAGTTTATTCTTTTCTTTCCTCAGATGTCCCTCATTTCCTCCACATAGAAATCCTAATCCCACAGGGTAAGCTTCAGGAAACAAGCTGAGGAATGAAGACATCCCTGGCTTGGAGGAGAACAGGGATGGTTTTCATTGGAAGCATAGTTTAACAGTTGGTTTAGAAACTTGTAGGAGTTATTGTGTCTTCCTCAGGCATGTTGGAGGATAAAAGTAGGAGTTACTATGTCTTCCCCGGGCACGTTGGGGGTTAAAAGCAGCCTTATTCTTTGGAGCAACATGCTGAAACATTAACTATGGCTCATCAAACGGTTTGCCACATAGAAAATTTAGATCTAGATGGATTAAGTGACTTGTTGATCTCCGTTAATTTTAATAAGGTATTTCCTGTATCCAAAAGAATAGGTGGTACATGCACTACTGTTTCACACTGTGCGTATTGTGTGATGTGCATATTGTGTGATGATGTGTGTATTGTATGAAGCAGTGTGAACTGTGTAATTATGTGTATATTGTATGAAACTATTTGTACTATATGATGCTGTGTATATTATATGATATATGCTGTCTGATCTTTGTCTCCACAGTTGCTTTAACATGTTTTTCTTCTTTTTATTTGTTATTTGTTTTTCTGAGATGTGGCCCAGACTGTCCTTGAACTCCCAGTCTTCTGCCTTAGCTTTCCAAGTTAGTAGGATCACAGGTTATCATCACCATGCCTGACTAACTATTATTTACATGGCAACTTTGATATTTTAGAAATACCACTGGTAGAGGATTAGGAGGAGGAAGATAAAAATTCTCAGAGAGGGCTGGGGAAATGGCTTAGCAGTTAAGGCATTTGCCTGTGAAGCTAGGGACCCTGGTTCGATTACCCAGGACCCACGAAAACCAGATGCACAAGGGGTCATATGTGTCTGGAGTTTGTTTGTAGTGTCTAGACGCCCTAGGGTGCCCATTCTCTCCTTCTCTCTTATCTGCCTCTTCCTCTCACCCTCTCTCTCTCTCAAAAAAAAATAAATAAATAAATAAAATATTTTAAAAATATATCTCAGAGAGCAACACCTAACACTTGCTGAGAGTTTACTATGCCCTGGGAAGCATGAGAGAGAACCGCCGTAGTTCTGTTACAGCCTCATTGTATAGCTAGAGGAAAGGATGTGTAGAGATTAGACTTGGCTAGCTTCACACCTGTGGTCTGCAAGCACCTCATTAAAACTTCCGGCCAGTGTTGGCTCCATTTCTAGCCGGGGTTGTGAACTGGGACACTTGCTGCTAATTACAAGGGCTGTGGAGATGGGTGTTACTAAGATGCCAAGGAGGGATGGATGTTCCTGAGTGACATCAGGGGTGGCCTGGAAGAAGGAAAAGACCCCCCCGGGGGGGGGTCCCTGTGGATGGCCGCCTAAGGAACTGTATAGATCAGGTGAAAGCTAGTATTCTTCAGCCCAGGAGGGACAGTGTGGGAAGAGAGGAAACCTCCTGGAAGGATTCAGGCATTGCAAGGAAAGCAGCTGCACAAACTGGAGTTTGCTGACAGGGGACATGAGGCTGGCACTGAGATCTGGCACCCCAACGTAACAACTGCAAGTTGAAGCCACATGGCTGCTAGTGAGAGCAGATTCAGAGCTGGCTTTGATGATAAATAAGACCAAGATGCCTAGGAGGAGAGAGGATAGAGACGTCAGCTACATTCCGAATAGCCCTTCAGGTATTCAGGCAGCTCCCAGGACACACACACACACCACCCTTTTTCCCCATATGGGAGCACAGAATTTTTGAGACGTTACATCGCAGCCATCTACTCAGGGCAGTCCTCTGGGATGGTCAGGCTGTTTGCATAGAGAGCTATCCAGGTTTGCCTCTGGAAGCTGTGGCTGGAGCAGAGAGCTAAGGAGTCAGGAAGAGGGTGGAAAATAGCAGACTTGGAGGCATCGCCTGTAAACCAGAAGCCATACTGAAGGTACTGCAAAGCCCAAGTAAGATTATATGTGCACGGAAGCGTATGTTGGTGAGCATAAAATCACAACAGCAACAGTGACCAGTGGAGTCGTTTCATCATGGTTCTGAGCATGGACTCCTGGTTCTAAAACTTCATGTAGATGGCCTTGCTTCTCTGGGCTTCTGTTCCCTCTTTTGTACAGTTGGGATAAGCATTTAGAATGGGTCAAGAACGCTTTCTATTAACAGCCCGATGGTACAAAATGTTGCCATTTATGGCCATCCTCACCACTACTAAGTGAGAAGCACCTTCAGACATTTGTAAAGTCTGTTATTCAGCATAACGAATTTGCAGAAATGCACCGTGGCCACACATGTAAAATGGTAGCTGCCCATTACTTCAGCTTCCTAATTATCAACACAGTCAGGATCAGAATTCATCACTCCTGCACAATTAATTGGGGGGGGGGTTCATCTGTGCCTTACACATGAGGCACATGTTTTCTTCCTGAAAATCTCTCACCTTCTTCCCAAATACTGATTTTAATTTCTTCAGCAAATCTAGCTTTCTATTTGAAATAGAAAGTCTTATGTGGCAAGTTTCAGCTGATGGGTAGATACATTCCATCAGGAAGTCTGGAGGCATGCTTCCTGTGTGTAGAAAAGGAGAGAGGGTGACTTAAGAGATGCAAGTCACCACTTAGCGGAAACTTTCATTCTTCACATTGAGGAGTATTGAGGGGTGAATCTTGGAACCGTTTTGGAGAGAGAATTCTTCCTCCCTCCTCAAGTTTGAAAGACTGGGGGGAAAAGGTATAAGAATCTAGAGTATTGGCTCCGCAAGCATGAGGACCTGAGTTCAGCTCCTTTGCACCCACACCAAGTTCTGGGCTCGGCAGCTTGTGCCTGTAATCCCAGCACTGAGAAGCTAGATCAGGAAACTCCTGGGGTGCACTGGCTAGCTTGTCTGGCTAACCAAGAGACCCTGTTTGAAAGAATATGATGGGGAGTGAGAAGACACCCTGACATTGACTTCCACACATATATGCATATGTGTCCTCACACACATGCACCCATACACATGAGACCCACACATATGCACACCACACACATACACACCCAAAAAAAATGAAACCTAAAAAAATAAAAAACCTACAAGAAAAAAAAAAAAACATTATCGCTGTGCTTTTTGGGCTTTGATTTTTGGAGAAAATCAAAAGATTTTGAAGAAAAGAAAAATTGAAGAAAGCCCCAGGTGATATAGCCTTGGGGACATGGTTGCACTAAATAACAGCCAGAGAGGTCAAGGTCAATGGCATGCATGAAACCAGGCTGACCTGTGTAAAGGAGGCTTGTGGCCCTGGGGGAGGGTTTGGAATTCAGTTTCCCCAAGAGCAAAGGGAAGTCTATACAGAGTCACTTGGTTTGTCCGCAATTCTAGGGAATGGGGGCCTCCTCACTTCATTTTTCAAAGGGACTCTGAGGACCACGTTCAACCTCAAATCTAATGAAACACCTCCTAGAGCCAGGGAGGTCCTGGGTCAGGAAATGCACCTTGTGCCTTCATCACAGAGGGTGTTCTTTGTGCACACCTGTGTATGTGGCAGTAGTCTGCAGGGCTCCTGATCCTGGTTTTGATCCTGTGATTGCAGTGAGGTTCTTGGGACTCTTTGCTGTCTGTTTCATGTCAGCATGTTAGGTGAGGGTCATACAGCTCCTAGTCTGTGCTGTGCAGTGACATGAGCAGGCATCTGAGGTGTTGTTCCTATACTACTGTGGCTGTGACCCACAGTGGGTTTTGGGAAGCAGATGTATCCTCTTGAAATTCCCTGAGCTCATGGGTATTCCTCATAGAGAACAAGGCAGAAGCTTTTCAGCATAGAAGATGATACGGGCTTCTCTGTGATGGTTCCTGTGATGATGATGATAATGATGATGATGATGATATTGTTTTGTGTACATTATCTGTGGGGTGTGTTTGCAGATGCATACGCCCATTTTCACATATGCAGAAGCCATTGGGTTTCTGCTTTCAGGCTTCCTGTGTCTCCTTGACAGGAAATCACTCAGTGAGCAGACTGGCTGAATGGCAAGCCCCAACAGTTCTGTCTCCACTTTTCATGGGACAAGGTTTACAAGTGTGCATGGTCACAGCCAGCTTTTTATGGGGGTGCTGGGGATTGACCTCAGAGTAGAGTATTCTTACCCACTGAGCCATCTTCTCAGCCCCTGTTTTTTTTTGTTTTTTTTTTTTTGACACAGGTTCTGTCTGTTATCTGAGGCTTATATAGAACTTACTGTGTAGCTCAGGCTTATATGGCAGGCTTCCTGTCTTAACCTAACCAGTGTTAGGATTATAGGCATGTGCCACCATACCCAGAAATGTATTTCTAGTCCCATCCCTTCCCTTCCCCTTCTCTTCCCCTTCTCCTTCCCCTTCTCTTCCCTTCCTTCCCTTCCCTTCCCTTCCCCTTCCCTTCCCTTCCCTTCCCTTCCCTTCCCTTCCCTTCCCTTCCCCTTCCCCTTCCCTTCCCTTCCCTTCCCTTCCCTTCCCTTCCCTTCCCCTTCCCCTTCCCTTCCCTTCCCTTCCCCTTCCCTTCCCTTCCCTTCCCCTTCTCTTTTCCTTCCCTTTTCCTTCCCTTCCCCTTCATTCCCCTCCCCTCTCTCCCCATCCCCTCCCCTCCCCTCTCTTCCCATCCCCTCCCCTCCCCTCCCTTCCCCTCCCTTTCCCTCCCCTCCCCTCCCCTCCCCTCCCCTCCCCTTCCCTTTCCCTTCCCTTCCCTTCTCTTGGACTTGAACCCAGGGCCTCTTGCAGCTAGGCAAACACTCTTCTGCTGAGCTCCACTGCTATCTCACACCAAGTTATGAATATTTGTTTTAAATCACAATAAGTGAGGAATGAAATTTTTTTCAATTTCTTTCTAGAAATGGAGACACAGGAATCTGTGAGTTGGATTTCCCAGGAAAGTGGGTGTGCAGTGGCAAAGTAGTGTGCGTGGGAAGACTGCGTGTTCTCCCCAGCACTCAGCCCCAGTGCGATACATGGGTTGTGCCACACGCTGCTCAGCACTTCTCAGACAGTATCAGCACCCTTCAAGAAAACAGGCTGGCAAGGGCAGATGCTGAGAAATAGTGACAGCTTTCACACTCTGGTGGCCAAATGTTTAGGGCACACTTAAGATATCCCCTGTTGGACTAGCGAGAGTGTTACTTGCCGTGGAAGCCCTAGGCCTTTGCACCCTGGGCTTTCTCGGGTGAGTGCCTTACTCTGGTCCAGCAATCATGAAGACTGGAGAAGGGGAAAGGAGCAGGAGTTGCTTAGCCAGGGTTGACCACACCATTAAAAGGATTGGAAGATTTCAGAATATCTGCTACTTGTTCCACAAAGCAACTTAGGGACTCTAAAGGAAAATGATTATCTGCTTCCAGATCTCACAGTCTAAATCACAGACCATGTTCATACTTCTTCAGCATGCAGGAGAAGCAAAGAATTCCTCACTGGCGACAAGGCAACAAAAAGTCATTTCAGTGTACTGCCCAGATCCTGTGGTCGGGGTGTGTCATGCTGTGGGCAAGTTTGCTTCATTGCAGCCGTTTGCATGGTAGTGGGCTCGCTGCTTTCTCACCTTCCCCTTTCTCTCTCTCTCTCTCTCTCTTTCTCTTCCCCCTCTGATTGTCTCATGAACACCAGCTCGACCCAGCAAGTAGATAGACTGAAGAAATGTGCCAGGCACACTTTATGCATGAGCCTGGAGTGTGTTGCTGTATGGTCAGAGCCCAGGAACTTCGTGTATTTAAGGAATCTCAATAACGCAGACCATGGCCTTTAAGCCGTAAGCAGGGCTTAGCCCTAGCATTCTACTACAGAAATATCTCTACCCTAAAGCTTCCATCTCTGCAGTTAATCTGATGGTGAGGTACAGAGGGTTTGTGAACCAAAGGTCACTTCCTACCCAAATTCAGGAGAACTGCAGCAGATACAGGTGACAACGTTGGCAAAGGTGTGCCTAAACTCCCTTGAATGAGTAGAGTGAGAATGTCATTGTGGAACAAGCCACATTGTACATACCAAGGAGCAGATAAGGTTGTGATGGTCTTCCTGGTTTCCTGCTGTCTGTACAGTGATGCAGGTATAGAATGGCTTGTTTCTCTAGCTGAATGTAAAAATGGGATCTAGCAGGGGAGATGGCTCAGTAGGTAAAATGCATGAGTTCCCAAGTTCGGATCCCCAGCAGCTAGTTGCATTACATGCCTATAATCCCAGTTCTAGGCTCAGTGAGGGACCCGATCTCAAAGAATAAGGTAAAGAGGGACTGCAGAAGACCCCTGTCCTACACACACAGAGACACACAGACACACACACACACACACACACACACACAGAGAGAGAGAGAGAGAGAGAGAGCGCTCTAAAGATTTTCTCCCTTACAATGTCCTTGAAGGAGGAAGGTGACCCTGAGATGCATGTATTCAGCATGGGAGCTGACTGTTGCTCCTTCTTTGATTGCCTGTTTCTTTGTCAGTATACCAAGAGACAGCATTCTTCTGGCGATTGAATTTGGAGGCTCTGTTCACACTGGCCAGCAAAGCAATTGGCAAGGTCAAGAGTTTCTCCAAAATATTCTCCTTCCCTGGAGATTTAAAGGTGAAGAGTTTGAGGGGAAAAGATTTAAACATCACTGGACACAAGCTTGTTAGTACCTGTGGGTTTCTGATTCCTGGCATGGACTGTGGGAGATATCCCCTGCAGAGACTACAGATGTTCCTTTTAATATTACCCATGCTGGTTAGATTGTGGTAGGGACTGCAGGCATGGCATAGCTGCTTCTGATTTGACAAAAGTTATGACACGTGAGCTGCCTGCATGCCCTCCATGAATGTACATCTTGATTCTAAAGAACTGAGATGATAGTACAATGAAAAGTTTTCCAGTTGCTAAAGCTTCTCATTTGGTCTGATTCCAGCACACTGAGACTATAGCACAGCCTTGGTCAGCCCCAGTCACTCAGAGACCATTATCAGTTCATTTGTCCTTTTCTTTGTCACTTAATATTTTTGATGCAAGTGCATTTTGAAAACACTTACATGTCTTTGAAAAGTAACAGTCTGTTTTCCATACGTAAGTGGGAAATGAGTATGGCATGCAGAAGCTAGAAGGTGGCCTTGATGAGCAATGACAATAGCATCTGGAGATTAGCAGAATATTCAACTGGCCAAACCTGAGACCCTGTGCTTCAGCAAACGTGTAACACAGGGTGCAAGATGCACGTGCATCAAACCAAGCACTTGTCCTTCATGGAAACTCCTTAGGCAAGTCCTAAGGGTGGTTCTGGAATTCTCTGTCAAAGTGTTGAGGAGATTAGACCTCACTTAAGATCCTAACCTTATCTTTCATTATCATGAAGCGTTTCTGTGACCTCTGTCCTCTATAACACCAAAAATAAAATGAAGCTTACCATATTGCTGTGCCACAACTGTAAAACTTTATTTGTGCATTTTAAGTACCTCTTCTCCTTTAATCTTCAGTCTTGAAAGGTTGTTGTCAGCCCAGTATCATGTTAATTCTAAAGCCACTGAGAAATGGGAGCCAGAGTGAGAGCACTGGCCCTCCTGGGTGGAGTGGTTGGTTGTGGCTGCCCCAGTGTTCGGAAGGCTTGGAGTTCATGCCTAGATATTTGCTAAGGATGAGACCCCAGTCTCGACACAACTATAGCTTCGTTCTTGAGTCCTAACCCAGCAATATGCAGAGTCAATCCATCAGCCCTTATTGGGTAAATGTTGGGTAACCTTGGAACATCTGGCTGCTTGCCAAACTGAGCAATCCATGATCCTTAGGTGCATTAGTGACTCTGTCTCCCCCGCCCCTCCCCCCATCTCACTACTCCAGCAAACAGCCAAAGGCTCAGGGATTCTTGGCTTATGGGGTCAGTAATGAAACACATGGCTTATGAGTTCACTATTTTGAGAGTTTACTGTAAAGCTTCTCTAGTGTACTTAAGCAGTTAAAGCTTACTACTTTGTGCCCCTTGTAGTCTTAAGAAATCTGGAGGACCGGCTGGGTCTGCTTGGAATGGAGGCCCAAGACTTTGGAGGCAACGCCTTCCCACCACACCTTCTCAGGTAGCCTGTGGCCTCCCCACTGGCCAGACAGAAATAGGACAGCAAGAAGTGAGTGTGCTCACACTTCTGTGTCCGGATAGCTGGTCAAATTTCTGGTTAGACAAGACCAATGGCAGAGGAGGCATTCAACTTAGGTAGACTTGGCTTTATTTCTGTCATGATGGGGCGAGTACTCTAGCACTTATAACCTTTTGGGTGTTTGTGTATTTGGGGAGGATCATATACGAGATTAAGAAAATGTATTCTTCAAAATAATAATTTGAATCCTGCAATGATTTTTATACCCTAGAAAGAACTCTCATGCTATTGAAAATTCAGGACATATAAATTAGCATTTATTACTTTAAAAATTGCATGCTGTATTAGTTCCTTTTCTTGTTGCCAGATCAAAATACCTGACAGAAGCAACTTAAGGGAGAACTTGTTTTGACTCACTGTTCCACGGCAAGGAGGCACAGTAGTTGGCACTCCTTCAGTGAGGGTGGAGTTTACAGAGTGACCCGTTACATTCCCAGGATCAGGAAGCAAAGATCTGAGGCTGGGACTAAGGCCCACTATAACTCTCTGGCCCCACCCTATGGTCCTACGTTTACTAGCTGGGCCCTGCATTCTAAGATCTCACCACCTCCCAGAACAGCACCACAGGCTCGGAGACCAAGTGTGCAAACACATGAACCTGTGTGGGACACCTCGCATTCAAACCACATTGAGTTTCCACATAT
This sequence comes from Dipus sagitta, assembly GCA_036346955.1. Classification (NCBI taxonomy): domain Eukaryota; kingdom Metazoa; phylum Chordata; class Mammalia; order Rodentia; family Dipodidae; genus Dipus; species Dipus sagitta. The sequence continues at coordinate 39,152,567 of CM070787.1, read as the reverse complement.
GCTTTTGAGGATTATTATTCTTTCACATACCCAAGCAGTTTTCTGTTCCATAGTGCAGGGCTACCCAAAAGTTTTATTTTCATTATATAAGCATAACTGGCTATTATACAGAAAGCTATTCTTGGTAATAGGATTTCTATATTTGATTTCTTCAGTCATAAGGAGAAAACAACCATGAAAGACATAAGCACTTTTTTCAAATTGTAAAATAAATGTTTTTCCATTTTCTAAAAAATATGTGACAAAGTGAAAATACTACCATCTAGACATGATCATGCAATGTTTTGGTAATTTATCCTCTTATTTTTATGCATAAAAATGAGATTATACCATGAAACTTGTAATTTTCCATTTTTAAAATTTTGCTTCTTCCACTAAACACTAAATGGTATTTATAGCTGACTGATTGTAGAATTAGTGAAATGTAATATTTGTAAAACCTTATTAGATTACATGTAATTTTGAATCATTATAACAATGTAGTCTCCCTTGCCTTTAACTATTCTTCAGAAATATGTTAGCTATTAGATGTGATATGACAGTTAAATATTAAATGGAAGAAAATAGCCAATAACAGTCCATTGTTCACAACTATTGAGATACATCCCAGCCTTATAGTGTCTTATTTATAACCATTAATTTGATTGCATAGTTTGTATCATTCTTAACCTAAATTGGGAATAAGAAATAGCCACACAATTAAAAAATACTTATTTATCTGAGTGAGAGATATACAGATGGAGCGAGACAGAGGGAGAAGGTGTTTGGCCATGCCAGGATCTCCAGACTCTACAAACAAACTCCTGACACGTGTGCCACTTTGTGCATCTGGCATTACATGAGTACTGGGGAATTGAACCCAGGTTGTTGGGCTTTTAAAGCAAACACCTTTAAGTGCTGATCCATCTCTCCAGCCCCAACCACACAATTTTATCACCACCACAAGAAGAAAGAATTTAAATCATCAGATGAGAAATCCAGGAATCCAGCTCCCTAACTTAAAACTAGTGATCAGGTTCTGAGTGATGGGAATTTACATTTTTCTAACCGAAAGCAGCTGCTGGCTCTGATGCAGTGCATTGTTTCCCCGGAAGTGGAAAAGTCTTATAGAGTAAAGTCTGCTCATGTCCTCTGGAAAGCAGCTGGCTGTCCAGCAATGAGCTGTTTATTTCTGGAGACTTTTCCAGGTTTTGCCTGTGAATGACCTGGACAGGCTCTTGGGGAAAGTGAGGAGAGTAACCAGGCTTTGGCCAACTTCTGAGCAGGGCCTGACCACAGTGATGGGAGTCACCCCCTTCCTCCATGGAGGCTGTTGTGTCTCACCATCTTAAACCCTACAGAAGGGAGCATGGTGGACAATCCCAAGATAGAGGGTGGAAGAGGCACCACACTGCTTCCAAGAGACAGCTGCTCTGAACATTCTTGAAAGACACAAGTAGGACAGACACATGGGCTGGAAGGAACCTGAGTTTCTGACTCGTGCTGCTGACTCATGGTGGGCCTTCACGCACTGCCTGGCTTTCATTTCTAAGGGCTCCCTCTGATTCTTGGCATGGTCTTCCTCAATCACGAGGTAGTCATAGTAAATGACCACGATTCCCAGTCCTGTATTAGTGTGGTAGACCCCTGCCCTTATCTGAGGTTTTAGTTTTCACTGTTGCAGTTACCTGAGGTCAGCAAGAGCCTACCACTGTTCAATGGGGATTTTTTTCCAAATAAGCAATTTATACTTGAGGTTGTGAGCAGTTAAGAGTCGTGTGATAAAACCAAGTACCACTCTGCTCCATTCCAGTGAAATGGGAATGGTCCCTGTTCAGTGGATTCATACTGTATATTCTGTGTCCCGCCACTGCACTAGTCACTTAGCAGCCATCCTGGTTGTCACAGTGACTACTGCAGTATTGTAGTGCTCGTGTCCAAGTCCCCTTACTCAGCGCCCTAACGCTACAGTACATCACCTGTGCCGCTGCACACTGCATCTCATCATGTAAGCACTGCACGCTTTCACGGCGTCGTTATAAGAAGGGTGAGTGCAGTACAGGAAAGTATTTGAAAGAAAGACCACATTCACATGGCTTTTAGGAGAGTGTATTATTACAATTCTATTTATGGTTATTGTGAATTTTTTATTGTGCCTAGTTTAAAATTAAGCTTTGTCATAGGTATTTACATATGGCAAAAATTAGAATGAGAGTTTGGTACTATGTATAGTTTCAGTATCCTTTGAGAGCTCTTAGACTATGCCCCCAGGGAGAAAACAGAACAACTGCGGGATAATTTGATTTATGTTTTGCTCTACGTTTTAGCCACCACTCTATCCCTAGTACCAAGTATCACACCAATATCCTCACTCCATCAATTACTCATCAAAGGGAAGAAAAAAAAAATCATCCAGTGACAGGTCATTTTACTTCTTTGCTTTATTTAGATATAAAATATTTAGGTAAATTTTGATAGCTTTTCTTTGGAGAACTTAGCACTACATTTCTCAATAGGAAAAAAGCAAAATTATATTAATCTTTGCCTTAGTATGCCTTCTCAAAATTTTTATATTTTAGTAATGTGCTGTTTTGTGGAAGTGTTATTACACCCTGAAACCATTTTTGGCAAAGTCTTAATTTTTTCCAATTTTTTTTTCCTTAAGTGAAAACAACTCACAGACCTTTTTTTTCTTACTTATTATGTTGAAGATTTTCTTGGCATTTAAAATTTCAAAGAAGAAAAGTTCTGATTATTCTGCTCATTGTAAAGATGGATAAGTTGAAAATTAGAATGATTTCTCAGTCTGTGGTACATTAGGAAAGAAAACTGAGAAGTGAGGAACATTTCCAGAAATTTTCTCTTAGGAATCCTTAAGCACAGTTTCTCATTAATGCTTTTCCCGTGCTGTGTACCCTGTGTGTATGAAGTTCCAGACATGCCTCGCAGGTCAGGTTTGCGTCGGTTGTGGATAAAGGGAGGAGGGACATAAATCTGGCTATAGACAGTCTTGTGTTTCAGCCTATTATTTTATGCAGTTTAAACAATAGTTGTTTTACCACCATTCCTGTTGACCCTTCATTTCATCCCTTCAGAATTCAGATCTTGAACATGGATCTTTTTGCAATTTCTCTCCATGTAACCTCACTGTGTGTGTTTCCTGTCAGTTTCCTCTTCCCAAAGCTGAAGACTTTGCATATGCTCTTGACTCCTACTGGAGTAGAGTGGGATTGGAGATCACCATCACAGAGCCAATGCCTATGTTTCTTGAAAGGAAGAGGTATGTGAAGGAGAATGGGCTTTTAAGGAAAGTGTCAGTGGGAGTTTTAATTACTTAAAGCACTGAACTCTTTCTCAACATCCTGGACTCTTAAGAATCTCTGCAGTGAGACTTCTCCCTGTGGACTCATACATTCAGAGTTGGGCTCTGCAGTTTGATGACCACTGCAGCTGGTGGGTTTTGTTGCTCTATTCTGAGAACAAAAGTGCTGCTTCTGAGAGCTTCCCCAGGGCCTCCTACTCAACATTTGGTTGATATCCCAAGTGCCATGGCTGAGTTTCAGTAATGAGAGCTTGTTCTAGGGGAATTACATGGTGCCTCCAAAAACATTCCTCAAAAAAATGTTGGTGATTATGGTATAATCGTCTTCTCAGAAGAAAAAAAAAAGTTGCTGGCTCTGTTTCAAAAAAATAGCAACACTTTAGCTATAAATTCCTAATTGTCCTTGGAAAACAAGAACAGGCATGTTTAATTTTTCTATCCCTTCAGTGACTTATCCCCTTTAGTAATTAAAACAGGCGACAGCCAGTCAGGCTTTTTGGACTCTGGTCTTTTCCTCACCACCAGAGTCCTGCTAAAACAGTATACTGCTATCCCTACCATGTAGGGGTTTTAAAAGCCTCATTTGACCTATTTGACACTGAAAAGGTTCATATGAGGACACTGTGGTTACTTTCTTGTCACATTTAGTGGGTGTGAATGGAGGTGACAGAATTTGGCTTATTTCTCTTATATCTAGGAAGTGATTGAGGTCGAGATATGTCATAGTCCATTTTCTGTTGCTATAATGAAATATACAAAGTTGTCAGTTTATAAAGAAGGAAGGTTTGTTTAGTCCCAAAGAGAATGGCACTAGACTGGTGAGGGCCCTGCACAGACACGTCATTCCTGGAAGCTGGCACCATGGTGAGAATATACACAAAAAGAGGCACCACAGGAGGAGACAGGAAGCAAGGATACAGGGAAAGCCAAGCCTATCTTTTGTGATAACTTTTTTGTGTAAGCACTGAGGAAAGAACCACCTTCACTCCTCCTAACTCAATGCCCTTGTTTGTGGTGGTTTGAAAGCAAATGTATGTCCCCATAGACTCGGATATTTTTATTTTATTTTATTTTTTAACAGATTATACTCTTTTACTCCCTCTCCCAGGTTCTTGTTTCCCTGGGGCCCTCATCTGTGGGGTTATGGGATTTACTGTGGGGTTATAAATGCCTCAGTCAGTCCCAATGGGATAGTGGTGGGACTGTGTCTCAAAGTATTCCTACCCACTCTGTGGCTCTTACAGTCTTCCCGCCCCCTCTTCAGCAGTGTTTCTTGAGCCATGGCAGGTCTCTTGGCAGTCTGATTTTGTATTGAGTTCTTTGTAGCCGCTGGATTTCTGCTTTGACAGGTTGTGCTCAATCACAGTGTTTTCCACCATCACCCTGGGGCTGGTTGTCAGGTTAGCAGTAAGAGCAGTGTTCATGGTGCTGCTTCCACTGCAAGTTTTCCTGGGCCCTGGCCGATGTGGAAGAGGTGGCCCATCTTGTGATAGGCAGTGTGCTATCTCCCTGTCATATTAATAAACCTTGGTTCTCCTCTGTTTTCTCTGCCAACTGTAAAATAAAGTAGATTCTCCAACCAAGAGTGAGAGCAGCCTGGGATAAAGGAGGTATTCAAAGTTATTTGAGAGATTTTTGGTGTACAAGCCCACTCCTCTCCTCCAGAGAGCAGTGGGGGCTTCTCTCTGAAGTATGAGTTTCCTGACAATGGGAATCTGTCTTGGTTTCCAGTACCAGGTATGAGTTCTCTCCCACTGAGAGGGCCTCATGTCTAATCAAAGAACAGTTGATTACCCACAGAGGCTGTGCACCACCATTGCACAAGAGTGTACCTCTTGTCCAGTTGGTTGATTAGACTCAGGTATTTTTGATGATGTTGCCTACTTGTTCCTCAGCAGGTGGAGCCCTGCTGGAGGAGGCAAGCCACTGCGGGTGGGTGGATACTATTTCCAGCTTCCTGTGTAAAGAGCAGTTTGAGCTCTGGCTTTTCAAGCTTGCTGGTGCTGACTTTCTCTTCTCCGCTGTGGCTGTGGGTGCTGAAGGGAGCCAGCTACCTCTGCCATGATGAAACTTCCCCTGGAATCTATAAGCTGAAACAAGCGCTTTCCTCCCATAAACTGTTTCTGGTCAGGTGTTTGATCTGGGAAGTTTAAAGGTAACTGCAATAGTCCTCAATGACCTAATTACTCCCATTACACTCTGAGTTCTAGGTTTCACCACCTTAGCACAACTAAGTCAGGGGCCAGGCTTTTGGCACATGAACCTTTCAGAGACACACTTAAACCATGTCCAGGCCCTGACAGTTTTTAAAACTGCTGTGTGACAGTCTATTATACAAATGTTTAGTTAGTGAGCCACTGCCCTATGGTGTGTATTATGGTTTGCGTCTTCTTTTTTCAGTGCTGTAAACAATCCTGCTTTTGTAAACAGTGATAATGAAGAACGCAGTAGACAGACATATAGTCATTCACTCCATGTCAGTGTCGTTGCTGTGTGTGTGTGTGTCCTCACAGTACTTATAAGTGCCACCTTATCCCCATTTTATATTTGAGTATAACGAGAATCACAGAGAATTGTGTGATCTGATCAGTGTAGCAGCTATTATGTTTCATAATTGGAATTTGGGTCCATGTAGAACAGTGTAGGTATTTATGTAAGAGCTGAAATCTATGTTCCTCTTTATAGTTCTCTCTGCTACCCTAATTGGTGACTATTCTCCAGCCCCAGTCCTGAGTGCTGAAAGTTTCCATTGGGAAGCTTCCTATATCTTCAGTCAGCAGCTCAGTGCTGGTCAATGCCCAGGCTTCCAGGGTCTGTTGGCCTCTGCTATTCGCATCCAGTGGCCAACAAAACATGTGCATGAAGTTGCAGGCTGCTTGCTTCCAAGCACCCGTTGCCCTTTAGGCCTGTGTAACTCTGGTCAGAATAAACTCCTGGAAAATGTATGCTATGTAGATTTGAGCCTCTCCCATCACCAGTCAGTCCCTCCTCACTTAGCCAGACCCATCAGTTGTTGGTCAGAGATCCAGGTAGTCTTTTCTTCCCCTCTGGCCAGCTACTCTAGCCTTTTCCTCCTGGTGTGTTTTGGGATCACACAGGGGAAAACTGAAGAGAAACTAGTGTCAGAGGACTGGACTTCAGATGCTGGCTTCCACCTACCTCACCGTGCTGATGTTGAACTTCTTCAACGTCAATGAGTATTATAAGGTAGAGTCCAGGAGAGTGAAGATGATTGTGTAAACAGTGGTGGTTTGTCTTTTTGCTGCCATTTTGTCTTCCTCTTTTCCTTATATTTTCTGCTCTAATCCTACCTTTTTCAGTCTTACATGTTAGTTGTAAATTATTGGAGCCAGGGTCACGTGATGCATCTCTGTGCAAGAGGGAATCATGCTTATGGGAGCACACACTAGGTCTTGTTTCTTTCTCTGTCATTTCAGTCAATCTTGATAGGTCAGGCTGGAAGCTCGCAAGAGTGCTGTTTATGCTCCAATGGGAACATCGACCTTCACTTTGAAGGTCTGGTGTTTTTTTTTTCTAAATCCCTTACTTTAGTTTCTTTAACTTTTAAACAGATTATTTGTTATACTTTTCTCTGGGAACAGAAACTGTTTTCCTTGGGAAGATTTGTGGTCAGGAGACATTTAGACAGATGTCTTATCCATCAGGATTTGCATCTGCCTCTGTTTCTTCAGAATTCAGTTGGTAAGAATGAACTGATACAACACGTGTGCATACAAGTCCCATGTATACCATGAACATATCTTGGAATTTCATATTTTTCCCAGGAAGCAAAATATCCTAGTTTTAGAGGCTGCTGAGAAGTAAGTGAGATGATAACCGTGGCTCTGCTACCAAGATTGATTAATTATCCAGTTAAAGTTGTGCCTGGTGTGGGGGTTCGCAACCTGTAACCCCAGCCTCCATGAGCTGAAGCAGGACTGCTTCAAGGCCAGCCTGGACTACGCAGTGAGACCCTGTCTTAGAAAACCAAAAAATAAAACTGAAGTCAGTCATTCACACACTTCATGAGGGGGAAAGGCTGAGTGGTGAGAAAACTAGGTCTACAACATGTGATAAGAACTATTTATAAAGCACTCACTTTGCAGAGGGACTGCTGTAAGCCAGAACGTGCACAGTGGCTAGTCACAGATGCGTGTGTACACACGCTCCATTGATTCCCGTGAGAAAGACAAGAAACATTGTTCAGGTGAAGACTTGAGGTAGGGTCTGAGAAAAAGAGTAACTGTAGAGACAAAGGAAGATGGTCCCTAAATGAGAAAGTAAAAGGATTCCAGGTGAAGAGTGTGTTTTTCTGTGCAGAATACAGGACTGTGAGCAGGGCAACAGAGGCAGTGAGGGGTGAGAGAGTGGTGGGCATCTGACTTTCATGGATGTGCAGGGCAGGAGTTGTGATGAAGGGTGTGGGAGTGTGGTGGTTTGATTCAGGTGCCCCCCATAAACTTAGGTGCTCTGGATGCTAGGTTCCCCAGCTGATGGCAATTGGAAATTAAAGCCTGGAGGTGGTGTATTGTTGGGGGCGGGCTTATGGGTGTTATAGTCAGTTTCCCCTTGCTAGTGTTTGGCACACTCTCCTGTTGCTATTGCCCACCTGATGTTGGCCAGGGGTGATGTCTACACTCTGCTCATGCCATTGTCTTCCCCTGCCATCATGGAGCTCCTCCCTTGAGTCTGTAAGCCAAAATAAACCTCTTTTTCCCCACAAGCTGCTCTTGGTGGGGTGATTTCTACCAGCAATGGCAACCGCAATGCAAGAGGGAGTGGCAGGCATCCGAGTTGCATGGCTGCGCAGGGTAAGAGTTGTGATGCAGGGCGTGGGAGTCACAGGCATCCGAGTTGCACGGATGCTGTTATGTCAGCTTAGCCTCATCCTAGCATTGTGTCACCCTGAGTTCTTAACCTTCTTTGTGACTCTAGTTCTCTGTACATTCAATATGAGAGAGAAAATGGTCTTGTGTCACTATGGATGAAAAAAAAAGAATCACTTATGACCAGAGACTTAGTCCACTCCTTCAAGGTAAGAGCGCACAACAGAAATATATTCCTTTACTGTGTTCAGGACTTTCTCGTGGACTTCTGGCATTAGAATTAGGACAGTAATGATACATGTTTTCAACATAGCTGAAAGAACATTGCACAAGTAGGGTTATTACTCATGGGCACCAAGGCCACGGTTTTCCCTGAGCTGGTTTTGTCCTGTTCCCTGCCTGCCTTCTTACTGTACTCAGGTATTTCAAAGCAAACCAGAGCCACTGAGTCATAATCCCAGCATCTTTCAGCATCTGTCTCTAAACAGCTTAAGCCTTTCCTTCAGCAACCACAACAGAAGTGACTACATTTAAAGCTCCCCTGAAAATTGGCAGTGCTATACCTTTAGAAAACAGTTCACAAAGTGGTGCCTATGTTGTTCATAAGTTTTGTGTAATAACTCTAAAGTAGAGCCTGTCACTGTCCCATTTAACACATGGAAAAATGTAGGACTTAAAGTCAGTATAGGGCAGGGAATATGGCTCAGTTTGGTAAAGCACATACCATGCCCAGCAGCCATGTAAAAGCTGGGCTCAGTGGCACACGTCTATGATCCCACCACTAGGGAGACTGGGACAGGAGAATCACTAGGGCTTGCTGGCTAGCTGGCCTGGCTGAATCAATGTGCTTTAGGTTTAGTGATAGGCCATATCTCAAAGAATAAGGTGGAGGGCAATTGAGGAAGTCACCTGGTGACTCTCAGGCCTCCATACACCTATAAGCATGCTTCTATACAATACACTCCCTTCTCCCCCCCCCAAAAAAAAAACTCTGTAAAAATGTCTTCCTTTAGGACAAAGCAGATGGGGAAAACAGACAAGAGTGAGCCCCATGGCTCTGATTTTCAAGTGTGTGCTCCCAGTGTGCCTTCCTTGTGAAGCATAAAGTAATATGAAATCACCCATTCACTCACCCCCTGAAAGCTGATGTGGGCAGAGTGAGCCCCACAATGGAGCTTTAATAGGAGCAGAGAGCGGCTTAGAGAGCAGCTCTGGCAGACTTAAGGGGGTAGTATTAATCAGCCCAGGGTTTAAGGCCCTGTAGAGCTGATATTAAACTGACGGGTTATTATAGTTCAAAACAAACACAGCCTTTGACCCGAAACAGTGTAGAATCTAATGAAGTCGGAGCCATGGCGAACAGAGCAGAACTCTTCTTAGAAGAGTTCATGCAAAATTGAGGGCATCAGTAGAGTGACATTTAGACAGATGAGAAAAGTGTCTTAGGGTTTGAGTCTCAAATGTCTCCCTCAGGCTCATATGCTTGAAGACCTGGCCCTCAGCTGGTGGTGCGTAGCTGGCAGAAGTGGGTCACTGGGGGCAGCCATTTGAAGGTTATAGCCTTGCTGCTGGCTCCAGTATAACTCTCTGGGTCCTGCTTGGTAGCAGTATGGGAGCCACAGCCTCACTGTCCTACTGCTAGAGATGGAACCACTCCCCCAGCCACCACACACTGGCCATGGCTTTCCCACTGTGATGGGCATCACCCTCCCAAACCACCAGCCCAGATCAACTTCTCTCCCCTTGAGTTGTCTGTGTTGGGTACTAGGTCACAGCAACCAAAAGTAATTAATTCAGGGCTGGTGTGCATACAAAGGTGCACGCTTGAACCTCTGAGTGAGGCAGAGACAACATTTGCAGACAGGATGCAAAGTCAAGTAGGGTGCCACATGCCTTTGTGTGATTGATTGGTGGCCCCCATGCATTGTGATTCAGTCTGCTGGGAAGGAAGGTGGGATTGTCACCTGCCCACTCTCAGGTGCCAGAGCCATCTTTCAATAAGCAGTGACCAGCCGCAGTCCTGTGCTGATCGTGATGTCTAACTTGTTATCTGTGTATGTCACTTGCAGTTAAGCGAATGGCATCATTATAGTTCTTATCACTTGGTCAGTTCGTGACAAGCCCCCAGAGCTCTTTTCTGAACTTGCAAGTGTCAGCTAGTTTTCTTTATGGTCACCTCACTATAAACACTGGAAGGATCACTCAGCATCTGTAAGGAAGAGACACTGCAGCACCCTATACCCCATGTGACTCTCATCCCGACAAATGCAGTTTTCTGAGGCTGACCCCAAAACAGCTGCTACTGAAGCTCCTCTTCTTCCTTTCTCTTCACCCTCTTCCTCTCCACTTATTTATTGTTCCTGTCCTTGCCCTGACCGTTGGCACCTGTGTTTCTTTATAATTCACAAACCCGACCAGGCTATCTTTGGGCAAAATCCATGGTACATAGGCATGTCTTCATTTGCAGAAATCAGCAATCCCCTGCAATAATGTCGCAGTGCAATAATGTTGTAGTGGAGCCGGGCATGGTGGCACATGCCTTTAATCCCAGCACTTGGGAGGCAGAAGTAGGAGGATCACTGTGAGTTCAAGGCTACCCTGAAACTACATAGTGAATTCCAGGTCAGCTAAATTCAATAATGCTGTAGTGGCTTTGAGACCATTGCTTGCAGACACTGCAAATGTCTACAACCAAGAGGTTTGTGTCTCAAGCTGAAAAATAGGGCAGGTCTTCTTACCCACAGAAGTGATTTTCAGTTTTGGCTTGGGAGTAACACCAGCTGGGAGCCTTTTACATGAAGACAAGACCCACTGTCAGAGATGGTCAGTTGATTTACAAGGGTGAGCCAAGTATTAGTTTAGAAGCTTCCCTGGGTTTGTAACATGCAGGCTTTGTTGGCAGCCCATGCCCGAGCACCATTAAGTCTCAGTTTGAGCTTGAACCAGAACCACCCAACAAACCTGTTGAAGCATCGAGCATTGGGCTGCACCCCTGAGAATTCTGCTTCCACAAACGTGGAGCCAGCACAGCTGAGAGCCACATTTCTAGCCAGTTCCCAGGTGATGCTGTTCTGCTACATGTGGGAACCCACTTTCAGAAGCCTTGGCCTACAGGGAATTCTCCAGTGGCTTTTATATGATTATATAACAGGTAAAGCAAAAGGAAGCTTTAGGCAGGAGTATAAAATATTGTGCTTCACCATTCATGCATATGTTGGGCCATCTCCTCCTCCCCCCCACAGCCAACACCCCCATTAACTAGCAGGCTGCTGGAGCCCATCATGTGGAAGGAGCTGAACTAGAAGTGAATGGGATGTTGCTTTTTAAAAAATGTTCTAAAGGTCAATAGAGTTGTTGCAAAGGCCAAGAAATGGCCCGTGGGTCATAGACTTTCCTGAGATGTGCAGCCTGGGCAGAAATGCATGTTAGTACCTACAATTCTTCCAGGAGTATATAGCCCGTTCCCAGGGGCTGGTGTAGCCAAGAACAGTAGGGAATGCAGCCAAACACACACACAAAAATAAAGATTTAAAACATTTTGAGATTTATTTATTTGTTTTGAAGTAACTCAATTGCAAGTTCTTGCATGTGAACTTTGTAGAGGACAGTGCAACAGGGCAGTTTCCAAAGGTTGGGTGTCCCCGAGTCAGTCTGAGTGTGGCTCAAAGGTACAAAGCTGACTCAAACATGGTACTTGCCTTCCCCCACCCCAAGAGTTCAGGTTATCTGCAGAGCATATGGTGCATGTTTAGAAGCATCTGTCATCTCGTCTATGAATGAAGACCCTGCATTTCACTGTGCTCAGTGTTCGGACTATCCAGCATCATTTCCTGTTGAAACACTTTGCACAGACTACAGGTGGACAAGCCGTTGTGCAGTGTATGAGGTTCTAGGCAGCATCTTTGTCAGGCATCATGTGTGTACTTCTTGCCTGACTATCTAGTTCTCCTTATGACCTTCATGGATGTATAAACTTGGTTAAGTGTCTGTGATGCAGCCAGAGACCTTGCAAGACTGACCCTTGGGCCCAAGTCTCCAGCAGACAATACAGCTTGACCTTGACTGCCTCACTTTTCCCTTCCTTCCTGCCAAACAACTTTCCTCGGTCAAGTGCCCTTTACTGACTAAAAGAGAAGAAAAGACCCCATTCTGCACATTTGACAGACCCCTAATTAGTAGCAATCATGCCTACTGACGTCTGGGCTGCCATTGCATTCACCATTGTCGGGTTAGCAACTCCTGAACTTGGCGAACAGAGCTCCCCTTATTCTTCAGTGAGATGCAAAATTGTGCCATGGCTTTAGCTTTAAGAAGGAAATGTTCAGGAGCACTCTCTGTATAATTAAGCTCAACATGATTATCAACAGAAAGTGACTGTCACTGTGTTCCTAAGGCAAGTAAAGACATCCCATCAGCCACTTGGCTTATCAAAAGAAAAAAAAAAAAAAAGAAAAGAAAAGGCAAAGTTCTGGTATGTAATGTTCCTGTGGCAGCCAGCTCTGTGTTGTTTCACTTGGGCCAAGTGCCCTTTCCCATCCATTTTCTCTCTTGTGGATTTTTTAAAGTACCTTCGCATCTGTCCCCAAGACTGCCTCTGCAGCATCTGCCTGCTTTCCATCTTTCCTTTTATGTCCCTTAGCAGTATCTGTTTCACTGCTTCTCAATTTTTATTTCTTTGTTTCTTCTTTGGGGGAGAATCTCTTTTCTTGGCAGGACACACTGGCTCTGATAGTAAAATTAAGACAATTCATTTAATTTTCTTACCCAAAAGGTGTTCAATGATTGCCTCTCTCACGTGGCTCACTCCAAAAGCCTCGTTTGTTTCCAACCTTGTTATTGCCCCTGTATAATTTATTAGCTTAATAAAAGGTTTGTGTGAGTCAGAAGAGGCCTGCCCACCCTCCTCTCCGTCTCACATCCAAGGGATCTAGATGACCCTGAAATACAATGAGACATGGAGGCTCCAGAATCTGCTGCTCTGAGAGCCCCAAGTTCACTAATACTCAAAAGCAAGATTCCCCCTTCACCTTGACCCGCTCACTACACACCTCTCAGGGAATCACCACTTCCATCCTCGTACTTGTACTGGGAGCTTAGAGATACGGAACTTTTCTTTGCACGTGTGTGGTACATGCACTCTGTGTGAAGCTGCATGTGCCATACACTGACACCACAGGAGAATGTCACGGGTCCTCCCACCTCTATTCCTCATCCAGGTGTTTCCTTTGGACAAAATCTATCACTGACCCTGGAGCTGCCTGTTTTTTATTTTTATTTATTTGTTTATTTTATTTTTTTGACAGACTGGCTGACTGGTGATTCTCATGTCTGTTTCCCACTGTACAGGAGTTGCAGTCATATGTGGCCATGTCCAGCTTTGTTTGGTTTTTGAATCGTGGGGTGCTGGGAAATCAAACTTAGGACAAATCAAGCCCTCATGCTTGTGCAGCAAGTGCTTACCCATTGAGCTATCTCCCCAGTCATTCATATATATATATATATATATATATATGAATATACATACATATGCATGAATATATATATATATATATATATATATATATATATATTCCATTAAATGATTCCCCCAATCCAACTCGTTATCCCGCATTTGGCAGGGGGTGCCTACAAAAAAACATGTACCTATTTGAATCACTGGAGAAAGCCACGGCTCTCAGGTATCTGTCAGGTTTAAGGACAGTGTATCTACATCCTCTCTAGTTCATCATGTTGGCTGGTGCTTACCAAACACCCGTAGAAGAAGGGGTCGAGGGTGCCATTGCAAGCCTAATTTAGGCCTGGAAAATATCTGTATTCCTCTAAACCCTTAGCATTTTCATCAGAGCCCAAATTCATCATGGTGAGCTGAGCACTTCCCCCACCTCTTCACTCTGAAACCCCTGTGCGTTATGAAGGAAATGAAATCCATATGTTTCTGATTCATTTACATGCAACTCATCAAAACATAGTTTTGTAAGAGCTCTTTGGTGTCCAAGAAGTCTTTGGAACCTTTTTTATGAGACTTTTAACCACCCTCCCCCACCTTCCCTCTTAGAACCAGGAAGTTAGGACTTGCCAAGAGTAAATAAAATCAAGCTCTGGGTTGGCTCTGGGGCTGGTGCAGCCCACCTCTGCTGGGAGTGAGCAGCAGCCTCACGGCTTTGTTAATAGCCGCGGAGATACTGGCCCTTTTCGAGGTGCAAGGAAGTGTATACAACACCCACTTAAAGTCTCCGTAACAGTGAGCTTGGTCTCAAGCCCTTCTGAAGGAGCCAGTGGACTCCATGCAGCTGTCATACAGCTGAATCTCGTCCATCTGGCCTGGAGCAAGAAGCCAACAGTCAGATGGCATCACAGCACTGGAAGGAGAGGACCGTCCCAGGCCCCTAAGCTACGCGTGTAAGAATATAGGGCATAGCTTCTTAACCAGGAGTGAGTGTCCTTTGTACAGTGACAGAGGTACTCAAAACTAAACCAGACTTTAGGGTGGCATTGCTGACACTTCTGTCATTTAATGATCTTTTTGTGTATTTGGTGTGTTTCTTCAGAAAAAGAAAATAAAGGCTTAGAAGCTTTGAGAGAAAATCTACTTCTGCCATTAAGACTCAAAAGTTCTTACTCTGCAAAACCACAGAAATGAATGAGTCAACCTTTTTCCAGCACTTGGTGAGGGAGAGGCTGTGGGTATTTTTCTCCTGTATCCTGGGATGAGGAACTGTGGAAAGCCATTGAGAGCTTAGGATTCCTCACGTGGTTATTGTCTTGGGTATGAGGAAGGAATTCTGCCCCAATCTGTGCATGTGCTGGCTTGTTTCCTTCATTCAGGATGTTGTTGGCCTATCAGGCCAAAACCTGGGAGTATGGTAATGTGGAGGCATGTCATGGGGAGACAAGCCAGGCCTAGAGTTTTTGACTTTTCTTCTAGCTACTGAACTCATGCTGTTTCCAGAGTAGGTTGATTTTTTTCCTAAGCATGCTACCATAAAATTTCAAAGTCACCCCTCCTTCATAAACCACATGAGCCTTAAGCAGGCATCTGCAGAGGTTTCATCCTCCAGGGGTATAGAATTAGAGAAAGTGATTGCTCCAATCTCACATGAAAACACTGTATTTATATACTGCCTGTACCTTTGTGTGTGTGTGTGTGTGTGTGGTATGTGAGAGAGGGGCAGGGAATGGGAAAGTCATTCTCAATAGACTTTTGGAAATAACTCACAGCAACTATAAAGTGTTCTGGAAGAAGTTTGAACTGTATCTTAGGGAACCTTGAACTCTGAAATTCAGTAGTTTCAATCCATAATCACTTGGCCTCCTTGCCTTTGGATTTACAGCAAGGCAGAACTTGTGGTAGGATAAAGAACTCAACTCCTGATGGCCAGGAAGCACAGAGAGAGGGGGGGGGGGAAGACACACCACATGTGACCCAGGGACATAACTTCCTTCCCCTCAATCCCACCTCTTAAAAGATCCTCCTCCTCCCCAGAGAGTGCCACAGGCTGGTGGTCAAGCCTCTAACCTCTAGACATTCACATCTAAACCATAACCCACCTTGTGCAAAATGTTATAATTTTCTTTCCCCCCCCAAACACTAATTTTCCTTTGGGCATACCTTTCTCCACACAGAACCCACGTTGAAAACATGTTTGTCAGAAAGTTGCTTTGTGAGGAAGTTTGGAGACCCAGATGTTTCCATCAGTGTGTTGTGAGCAGTTTCCAGGTGATGTTGCCTTATAGACTGAAACCGCTGTGAACTTCCCTCTTCTTGATGGGCGAGAACAGCCCTCTGCTGCCTATTTCTCACCATCAGGCTGCTACACGACCTTCTTTGTACCTGGATCATTTTAGTGCTTACTAAGTTACATAGAACTTCTGCGTGTTCCAAGCACTTGGGGGTTCCTGGGCTGTCTGGATCGTTTGTCTGTTGTGCGTTTCACAGCGGGTTATGGTAGGTGAAGTTTTAGGGCCTCTTACTGAGAACTTGCTTCCCATAGCCTTCCCGGCAGCTGCAGGTGGGATTTCTCACAGTGTGATCCTCCCTTCAGCAAAGGGTGTGTCTTCAAGCCTCTGATTTTCAGGTAATGACCTTCCCTTTGCTGTCATCTCTCAGGGCTTTAGGGAAAGGATCCCAGAAATGTTAAGAGGTGGAGCAAGCACACAGAGGAAGGTTTCAGTCCCATGAGGCTCAGCATTCCTCCCTCAGGCCAGTGAGGAACTGTGGGTGCTTGGCCAATGGGGCTCAGCCGTGATGCTTGGTGTTGCTTTAAATGCCAGTGTACGTAGCCATGCTACAAAATGAGCAGGATTTGCAAGCAAGCTTGTGTCTTTTCTTGCTTCCCTTGCAAATCGCCGCAGTTGTTTGTTCCTTGTTTGCTTGTGGAGGTAGGGGTACAGCTGCAATGACTTTGGTGAGTAGCCAGGAGGAGCACTGTTTCCATATCCAGCCGCCCACATGTTCTGAACTCTGCGAAGAAATAACCTACAGGGCAGTGACCCAGCGTATCAAAAGCTCCTAAGAAAACACCATTAATAACTCCAGCAGATAGTTCCTTCTTTCTGAAACAAAAGCATTTTCCTTGTATTCTTTAAATGCTAACCCCTCTCGTCAACTTGATCTTTTCAGTTAAAAACAACAGCAACAACAGATGTGTCTCCAAGCCCAGATATTAGAGAGACAAAGTTGATGGGAAAAATTGAATGACACTGACTCTCGGTTCAATGGTATGATCTTGTGTTTAGATTACTTGTCTTTCCCTCTAGTAATTCTAAGTGTCTACAATACAAATGTCTGTAAACATCAGAAAGAAAATAGAAGTTTAGTGAGGCCTCAGATATGTTAATTAGCTTGATTGTGTTGCTTTCCTAATGTATAGCTGAATATATGCATATTTCAATAGAGAAAATTTATGTTTGTCAATTATACCATCATCAAAAGTCTGGAAAATGTACAGTTATAAAAGGTTTAATAAGCATTGCCACCACCCCATATGTGACAGTCCAGACTGCAATGCTAAGTTAAAGAGAAACTTCTCTTTGAAAAGACTTGATGAAGTATAGTCTCATCAGTGTGAAATAATAACAACACACATAGGGTAGGTTAAACCTAGATAGCAAATGGCAGAGCTATATGAAGATTAAAGTGTCAGCAAAGGGTGTTAATACGTTTTGTTCTTGACTTTTTTTTTTTTGTAAGGACCTGCATGGGCATTATTTATGTTGCAAGATACAGAATTTGAATCGAGTAGTAAATGCCCTCTCCACTATATCCACATGTTGTTCCCTGATCAGGTTTTGTTGTTTATTGTGGATGTTGAAGACCCAGATATCTTGTGTCTCAGCACCCGGGATTGGCTTTGCTGAGCCCACTCCCTGCAGTGCTCTTCATGTCTGAGTTAAGCAGCTGGTCCAGTTTTGTGAAATGTGCCGGTGGCACCTGTCAATACCAGCTGCATGAAGAAGTCTCCCTGGGGATGGGCTGCGGGAGAGAAAATAATCAAAAGGAAAGAAGGAATGCTTTATATGTTAGAAACTCTATTTAAGAGTCAAATGTAGCCAAACCTGTGGCTCATGCCTGTAATCTTGGCACTTAGAAAGTTGAGCCAGGAGGATTGCTGGAAGTTTGAGATCAGCCTGACTTGCATAGTGAGTTCTCAGCCAGCCTAGAGACATGAGATTCTATCTGCAAAAGAAAGAAAAGATTGTACTTTATTTATGTTTTACGTATGCACATTTGGAATATGGATGGACTCTTCCATTGCAAGCGCTTAAGACTTCTTACAGTGTGAATGAGGTACCATTTGTGTTTCCGGTGTAGGGCTCAATTTTCAGTAACGCATACAAGAGGGATCTCTCCTCTCTCAGGTGCTCATGCCCTGGTTGTAGAAACTGCTCCTGAGGCACCCTGCTGTGGACTCTTGACTGTCCTTCCCACAGTGCTTATAGACCCCAGTGCTGGCCTACAAGGTGCACGGTTTGGGACTTGCTTATTTGCTAAATTCAGGTCCTTGATCCCCTCTCTGCTCTGGGTGCTGTTTGGCAATTAAAAGTCCCAACACCTTGGGGTCTCCCTCTGGGGATGACCTTTACCTTCTAATGGCAGTTATGAATGCAGGCTGGGAGGATTTGCCAGGGTAAAACATGAAGCTAAAACAGTCTGACCTGTCCAAAAGTGCCAGGAGCTTATCGTGCACAAAGGGAAGTGCCATTTTCTGTGGCACACCTGCTGTGAGAGGGAAGGCATTACATAAAACTGGGTGTGCGTTTGTGTGTGGAGAGGTGTGTGGTGTAGTATGATATGTATGTTACAATGATCTTTAACACAAGAGTTGGGATGCCATTTTTTAATCCCTTGGTCTGCATGCAAGATTTGTTTGCATAGCAAGTCAGTTGCTTTAACCCCCAAAGATGAAACAGTTGGCCTGGGATTGAAACTCAGGTAGTGTGATGTCAAGGCTGCTGGACTTAGCAACCATGTAAATGCAAACATGGCTGTCTGGGTGTTCTGCCTGGCCCTGGCTCCTGCTGTTTTCTAGTCATTTAGAAATAGCCATCAAATATTTCTACCAATCTCTATCTTGTTTCATGTTATTCTGCCCCGAAATTATTTAATGACACTACTAACATGTGAGTTATATTGTGTACTTTTTTCTGAAATCACTTATAAAACAGTGAAGACCTGTTCCAATACTAATCCTATTAATAGTTCTCTATAGAAAAATACAAGATTATTCTTATCTTCTCATGGCTTCCTTTATAGCTTCAGTTTCTCCTGGTGTCTCTTTGATCTGTAGCTCAGTGTCTAGAATTTTCCAAAGTTGTTTGAAAAGTACTTAGGTGTGAGTTTTTTTTTTTTAAATCTCTGTTAAAAGGATGTATTTAAAATGTGTCAAACACCCAAATGTTTCTAAAATATATCAAAAGAAGTTGGGAAATGAAAAATAAGATGTGGTCCCGATGTATGCAGTGCACAATGACTTGCAACACAAATTAGGTGTGCCATCGTGTGATAGACCATCTGGAATTATACTACTAACTACTTAAGGGAAATTAGTTCAGACCTGAAGATATTTAGAAAGACTTTTAACAAAGGTGAGACTATTACATGGTCATTAGATCCCTCAAAAATTCACAATATGAGGGCTGGAGAGCTGGTTTAGCAGTTAAGGCACTGGCCTGCAAACCCTGAGGACCTAGGTTCAACTCCCCAAAACCCACCTAAGCCAGAAGCACATGGTGGTGCATATATCTGGAGTTTGTTGGTAGTGGCTAGAGGCTGGTGCACCCATCCTCTCCCTCTCCATCCCCCCCCCCGTCTTTCTAAAATATATAAGATATTTTTAAAAATTACAATGAAATCTAACATATGTTGTACATAATATATATACACACATATATTACATATATACATTTAATACACAGATGGGGGAAAGTCTGGAGGGAAGCCACAGAGTACAGGCAAGTAGTGGCAGCCTGTGCAAAGACTGAGGTTACACTCAAGCCAGGAAGCTCACTTCTTCCCGCTGGGGCTGCTGGGTAATATAACTGAAGGTAACAACCTGTGATTCATTTTCAACATCTGTAAATGGAATAATTATAATATATCACTCATAAGCTTAGGCAGATGAAATGGATTAATTTGGTAAAGAATTTAGACCACTGACCTGCAAGTGTATGCCCAATGAATGTGAGCAATTTTGAACATATTTGAAAGGCAAGATTAGGGGAGATTATATTTTCTTCGGTGTTGAATTTTCTGTTATTTCAACAATGGATGTGTGTGATTTTTCACAGAAGAAAAATATTTTTCAAGTCAGGTCTCTCGGCAAGGTTTCTAAAATATCTATCCCACAGTGAGTCATACTTTGATGAATGGAGAACATGTTTTCATCAAGTTAAGCAACATGTTTTGCCAATATTCAGCCCAAATTCCTTGTTAACCTCCATAAATGGAACCCAAAGGTCTCTACAAATTCCTGAAACCTCTTTTCTTCTCAAAAATCCTACATTGGATTGTTTCATTCCCTCTGTCACTTCTCGCAGTAAGGTACGTCTTGAGAACTAGGTAAGCAGGCATCACACATGAGGTAATTTAACTAGATAAATTGTTTCCGGAAAATAAATGTAAGTTTTTAGATGTTCACAGAGTAATTTCATCCAGATTGTCATTCTCGGTCACGTATGTTTTGGTGTCCAAGTACAGATGACATTCCCTTCAGTTCTCCCAAGTGAATATTCCAAAGCAAATTGTGGGGGGCGGGGATTGTTTTGTTTCAGGGAGAATTCACCTGAACATGTCAACATCACAGATGTTGATCACAAATGATCAAATGTCAACTCATAAAGGTTTTTGTTTTACATATTTATAGTTTAAGGTAAACTCTACAGAAAGTAAGCTCAATTAGAAACATGGGCTTCTCAGTCATGTTTCATGCACAGTTTTATTAGGACTTGCCTTGCATGTTGAACACCAACATCACCATCATCTCCTTTTGCTGCTTTTGCTCTGACAACAGGCTTTGAAAGCCTGCTGGGCTCACTGCTACCTGAATGGTTAGATGCACACTGCTTCTTAAATGGGATATAGTGTAGGAAGTTTCCCTTGAGCCATAAATCCCTGTCCATGTAGCACATAAATGTGTTTTTTTTTTTTCCTGTTCATCCTGTAGGAGTATATTTGGGCTCCTATAACTACTCATTGATTTGCTTTTAAAATTAATTTGTAAAGGACTCATTTCCAGTGACATCTGACATGTGAGGTTGTACAGGAATTCCCCTCTGGAATAATTTTATGTCAGTTTTGTTGCATGTGTATCTGTGCATGTTCATGTTCATGTGGTCAGGTGCATGTGTATGTATGGAGGTTGGGCACAAGCTTACGGTGTCGTTCCTCAGGTTCTGTTCTTGATTTCTGAGACAGGATCTTTCACTGGCTTGGAACTTACCAAGGGTGCTTAACTGCCTGACCAGCAATCCCCAGGGATACACCTGTCTCCACTTCCTACTACTGGGATCACAGCATGCTATCATGGCTGGCTTTATTTGACATGCATGGGTTCTGGGGAATTGAACCCAGATCTTCATACTTGCAAGGCAGTTACTTTATCAGCTCTCTCACGTCTGTTACCCTGTTTACTATCCCCAATCTTATTGCTTAAAATACCCACAATGTTTAGTTTTTAAAAACCCTGAACGTTAACAGTGTCATCTTTCTGATGGTCTTCCTTGGAGTCACTCATGTGACAGCTGGTCTGGATGGGTTGTCCTACATGGCCTCTCTCCCATGTGGGCAGTTGATGTGGGATGTCAGGCGTGTGTGCACTCTCTCACTCGTGCTCGATCTCTCTCTCTCTCGTCTTTCCTGCTGTAGGGGGCTCATGCAAGCATCTAATTTTGACAGTGCTGAGCTACAAGAAGGCAAGAATAGAGGCTTCAATGGTCAGTCTTGTCATAGTCTCAGGATTCTACTGGTCCCTGTGAGGGATGAGGCTGACCAAGAATCCTGTGGGGAAATGGGTTCGACTTCTCTCTCTGAGAAGCACAACAGAGACACCATCATCTTCCACACACTACAGCCTCATTTTGAGCACCTGATATCTAATGACTCCTATGAGCACCTAAAGCTTCCCTTGAACGAAAATGCCTTAAAGCTGCTATATCTTCCCCAAACATTACTATTTGGTTCAAAACCAGGTCAGTGAAGAATGACATATGCTGTGAAGGCCTGTTCAAGGACTCTTAATGGAGGCAACCACATTGTCTGTGGAATAATTATCTTAAGTATCATTTTAGTAAATGTGAAGGTAATGAAGCCATCCCATGAAGAAATGAAAGTCTGTTGTCTGTCTTGAAGAACTGGGGCTGGGGGACAGATTTTATGATGCCTCGCTAAGGGAAAACAGTGCTATATCTGTTACTGTTGAAGCCCATGGGGCTTTTTTATAAAGTCAACATTTCTTTAAGGATATTCTTTGTTGCCACAACGCAGTTTGGCTCATATGCCTCTTTTGTAAGCAAGTAGATTAAGGAACAAAAGAAACACCTTAGCAAACCCAGCCACTTTCTGAGGCGAGCTGGCCCATCACTGTAATTAGAAAACATCTCGTGTGCATCAGCAGAGCTGCCATGAGGGCGTAATTAGCAGGACTATGGGCCGCCTTTACCTCCATGGTTGTGTAAAATGAAAACCAGATGAAAAGTCAAATTTCTAGGCAGAAGAAAAGTGGATACAAACCAAGGGCTGCAGACCTCTGAAGTGCTCCGTATGCTGAAGGTTAGCTCATTGCTTTGCATCAGGAAAGGCCAGGAAACGAGTCTGAAGGAGGAGTTGCCCCCAAGAAACCACAAAAGCAAGAGCTCGACATAATAAATACATTTTTAAAATGCATGGTACGCAGCATAAAAGGCAGCCTGCAATTTGTGAATTATGTGTACTATAAAAGCCCATCAGGTAAATATGTGTAATTGGAGTTCCTGGTGCTCTGGCTAAGCTCATTTCCCAACCTTCCAAAAACTATATTGCCTTTTTAAAGAGTATTAGTTTGATTTGAAAACGCTCTTCTTTTCTCTGCCAATGAGAGGGAAAAAAAAAGTATGGTATTTACAGAAAATAAGATGAGCACATTGTGTTGCAGTGTGTGGCGTGTGTGCGTGTGCTGCGCAAGAAAATGAAAAGTCTCTGCTCTCCATTGACAAGCAATTAGTGAATGTCTTTTGTGGCCACTGGAAAACAGATGTGAGACTCCTCCATGTCTAGAGTGTAAAAGGAAAGTGGGAAATGAATCCTGAGTATGTCCTGGGATGTCTGAGACCTTCAGGTAAGTGGTCCAGGCCTGTGACAAGTGTATATGATGTCCTTCCCAGTGGGTAAATATGTTCCTGGGATTTGATGACCAGGCCTACTCAAGCTTTGAGGGCATTGGGGTCCAGAAATGCTCACCAGGGGTAGTAAACTTGGTGATTATAGTGATGGTAATACCTGGACAAAAGACCTCTTCATTCCCTAAAGGTAATGGTTGGATTGGATCCTACTGACAATCATTAGCTAGTACTGCCTGTCATTCCAAAGGATTCCATAGGACATGGAAACGTGAGGTCACACATTTCCGAATTATTAAATAGTTCAGCCTTGCCAACTTAAGCTATTTGGCTGAGTCAGGCAAAGTTATCACTGTATCAGAGTGAACTAACTGTTGTATCAAGCAACCCCAATTCTTCAGGCGCTTAACACAAGTCCTCATTACTTGCTTAAGTTCAGAGCCAAGTATATACAGTTTGGCAGGAGGTGATAGCTCTGTGCTTTGAGCCATTCAGGAACCCATGTTTCTCCAATCTCATGGCCCCAGCCTGTCTGGATCTTCTGTGTCCTTCCACTTAGAAAGAGAATAAGGATCAGGTAGGGAGGGGAAGGGAATGAGCCATGCTCAGGAGCATACAGCACTTATGCATACCTTTGATCTGCCAGGACTCTGACATAGCACCCCACCTACCTGCAAGAGGCTGCAAGGCTCAGCAGAACTTTGAGCCATGCCCGTGGTCAGTGGTGGTTTCTTCCTCTACTCTCTGGAACTCTGGGACATGAGTGGACGTCTCTCTAGTTGTCCTGGACAGCATACAATTAAAATGATTCTTGTATTCAGAGATTCTTAGCAAACAGAACATCTTCAGGATCCATCCAGACCCCATCTCTCCCACCCCTGCTGCCCAACAGAAGAGCCCTTTGGGATGGAGTAGTGTCTCCCTTGGGATCTATTTCTTCCCATCTGGTCTCTGAGGTGGTATGTCTTGAGTGTGGAAAACCTGTTCCCCTTGTGTAGGGACCTGCCACCATGGGTGATTTAAGGATGGGGACAGCTGAAGAACACGTGTGGCATTCTAGACACAGGGCCCTCCTTCCAGTCTGTGAATTATGGATATTGGTTTAAAGAAGCCTTTGTCTCTTAAAATAAGTTCTCAATGCTTACGATGAGAAGCAGCTGGAAGTCTGTAAAGGGCAGAACTTTCAGATGTGCCTCTATGTGTTTTTTCAGTAGGCACAACACATGCTTTGAAATGACACGCATACCTGTCATGCCAGCAAGGCCACATCCTCGAGTGTCTGCCTGGGTAGCAGTGATGCAGGGCTGTTGGGGCAGACCATGGACAGACCTCCACATGGAGCACTGCCAGGGACCCCGTTGTGAGACCTGCCCTTGGATTCAGAACGCAGTTGTGGAATTGGAGCACATGTTCTTGGTGTCTTATTAACTTTGAACCGAATGAAACTTGCAGTGTCTCCGAGATACACAGTTGATGTCTGGGAGACACCAGATGCTGATGTCTGTTAGGATTGGCTCACTGTGGAGAGAGGTGGCATAGATCTTTGTGCTTATTACCAGAGCAAAAGTTGTGGCCCCAAAAATGAAATTAATTATACTCCTTAGGATTTTTGTTGTTTTATCTCAGTCTGTTTTTTTGTGTGTGCATGTTAAAAGACTTGTCTAGATCATATCACATTTTCCTTTTACATTAGAGTTACATAATATATAATTATGGAAACCTCAAATTCATAGCCTTGTAAACTCTCACTTTGACTGCAGTTAAATGTCAAGCTGAGTTTCTTCAGGCGCCCCTGGAGTCTACTGCTTACTGAGCCCTGTCTCCCACACATGGGTGCACAGTAACTACTACTCTGGAGTCACCTTCCAGGTGTCAGGCCCCCACCGTGTGTAACCAGAGTGCTGGAGAAGGACAATTTAGGGGATGGCAGCTGTAAGCATACAATTACACTAATTAGGGACCTATGCGGAGCTTGTTTTTCACTATGAAGCCTGCCCATGTGAATTGTCAGGTGAAACTCACAGATATTCTCTCCCCAGCAAGTCATCTGTATGGATGAGTATCTGCTTTTTCCCAGAGCCTTTGTGTTCAGTCTAACTGTTCCTTAAGCTTTGAGATTGGTGGTAGGGATAGGGGGTGGAAAGTTCATGATTTGACTGAAACTGGCCTTTATGTTACTGGGCCCTCGCGTGGTATGTTTCTTGCTCTTGCTCTGTTGCTGTATGGGTGAACAGCAGCTCTGTCCTGTGTCATCAGCCTCCTGAATCCCAGGTTGAAGGACCTGGGCCAGGCTGCTTTCCAAGCAGAAGGACAAGAAAACCTGGAAGAACCAGGTGACAGTTCTTACCCTTCTGCTCAGCGGGACAGAGCTTTCCCCAAGTGCATGTCATCACCAAGTGCAAGGTGGAGTCTGGCAACACCAGTCTGGGACAGAAGGAAAAACAGATGTTCTCTGTATGCTCTCCTACACTCGTGGTCAAGGGGTGCTGTCTTTCAAGATGTTCTCTGTAGGCTCTCCTACACTCGTGGTCAAGGGGTGCTGTCTTTCAAGATGTTCTCTGTATGCTCTCCTACACTCGTGGTCAAGGGGTGCTGTCTTTCAAGATGTTCTCTGTATGCTCTCCTACACTCGTGGTCAAGGGGTGCTGTCTTTCAAGATGTTCTCTGTATGCTCTCCTACACTCGTGGTCAAGGGGTGCTGTCTTTCAAGATGTTCTCTGTAGGCTCTCCTACACTCGTGGTCAAGGGGCGCTGTCTTTCAAGATGTTCTCTGTATGCTCTCCTACACTCGTGGTCAAGGGGTGCTGTCTTTCAAGATGTTCTCCGTATGCTCTCCTACACTCTTGGTCAAGGGGTGCTGTCTTTCAAGATGTTCTCCGTATGCTCTCCTACACTTGTGGTCAAGGGGCGCTGTTTTTCAAGATGTTCTCTGTATGCTCTCCTACACTCATGGTCAAGGGGCGCTGTCTTTCAAGATGTTCTCTGTATGCTCTCCTACACTCGTGGTCAAGGGGTGCTGTCTTTCAAGATGTTCTCTGTGTGCTCTCCTACACTCGTGGTCAAGGGGTGCTGTCTTTCAAGATGTTCTCCGTATGCTCTCCTACACTTGTGGTCAAGGGGCGCTGTCTTTCAAGATGTTCTCTGTATGCTCTCCTACACTCGTGGTCAAGGGGTGCTGTCTTTCAAGATGTTCTCTGTGTGCTCTCCTACACTCGTGGTCAAGGGGCGCTGTCTTTCAAGATGTTCTCCGTATGCTCTCCTACACTTGTGGTCAAGGGGCGCTGTCTTTCAAGATGTTCTCTGTATGCTCTCCTACACTCGTGGTCAAGGGGCGCTGTCTTTCAAGATGTTCTCTGTGTGCTCTCCTACACTCGTGGTCAAGGGGTGCTGTCTTTCAAGATGTTCTCTGTATGCTCTCCTACACTCGTGGTCAAGGGGCGCTGTCTTTCAAGATGTTCTCCGTATGCTCTCCTACACTCGTGGTCAAGGGGCGCTGTCTTTCAAGATGTTCTCTGTATGCTCTCCTACACTCGTGGTCAAGGGGCGCTGTCTTTCAAGATGTTCTCTGTGTGCTCTCCTACACTCGTGGTCAAGGGGCGCTGTCTTTCAAGATGTTCTCTGTATGCTCTCCACACTCAGTGGTCAAGGGGCGCTGTCTTTCAAGATGTTCTCCGTATGCTCTCCTACACTCGTGGTCAAGGGGCGCTGTCTTTCAAGATGTTCTCTGTATGCTCTCCTACACTCGTGGTCAAGGGGCGCTGTCTTTCAAGATGTTCTCTGTGTGCTCTCCTACACTCGTGGTCAAGGGGCGCTGTCTTTCAAGATGTTCTCCGTATGCTCTCCCACACTCGTGGTCAAGGGGTGCTGTCTTTCAAGATTCCTCTCGTTGCTCTCCTACACTCTGTCAAGGGGCGCTGTCTTTCAAGATGTTCTCCGTATGCTCTCCTACATCTTGGTCAAGGGGTGCTGTCTTTCAAGATGTCTCCTTATGCTCTCCTACACTTTGGTCAAGGGGCGCTGTCTTTCAAGATGTTCTCGTATGCTCTCCTACATCTTGGTCAAGGGGTGCTGTCTTTCAAGATGTTCTCTGTATGCTCTCTAACTTGGTCAAGGGGCGCTGTCTTTCAATGGATGTTGTCTGTATGCTCTCAAAACTTGGTGCAGACCAGGACTCATGTGACCAAGATTTCGTCTGGGTAGTCTCCTACACTCTTGGTCAAGGGGCGCTGTCTTTCAAGATGTTCTCCGTATGCTCTCCTACACTCGTGGTCAAGGGGCGCTGTCTTTCAAGATGTTCTCCGTATGCTCTCCTACACTCGTGATCAAGGGGTGCTGTCTTTCAAGATGTTCTCTGTATGCTCTCCCACACTCGTGGTCAAGGGGCGCTGTCTTTCAAGATGTTCTCCGTATGCTCTCCTACATTCTTGGTCAAGGGGTGCTGTCTTTCAAGATGTTCTCTGTATGCTCTCCTACACTCGTGGTCAAGGGGTGCTGTCTTTCATGTGAAGTTGGTGAAGTGTGTAACAAAACTTGAGCTTGCAAGACCAGAGACTCCAAATGTGACCCAAGGGTTTCAGAACCTCCGGGGTGGAGGGGGTCTGTTCGCTGTTCATTCCTTTCCTTACCTCCTATCCTCATAGACACATTCCTCCCCTCAAACAAACACTCGGAACACTTAAAATAACCAAATCAATGTGTAAGACCAGACCAACTAGCTGAAGATTTAACCTCTGAAAATGTGGGGTTTTAGGGAGTTTGCCGGCCCCTTCAAAAAAAAAATACATACATATATATATACATACATACATATATATACACACACACACACACACACACACACACACACACACACATCCTCTCCTGGAATCTTTTAAGAAAAATATTGACAATTCATAACTGCATTCATGGGCTACAGTGTGATGCTCTGATAGACATATACAATGTGGCATAATTAAATTATGTTTTGGTAGACATATACAGTGTCCCATAATTAAATCAAACTAACATACCATCAACTTCTTTACCTATTGTTTATGGTGAGACATTTGAAACATGTTCTCAGTGTTGATGAAATACACAATTTGTTGACTGCACTCACCCTGCTATGTGTAGATCTTGAATGTACATGTTCTGTGTACCTGAAACTCCCTTCTCTCCCTTCACACCCCTCCTCTAGCCCCTGGGAACAGTTGGTCTCTCTTCTTGCATGGCTTCAACTTCATTAAATCCATATTCCGGTGAGATCATGGAGCATGTGTCTTTGTCTGTCTGGCCTGATTTTTGTGGCCAAATGTCCTCAAAGTTTATCTAAGGGGTCACAAATGACATGATATCCCCACCCTTTTTAAAGCTGAGTAGTATTTTATTGTGCTGATGTCTCCACGGAAGCCCTGGTGAAGTGTGGAAGAGTAATGTAGCCTGGCTAGTGGATTTAGAAAGTGTCAGGATAAACCAGAAGATATCCTTAATTCCTCAGTGGTTCTGCACTAGTCATATCATGCCAACTCCAGGAACTGGAGGTGGGGGTCATCAGGGATGACAAGGTCAAATGGTAGCCCTATGGTTGAGACATTTACATTCTAGTGCAGGCGGCAGATCGTTGATGATCTTTCATCCCCTATTATGATTTTGCTCTACAGATAAGAGCCAGTAGGGGTGGTGCATACCTGTAATTCCAGCAATGGGGAGGCAGAGGCAAGAGGCTCACCATAAATCTGAGGCTGACCTGGTCTATATAGGGAGTTACAGGCTAGCAAGGACTACATAGTGAATCCCTGTCTCAAAAAAAAAAAAAAATGTAATTCTCATGGGATACTGGTGAGTTTTCATGAGTATGATATAAAGTGAACAATCCCTGAATCTGTCTGGCTTCCTATGTCACCTGTATCCCTCCCTCTTTCACTATGATGACACTGCAGTGCTGAGAGGTGGGTAGAAGGTTGTCAGCAAAACAGGGGCTGGCTTCATGTTCTTGAGGTACTTGCACCTCTTCTCCTTATAAAGAATGCAACCTTATGCATCTTCTTATAGCAACAGAAAGAGATTAATACATATACTATAGTTTTATAAGATATTACTATTGGAAGAATTTTAGGTAAGAGGTATGTGGGATCTCTAGCCATGCCTGTGATAAATTTAATAATAAATATGATAATAATTGGAAAATTAAAAAGAAAGTAGCCAGGTGTAGTGGTACATGCCTTTAATTCCAGCACTCAGGAGGCAGACCTGCATTCAACAGAAGAAAGAAGGTGGGGGTGTCCAAAGGTAAAGAAACAGAAAGGTTGAAGGACCTGGGCCAGGCTGCTTTCCACACCCCAGAGGCAGAGGTAGGAGGATCACCATGAGCTTGCAGCTACCCTGAGACTACATAGTGAAGTCCAGGTCAGCCTGGGCTAGAGTGAGACCCCACCTTGAAAAACCAAAACCCCCCCCCCAAAAAAAACCCCACAAATAAAACATATTATATGCTGGTGACTCAGCACTGAACAAATGACAAAGATAAGGCCCACATGGTCACACCATTTCGGATGACATAAAGATACAGGCCTCATGGCCACGCCATTTCAAATGATATAGAGATACTGACTGCCTGCATAGCCATGCCATTTCACTGGGAGATAGATAGAAACACACAGAAGGGCTGGTGTATGTTAGGTAATAGGTGGTGCCAAGCAATATAATTAAAATAGAGGATTAGAGTAGGGAGTTCTTTGATAGGTAAGGTGGCCAGGCATGTTATTTTGGTACAGGGAGTTGGGGTAGCCTCACTGGAGAGGTGACCTGCATTCAACAGAAGAAAGAAGGTGGGGGTGTCCAAAGGTAAAGAAACAGAAAGTAGAGAGCAAGAATGCCTCCCCCAACACACACGTCCAGTAACTTCCATGTAGCTGGTACCTTTGCCTTTATGCTCTTACCTTAAATATGATGCTAAGATGCTGTTATGAGACCATCCCTCTCCCAGTGTAAAGATAGCTGATCTCACAAAAATAATAACACTGATTGTGGACAGTTGGATATCTTGTCTGCTGTGCGGAATGTTACCCAGACAACGCCAGTGAGGGCCACTCTCATTGCCTAAGGTGCATGGGGATGAATTTGGCCCCACATAATTTTTTGTTATTTCTTTCTTTTGTTAATTAAGGAAAATCCTCCTAAGTTTTTACTATGCCACTGGTAGATGTTTTGCCATTTTTCTTACTGCAGTTGGACCTTGCGTTTGGAATAGTTTAATACACGATTGAAATCTCCCAAAGTTCTACAGTCCTGTAAATAATAATGGGTGCTTGTTTTGGAAACAGTCGGAGTAGGAGGGTCGAGGTGAAAGTTTTGTGTCCTTCACAGTGGCTGCATTGTCCTGTGAAGTGAAGGAGAGTGAAAATTACAACCAGCCTGTGCACTCATTGTGGATTCCAGTTGATTTTACTTTTATTTTTGCCAAAAACATAAGCATCAAGGAATATGGAAACTTGATTAAGTTAACTTAATTAAAGAGAGATTGCTAGATGACGTTATTAGACCTCCTTTGTAAAGTGCTTCATCTCTGACCCATTTGATGTGGAACCCTTTTTTCTCTTTGATATTGAAATAATCTGATTAGAATCAACTTGTTACATGGGAACCCTATGGACATAAAGATCATGGAGTTGAAAGCTTCTACAAGACTGTGCAGTTTTGCTGTCTTCAGTGACCATTATTTTGAGGAGCAGTTTTACTTGCAAGTGCAGTTAGCAGCCAGATGTCAAGATTTTTTTTTTTTTTTTTGCACCAGCAGCCCACCAACCATCATCTCACTGGAAGGCATATATTAGAAATGTGGTCAAATGTGCTATTTCTCAAACCTTAGAATTCTACATTGGACTACTGCACTCACTGACAACAGGTATGGTAGTGATCACCTCACAAATGACCGGGAGAACCATCGTATCACTTTGCCCATCTCCCCAGACCTAACAGGCCTGTGTTAATTATTTTTCCCAACTGGTGTGGCAAAATACTTGAGAAAAGCAATTTAAGGTAGGAAGGTCTTATTTTGGCTTACTTTAAGAAGCGATACGGTGTGTTGTGGTGGTAGGAGCACTGGGTAGCTGGTCACATGGTGCCTGTAGTTAGGAAGTAGAAAGCAAACAGGAAGTTGGGCTGTACCGTACAAACCTCAAAGCCTGTCCCTAGTGACCAGTTTCCTCTAACAAAGTTGCACCTACTAAGGGTTCCACAGCTTTCCAAAGCAGCACCCCCAGCTCGTGACCAAATGTTCAGACACATGAGCTATGGGGCACATTTCACAGTCAGATAACAGGGCGCTACCTTTGCTTCACTTTTTTTGTCCTTGCAAGATGCAAGTCATGTGCTTAGTGGAGAGCAGGTGGTTTAAAGTCAGGCAGATCCAAGTTCAGATGTGCAGGTGAAAACTTGGACAATGTCGTCTGTAACTACGAGGATTGAAATGAGATGCGATTTGTTCCAAGCAGCTAGCAAGGTGCCTGGCACATGGCAAGCGTTCCTTTGCAAATATATTGCTACAGTAGTTGCTGTTCATGCTTTCTGACCTTTTTTGGGATGCCATCTTCATAACTGACCACCTGTAGGCTGATATGGCCAAGATAAGTGTTTTGTTGAATTAACACTGTGTTTAAAATGCTGTTTGAAACTTGTTTCCAGCATTTAGGCGTCAGATTTTTATAGGGAAGTCTGTATTTCTGGCTTTATTTGAAAACTGCAACTGTCTGGCAGCATTGGGCCTCCCCTTTGTCTCCCACAGGGCATGCCATGAGCAGGAGCAGGGAAGTGGTAGCCTCCGTTAGGTGGAGAAGTGTGTGCCAGGCTCTCTTTCCTACTCGGTGTTCCTGACTATACTCCTAGGGTACCTGGAGTGTGGCCACTACCCAGTCTAGATGTCAGGCTAGAACAGTGAACTCATGCATAGCCTTTCTGTATGCCAGAGGAGGCTACCCATGGGCCGTGAGATGTGTTTGGAAGGCTCAGGCCTGGTTGGCACTTAGATGGGTGATATTTCTGTCTCTTGCTGAGGAAGGCAGTTTCTTGCACACGTTTTGGAGGATGAATAGGTTCCGGCCTGAAGGGAGGCTATCTATTTGAGATTGCAGCTTGGGTAGACACTAGTTAGAGGTAGCACTGGGACACTGAGTCGGGCAGAAGATGAACTCCTGTAGCCACACTCTCAAGTCACTGTTGTTTGTAGCACAGGAAAATGTATATTTGGCAGAGATTGGGAATGGGGGCAATGAGAGTGGAAGCATCTGTAGAGTCAGGGAGGGATACATGACCATGAGGCAATCAGAAGGAAAAAGCGGATGCAGTTAATTCCAAAGAAAGGCTGTAGTTCATTGCCAAACATCATTTGGTTTGGGGCAGAAACCGTGCTCTTGAGAAAGGTAAGATAAGGCTGGAGCGATAGCTTAGTGGTTAAAGCGCTTGCCTGTAAAGCCAAAGGACCCAGTTTTGATTCCCCAGGACCCATGTATGCCAGATGAGCAAGATGGCACATGCATCTGGAGTTTGTTTTCAGTGGCTAGAGGCCCTGGTACATACATTCATATTCTCTCTCTCTCTCTCTCTCTCTCTCTGTGTGTGTGTGTGTGTGTGTGTGTGTGTGTGTGTCCCTCTCTTCCTCAAATAAAAATAAATAAATAAAGATAATTACATCAACACTTGTTTCCATTGGCCAAGGCAATTTTCTTCTCAAAGTTTATCCCTCATTTGATATTTATCATAACCTGCTAACCTTGTCACAGCAGAGTGAGCTATCCATTACCGTGTTACTTTCATAAGCTAATAATAATTCTTCTTTAAAATTCAAGGTTTTTGTTCCATTTTGAGATGCAAATCAAATAAACATAAGCCAAAGATTTCTCTGTGTGTGTGTGTGTGTGTGTGTTTCCCTGAGAAACAACTTCAAGTCTTCTGGTTTAAATTCACTTTAAAAAAAAGAGCAACATTTGATCTGTATTGTTCTCACCACAATTTAAGAGGCTGCATTCAACTATGAATGACATTTACAGTGTTATAGGCCATTTGGTTCTTATATTTGATTTAATTTTAGCTTAACCAGGTACATCAGGGCTTTTTATAAGATGGCTTGAATGGTTACTTTGAATTTTTTTTTAAATTCTCAAGGCATCAAGTTTTGCCTTGGTTTGAGTAAAGACTGGGGCATGTCATTGATGTTGAGGCAGCTCATGTTCAGCACTAACTCCCAACTCAGATCCATGTCTCTGAAGGATTTGGTAGTGAACTCATACATAATCGTGGTTTTGTCATTTGGTAGTGGTCTTATGTAACCACTTAATTTTTTATTGCCATGGTGCTAAGCTATAAAAAGTGTCTACACTGTGCTCAGTAAAAGAACCAGACCTCTGTAGGCATCTTTGTGGTCATTGTTCCAGCACACCAGTTAACTCTGACTGACAGAGAACTCAGTTCAGCAGAACCACAGTGGTGAAGCCAGAGTTGGCCCTGCAGAGTGAAATGGAATTGGTATTTTGTGGCCTCATGTTAGACTTTTGGAGTGGTTCTTAGCAGTCGAAGGAATTGTGATGAGGAGAATATGACAGAGGTCAGATGAAGCCAATTGGCATGACTGTGGTGACTGTAAACATGCATAGTGTTTTTGTGTTTTCCAAGCACCATGCCAAGGGCTTCTATGAATTGAGGCATGCAATCTTCATGGCAATCATAGTAAGGTCTGTGACTCTCCCCTACTTATGCATGAGAAAGTTGAGGCCCAGAGAGATGGAATGACCTTCTCATTTTGGTACATTTAGTGAAGAAACATAACTTATTCTCAATCCAGCCTGGTGGCGGATCTTTGTTCCTGTGTCTCCTTGTAAGAGCAGTTGAAGGAAACGCCATATAGACACTTCACTTTCCCCTGTTCATTAACTCACTCAGTGGCCTGGATGGCTGAGTGGTGTAGCAATTCTAGTCTCAACACTGTCAGGAGATTCGAATGTCTCCAGAGTCATCACATGTGCCTGTTGTCTTGGAGAACACAGAGACACTATAACTTAAATATGTTGCAGGTCACATTGAACCTGCAGAAAGGAAGGTGACTGCAGATTCTCCTAGAAAAGTACATGGGCCAGATTCCTGCTGTCTACAGAGAACCTGCACTTGTACTTTAAACACACAGCTTTATATCATACATGTTTGTTTTTCTAGTCTTTTCTCTGCCAATGAATTGTTAGCTACTTCTGGATTTTTCATGCAAATTACTCTCTTCCCTTCATATTTCCTCTTATAGTCAGTTGTAGTGTCCTTGGTTCCCTGTCCATGGATTCATCCAACCTGTGATCAAAACTGATCTGTTGCTCCTGACATATATAATGTGGTTAGACCTGTGATGATAGTATCTGAACACATATAGACATATATCCAGTAGAATTGTTCCTTAAACAATGTGGTATGACAGTGATTAATACAGGGTTCATGCTATAATAAGCATTATGAATCAGAGATAAATTAAAGGATCCTGGAGGATGTATAAGAGGCAGGAACCTCCGTGGGCTTGGGTGTCCAGAAGCACTCCTCCGTGGCTCAAAGGGACAACTAACTTCACATTTATAAGCTCTTGTGAGATAGAGAAGCAGATGACATGGCTTGCCAAAAGGATGAAGGGAACACCTAAGAGAGCTTGGGTTTCTCAATGAAAGATAAAGCCAGATCATGAGTGTTTTAATTGTTGCTTTTTTTCTCCTTCCTGTTTTCTTTTGAAAAATAAGTATAAGTGAGTCAAGATGAAATAATTGAAAAATATCAAATGAGTATTTTGAAAAATATCTATTTCTTCCCAGCCTCTTGCCACACCTTTAAGAGCAAGCTTTGCCTTACTGCTTCTGCACCTTTCTTTCCCATGTTTAGATTCCTTTGCTTCATGTGACCATCAATTGACAGAAACTCGCTGTAGCAGCACTTTCTCATTTGCTGCGATGAAATACCAGATCAGAAGCAGCTATGGAAGGAAGGGTTTATTTTTGCTTATATTTTCAAGGAGTAGTTTCTATCATGGCAGGGAAAGCACGGGAAGAGGAAAGAGCAGGCATCACATCTCACATCAGCAGGGAGGAAGGAGAGTGAGCCCAGTGGAGCAAGTGGGGCTAGGCTGTAGCACCGAAGACTCACCCCCAATGACATTCTTCCTCCAGCAAGGCTTCACCTCCCCAAAGCTCCACAGCTTTCCCAAACAGCACCACCAATTGGAGATTAAGTATTCAAATACATGAGGGGAATTTTACATTCAAAGCACCACAGTCATGTTTGCTGGGTTGACTTGGAATAGTCTGGACTCTATTGAGGAGTGGTGAGGCAGAAGACCCCAGAGGTGGCATTGCAGGTGTATTGTCAGTTCAACCAAGAAGATGGTGGTAGGACTTGTGCAGTAAATCAAACTTCAGGCCACCATATAGCAGATCTTTGCTGGCCTGGTTTCTGTGCTGTCTTTCTGCTGCAGATGAGCACGTGGATGTGCAGTGGTGGGTAGAAGCTTCAGGTACCTTCACAGTCTCTGCCTCGCAGGTTCAGAGCTAGGACTTCCAGTGTGTGAGGTTTCTTAGTCTGCATTTAGAAGCATCGTGAGTGGTTGGCTCATATATCTCTAATCCCAGCACTTGGGAAGTGAAGGCAGGAGCAGTGGCAGTTGAAGGCCATTCTCAGATATATAGTAAGTTTGAGTAGTTTGACTAAGTAGACTACCCAAGCTCCACGAGACCTTGTCTCCAAACAAAAGGAAAGAAAGAAAAGTATATCATTAGCATAGTATGCAGAAACTCAGTATTCTCCACCCACCAGAGGGATTTTAATTTTATTTGCACATGTGGACCCTAGTGCTGGATCCTTCATTACCCTAAACCATGGGACATAAAGCAAGTGCCTATTAAAAATTCCTAAATATATATTCATTTTATCAAAGTTCAACAAGGTATATTGCCCTTTGGGAAGGCGTCATTATAGATTTTGAGGACACATCCCTACTACCTGTTTCTTTCTTTTCTTTTTCCAGAGATTCTTAGGACAGCAAGTCTCTGCTTTGTCTTGTGGTTGTTCCTTTCCTCCCTGCCCCAGAAAGCTCTAATGCACAGTCCCCAGTGCCAGGTTCTGTTCAATGTATGCAGTCTCCCACTCCCAGGAACCCACTCCCCCAATCTGGATTATGCTACTTCAACAGCCCATGGAGCTAATTCATTATATTACTTGTCATTTTGTTCTTTTATCTTCACTGCATGACCCTGTGATGCCATGAATACTATCAATAATGCATCTGAAATACAGCAAGGAGGCCTGGGGAGATGACTCCATCTGTAAAGTGCTTGCCATGCAAACATGAGGACCTGGGTTTGGATACCCAGTATCCACATTAAGCCTAGTAGACATGGAAGCCCTCTTGTAATCCCACTACTGAGAAACAAAGACTCTGGATCTCCAGAACAAGCTGGCTACTTAGACAGCCCAAATCAGTGAGCTCTGGGCTCAAGTGAGTAGTGGGCAGCAATTCAGGAAAGCACCTCCACATGCACACAGGTGCATATGCACAAACACAGTGAACTCACACACATGAGCACACGTACACACACAAACCATACACACATGTATGCATGCAATGAAAAAGAGAAAAGAAATGCAGTAAGGAATGGTATTTTTAAATGAGCAGAATGAGCCTGGCATGGTGGCGCACGCCTTTAATTCCAGCACTCGGGAGGCAGAGGTAGGGGCATTGCTGTGAGTTCGAGGCCACCCTGAGACTCCATAGTGAATTCCAGGTCAGCCTGGGCCAGAGTAAGCCCATACCTCGAAAAAAAAATGAGCAGACTGTGAAACCAGTCACATGACTGCATAGTCACACATACAACACATTCTAAATCCCCCCCACCAAGTCATTGTTTATACTTGACTGTTTCTTCTTCCTTGAGCAAAAACTGGGCCACATTGTCTTTGTAACATTAATCTACTTAAATTTTAGCACTCCTCTATGTTGATGGTTTTCACAGTCCTTAAGGGGTTTTGTTAGCGCCTGCATCCCTCAGTCATCATCCCATAGAAGGGTTTCTCTTTGCAACTGTTGCCTTCAGACTGGGTCAGAAGCATCCTCAACCCTGAGAAAGAACACCAGGCTCTTTAGCTTTCACTGAACACTGGATAAAAGTAGGGTGAGGCATCTGAAAGATTACCCAGCGGCACTTTTTTTGTTGTTTGTTTTTTGAGATAGGATCTGAATCTGCTGCTCTGAATGCCAGTTTCTTAGGCAGGCCTAGAAGCCTCCATGGTAGCCCCATCAGCAGTGAGGAGAGATCTTGCTGCCTACCTCCTGAGTCTGTGATGGACAGACCTCGATGTGAGTAATTTATCTGCTTATATATGTGAATATAAGTCAGTGGACTTGTGCTATGGGGTGAAGAGACTTCATGAATGGAACCTTACATTTCTATACATCTCACAAGAAAAAGAGTTGTTTCTTGTATACATTTTTTGAGTTGGTTTTAGATCACATGGTCTCTTGGTGGTCTGAGACATGATAAATAAAATGATGTTTAGGATTCCTCTTGTCTGTGCAACAATGCTGAGCCCCACTAACTATATCATGGCAAATGTGTCTTTCTGCTGTTAGGAGTGGGACCATTCTCCTCATTAGTTAAACCATTGGAAATACCTCAGAAAAAGACAGCCACTTTTCTTGCCCAGCTGAGAATGTGTGAGCTTTGCCTTTGCCATCTCTCCTGGATTTAAGAATTGAAAGTAGCCAGGCTAGTGTCCAGAGTATATTACAGATGGAATTTTTGGTTTTTCTACCACATCATAAGAGAACTGGAAATTCTCAGGAAGAATTGCCCAACATGATATCTGCTGCTACCAAAGATCTGTGTGTTTGAGCTGCTCTGAGCTCCACCAGCACAAAGGCCATCTCTGAAAGGGCCTTCTGTGCAGAGTCAATGAGATCCAGGGTAGACTGGCTCCTGTCTTCAGGGGAGTCAGGAGAGAGGAGGTAGTGAGTAAGGAAGCAGCTTTTTCTGGGCACATAGACTGTAAGGTCTAGCCCTGTGGGAGGCCCTCTCCATGTATTGCTTCTCCTCTTACTCAGTGCAGTACTGCACGCAGGTTGCCTTCTGCCCCAAGTCCCTGTTCCACAGAAAGGAAACTCTGAGGTTTGGTGTTTGGGGCACAGGACTGGTGATAGTGTGCACAACCCTTCTATTCCTTAGTGAATAAGCATCATTTCGTGACCATAGATTTGCTTGTCATAGATACAAGGTGTCTGCTGTCTCTCACTGTCCCTGCTCCCAGTGAGGTTGATGTGGAAAACCACCAGGATAGACTTAAGGGAAACTACATTCTGAGTTACGCTGTTGGAGCTGCAGCTTAAAAAAACAGGTTTCCTGCTGGCTGTGCAACTTTGAGGAGTCATTGATAATCTCTTTGGGTCCAGTGTAACGAGCACAGGGATGCTTCAAGGGATGATGGGAACATCCTCTGATACCATTATGTTAAAGTTGATTTGTGGGCTGAGGATATGGCTCAGTAGGTTGATTCTTTGCTTAGCATGCACGAAGTCTTGAGTTCAATCCCTAGCACCCCATAAACTTGATGTGGTGGTGCACACCTGTAACCCCAGCACTGGGAAGGCAAGAGGACCAGATGTTCATGATCATTCTCAGCTCCAGAGCAAATTGGAGGCTACTCTGAGCAACATAAGACCTTTCCCCAAATAAATAAATAAATAAATAAATATTAATTGAGCATCTGTGAGTATTGTAGCTTTGGTTGGTGTTAGGTATAAAATGGTAAGTGGTAGTAGTGTTCGTTTATGACATGCTTGTAGTTTGCCAAGGATAATATTAAATGATTTATTTCCATTATTGCAATTCATTTTAAGCATAACATGAGGTAGATATTGTTTACTCCATAGGAGATGGGGAAAAAAAAAGGGTCTAGGAAGATGGCTCAGCTGTTAAAAACATTATGCTTGCTTTCAAAGCCTACTGGCCTGGGTTCAATTCCCAAGCCACCCACATAAACCAGACGCAAAATGTGGTGCAAGCACCTGGAATTTGCTTGCAGGGACAAGAGGCCATTTTGCACCCCTGTTATACACACATGCACCACATTCATGTATAAATACACAAATAAAAAAATAAGGTTAAAATGACGGAGTAACCACTGGCCAGAGAAGTTCAGTAACTTGCTGTGGTCATACAGCCAATATGCGATGAAGCCAAGAGAGGGATCCAGAAACCCTTCTCTACCGCTGGAATTTCCATGACATCATAATGTCTGTGCTTGGCTGAGCCAGGAATCTTGCTGTCAGGAAGCTCACAGTCCAGTCAGATGAATGAAGGGAAGCATAAAGACAGGGCACTGGTGAGGACTGGGAAGGAGAGGGTACAAGACAAAGAGAGCACACCAGCTGAAGCTGAATCCCAGAGACAGGCACTCTGGGAGGGCATGAGATCTAGAAAATTCACCCGTGTGCTATGTGAAGTGCACTGCGTTTCAGCAAGGAGATAGTGTGTGTAAGCTTAAGGGTGGGAAAACTCAGACCCCAGGGATTCTGGGTAGCTCTCTATCACCAGCAGACATGGTTACTGGTCCAGGACCCTCTCTGAGCTTGCAGAGTATACACATTCGGTGAGAACAGAACCTGTGGCTGCCTGGTGGATGCAGTATGCTCTCCATCTTATTACATAGGTTCAACTTTACAAACATGAAAGAAAGCCTTCGTGAATGCCCCCAACAGGCCCCATTTCGCAAGCCCTGTCCCTTCTCCCAAATGTGGGAAAATGGAAGGAAAGAGGAGGCTTGAGGTTGTGCCTCTAAATAATTCCTTAGTGATCTTTTATGGGGCTTGGGTCCTTCAAACCTGACATGTTCATAAAACATGATGTTCTTCAGCCTTTGTATACTTAAAAAAAGATAAAACAGACTCATAACTCTGAGCTAGGGAGCTCAAAGGGACCTCGTGGTTGCAGATGCTGGTGCTGTGCATAACTTAATGAATACTCATTTGTTTTGCTCTGTTTCTTTGTAGCAAGATTGTGAAGATCACCAAAAAGGTTTTTTGCCTATTCTTACCCATAACTTTATATTCTGCTATGAGAGGTAGTATTTGTTAAAATTGTTAAAATAATACCTCTTTAATATTGCTGAAATAATAACTCTGGCCTGTCTGTGGTGTTTCACCTCCTGAGACGTACTGGCTATTTTCCCAAAATGTAAACTAGGATTATGTTCCCTTTTAATTTGCATGCCTGGTTAACAGTGTCACCAACCTTTGCTATTCCTTTATAAATGGAAATTAATTAAACCAGAGCTTGCCAGTGAAAACATACCTTTCTAAGTATATATTTCTGTTCTGTAGCCCTGTCTAGGGGGAAAAAAATCCCTTTTATTAGAAATTGCTGATCTCACATCAAAGCACCAAGAAAAGACCCAATTCTCTTTCATTTCTAATAAAGAGGCTTTCTGATCCTCACAGGCAGGTGCACCTGACCATACACCCATGGTACAGCTAGCCTGCAGTGAGTGGTCCAGGGGGTCAAAGCCCATTGTTAAAGGTCACTGCTTTTTCTAAACCTGATCTTTTCTGAGGGGCTAATTAGTTAATCAGAGGGAACTTGAAGTCTCACTGTGGTTTCCTGCAGACCACTGGTGGTAATTTGCATTGCTATAACTTCTAAGCTTAAAAACAAACACTGCTTTTAATATCGTTGGGGAAAATAGTTTTGTATTTTCTACTTAAGCTATTTTTTTTTTCCTTTTGGTTCTGCTAGCTAGACATTCAGTCTCTGAAGTTCTTCAATATCTGTAACCTTATTAAAAAGCTGATGGCATCTTGTCTTCCTTTTTGCAAGGTTATATATTAAAGTGAAAGTCCAAATACAAGTGTCTGGTGAAAGGCATGGCTGAGAGGAAGGAAGAGCAAGCCGTCTGCTATGCGCAAGTCAGAAGTGGTTCAAGAGATCAAAATGACCCCTCACTGATTCGTAAACTTGGTAGATTGGCTCCCACACTTCCAACTCCTTCTCCAAGAGTGCTTGGGGACCTTTTGCCAGGTCTCAGTGACTGCAGCCTGTCCCAGTTCATTTCCTGCTCCTTTCCCAAAAGCTTTCTGCTTCCTTTCTACCAGTTGAATCTGTTTGCTCCTAAATGAAAACAGCTTCCAGAAGCATTAGCCAACCACGTCGGAGCAAGGAGGGCTGTGTGTCATCCCGCTGTGGCCGTGCCGCGCCGCGGCTGAGGTTTGTTTGAAGTGTTGCCATCTCTGTGCAGTGTCACCGTATTGCACTTTGGACTCTCACTGACTGTTCTGTTTTTGTGGTCCTATTTTTCACTTATTTGAAGTGTTATGATCCTTTTTTTTTTTTTTCATAACGTTACCAGTGTCTTCAATAAAACATTGTGGGAAGATTTTTTTCTGCAAAGAATCAGTGCACATTTTCATTTCTGTTTGATATTTTGTATGTGTGGACAATGTAAAAGTATGTGGATATGCATTAGGTGTACCTATAGAAACATATATGCTTGCATATGAGCATAGCTGTTGCAATCGATAACTGAGGAGTTGCTGTTCTTCTGAAGTGGTCTGTCATGTAATCTCTAATAGAAATTGCTTCTCTCATCAACTATCTCTACTTTTTAATATGTTTTTCTTTACATATTTCATTGGCTAGAACATCTAGCTCTTTCATAACCATCTAACTTCATTTAGATGCATGTCATGGAGTTGGAGCAAATTCATAGTTAACACTTAAATCCTAGAGTAGTATTTCAGGTTTTACCACTAGATATACAAATAGTTTGATATAAGAAGTTCATTTCAGATGTAAGTTTTGAAGAGCACATCTTCTGTAGGGTGGCATATTTCTCTAAAAATAATGAGGGACAGTTATAGTTCCATGTGTCAAATGCTTATTAGATGCCAGCATTTCACCCATTTCACTAATGCAGATTGAGGCTTAGAAAGTAGCTAATCTATTGTACATCCTGATAGGTGATAAATATAAGCTTGTATGAGTAATTTCTGTATGCACTTA
Organism: Dipus sagitta; assembly: GCA_036346955.1. Taxonomy (NCBI): domain Eukaryota; kingdom Metazoa; phylum Chordata; class Mammalia; order Rodentia; family Dipodidae; genus Dipus; species Dipus sagitta. The sequence continues at coordinate 39,110,589 of CM070787.1, read as the reverse complement.
ACATACTGCTATACCACTGTGATGTTTGTGCCCCAAGGTGAACTAAAATGTCTTGTTTTCATAGCACTGAGTAGAGGGTACAAGGTTAAATTTAACATGACTGTCCTTTAAAGCTCATAGTGAGATGCATAGCTCACGAGTAGGTCATGTACTGTCACCCTATACCAGGGAACAGCATGCAGTTTCGAAAAGTTCAAAGGATGAGTATCTTAGGCTTTGTGGGACATTTCTGTCCCACCTTCTTGGTTCTTTGTGCCAGAACAACAGCCATTGACAAATTGAACATGAGTGGGTGTGGCTGTGTGCCAATAAAAACTTTATTTCTGGAAAAAGAAATCTGAATTTCATAGAATTTCACACATCACAGGCCTCACAAACCTCATAAAAATGGCCCATGGGCCATATTTGGCTCATCAAGCATAGTTTGTCATCCCTTCTTTCTATACTAAAGTCTTAAAACATTGGATGAGTGTAGAGAGGACTATGATGTTCTTGCTGTGACAATTTACCAAACATGTGGGGGGGGGGGTCTCTGCCTGCATGAGATCCATAGGTGGGCGAGATAATCTTCCTTCTCAGTTTCTGATCTCCAGTTGCACAGGAGTGACAGGGTGGCATGGTAGACAAGGCCTAGGCAGTGTGAAGGCTGTTCCAGGCCCACCACGGTGTGTGGAGAATCAGCAGCAAGCAGCAGCTCCTCGTCCCAGGCCCTCTGCCACTGTCTTCTCCTAACCTCCCATGTCTCACTGAGGGCTGAATCCTTTCGCAGACACTTTGTCTGTTTCCAGGTCATAAGATGCAGCTCCTGATTCAACTCTGCTGTGCTGGAGGTGACTCAGACCGCAGGGCAGCTAGCTAACTCAGCATTTTTCTCATCCGGCACCATCTCCCCACCCATCCCTCCCCAATGCACATTTTGATCCTCTGAAGCTTGGCGAAAACTTTCCTTGACTGAGCTCAGCTCCTTTAAAACAAAAATTAAAGGGACGGGAAGACCAGGCTTTGGCCCCCTAAAGCCTTGTCCGGAAGCATGAAGTCTAGCCAGTGGCAGAGGCTGAGCAGAGCTAAAGGAGGACTACTGGAGCTGCTCACCCAGTATGTATGAGTTTCTTGAGGGAGAAAATATATTGGCAGAGATCCCTGGGCCTTCTCCTTTCTGTCTTGCTAAACTAAACTCTCGATTCCCCCTTGACAATCCTCCTTGTTTAGATTCCTGTGGCTTTTTCCAGCCCCCTGGCTTCTAAGCCAGGTGTAACACCCCCCCCACACACACACACTTCTGCCCACCCCCTGTCTGCATATGTGTGCGCGCCTACACACACACACACACACACACACGAACACTGGTTACATGTTCGTATACAACCAGGAGTCCTGCATAGTCTTCCTTTTCCCTCCTCTACACTGATAATTGAGACCCAAATATCTAGAGGTCAGGGTTCAAGGTTGGCTATGAAGACAACCCGGATCCCTTTCAGTATCTCCTACTCCACTTTTGATTTTGCTCGTTCATGTATACATGCTGTGCATGAATGTGTGTGTGTGTTCATATGTGTGTGGGCACACATGTGAGTGCAGGTTCATGTCTGTGTGTGCATAGGCCAAAGGTCAAGCTCAGGGGTCTTCTCCAGTCACTCTTCACATTGTTCCTTGAGAGAAGGTCTGTCCCTGAGCCTGGAGCTCACTAGTGGGTTTCATGACCCCCTGTCTCCACCTCCCCAGCACTGGACTGCAAGCATACATCACCTTAGAGCATTTCACGGGGTGGATTGGTTAATTTCTCCTTGCGGTGACCAAATACCTAACAAGAAGTAAGTCAAAGAACTACGGGTTTGTTTTGGCTTTCAGTGTGAAGTTAGGAGCTTGAGGCAGCTGGTCACCTGCAGCCCACAGGGAAGAAGCAGAGAGAGAGGAATGCTGGTGCTCAGACAGCTCTCTCCTACTTCCGGGGCCCAGGACCCGCAGCTTGTGGAATGGTACCACCCACAGTGAGTCTGGTCCAACTCACCTCGATTAGCCTAATCTATAAAATTCCCAACAGAAATACAAAGAGATTTGTTTCCATGGTGATTTTAAATCCTGTCAAATTAACAACCAGAGATTAACCATCACACAAAGATTCTAGAGGATCTGAACTGGGAGTCCTCATGCTTATGGGGCAAGTACTTCACCGCCTATGCTCTTCCGCTCTAAATGCAGCTCATTCACAGCCCCAAGGGCTTACAGGAGACAGTGCCTGGCATGGATCCCTGTTGCCTGTCTCTCTAATCCAAGTCCCAGTGGTCCACTTCCAAACCCAAATCTGATGGTATTACCCCTCTCTGCCTTCCAACCCTGCTGGGTGTGCTTGGCTCTAAGGACTGCTGGGTATGATATTCAGGTTGTGCACTGTGCAGCCTTAAGAGGTGCCACTGTCATCACAGCATGACGTGAATAGGACCTCCTGCATTGTCTGTTGTACATCTTGGCCTTTCATCCATGGCAGCTTGCATTCAACCTGGCCCAACAACATCTGGGTTTGAAGTTCTGCCCTACCACATCATACAACTCTCCCCACAGACCCTAGTCCTAGGGCTTATGATTCAGTACTTCTTGATTGGGTCTGTAAAGCTGAATTTCTATCTGTTCTATAATTCTATTCTAAACCTGGGAACTCTGGGGAACAACTGGTATGACAGCTTGGTATAACTGGATGCTTCTGTGACAACTGTCTTCAAACATCTAGGACGTGTCTGAGCACAGGCTTCCTAGTCCAATTTAGCCAAAGGTGGATGTATCTGCACTTGTGAAAATAAATGATTCCACTTCACCTCTCTTACGGTCTACGTGGAACTATTCATAGAATATATTGAATACGTCCCTCTTGGGAAAAGCCGAAACATTACAGATCAGTCTTAGGTCCTTCTTTTTATTTTATTTTATTTTTGAGTGTGTGTGGCGGGGCGGGGGGGGGGGATGATGGCTTTCTGTGCATGTGTGGGCCCTTGTGTATGTGTGTGAACACAGAGGCCAGACATCCATATAGGGTGGCCTCTTATATCACTCTCTAGTTTATTCCTTGAGACAGGGTCTCTCACTAAACCTAGAGTTCACTCATGGGCTGGACTAGCTAGCCAACAAACCCTAGAGATCCTCCTGTCTCCACTTCGTCAGCCCTGGCATTACAGGTGCATGCCACTGCACTTATGTGGGTACCAGGAATCTGAACTTAGGTCCTCAAGCTTGCGCACCAAGCGTTACCACCTGAGCCACCTCCCCCATCCTGTGGATCCCTTTCTCTCAACTCTGCCTTTAAAATCAACACTCTTTCAGTTCAGTATATACACACATCCCTTTTAGATTTCACTATGTATTCACTGGTACAAAATGCCCTTTTCCTGGGGTTTCCCCATCTTGCAGCCTTGTTCCACATGCTGCTGTGTTCCCTTCAGTAGTGTGCTTTAGTCTCTTCCCCACCATGGTGTGCGCTGGTTTGGCCAAACCTTTCTGCTCTTCCCATTTGCTCTCCTGTCGTTTTACCTTGCTCTGTGCCCAGGGAACTCTGTCACCAGTTCCTGTTGGCTGTGGCTAGTGGGAGCCTGCAGGAGATCTGAGGCCAGCAAGAAAGCCAGTAGTCTGGAATACTTATTCTCTGTCCTTCCAGTTCACGCCCCAGGAGGCTGTGTCCTGCTAGCTGCAGGAGGGGAAGGAAATTCATGGACTGCTCTATGCTTTCTGCAGGCTGCTCTTGCTTTTCTTTCTTTTCGGTATTGTCGGTATCTGTCTTTTCTGTTCTGTTCTGAGGCAGCATCTCACCAGATAGCCCAGGCTGGCTTAGAGCTCAGATCCTTCTGCCTCAGCCTCCTCTCCAAGTGGTTGGATTATAGGTGTGTGCCCCATGCGTTCAAACTGTGGACCAAAATAAACCCTTCCTGCTTCTGTCAATTGTGAATAATGCTATTAGGAATGTGGGTGTGTAAATATCTTTTTGAGACCCTACTTGAAATTTGTTTGAGGTGTGTGTGTGTGTGTGTGTGCATGTGTGTGTTTGTGAAGAGAAAGTGTGTGTGTGAGAGAGAGAGACTGAATTGTTGGATCACACATTAATTCTCTTTTTGAGGAAGGGAAGTGCCATACTCATCTATCTTCTGATATGTGTTATTTGCTTGGACCCAAAAGACCTCTGCCTGTGTTCATTCCATCTACATAGTGCTCTGCATCAAAGAGCCTGCATCACGCACGTGAAGTCAACTGTTTTTGTTTCACCTCGTTGATAATTTCTTTGCTGGCATTATTTTGGTCCATCCACCACGTGAGCAAGGCACACAACAGAAGAGTGTCCTCATCCCTGTGAAGCAGAAAGCCCTTTCCAAAGTGGATATGTGGCTTAGCAGAGATGGGGGTTAGTCTGTGGTATACTGAGTATTTGGACTGCCATGGCTGCAGAGTCTGCACAACAGTCCGAGAAGGCCATTTCCTCATGGACATTTTAGAGGTATGCTTCTGGTACATGCAAGCAATTACAGCTTTTACAAGTTTCTCTATTTGGGGGTTGGGAGATGGCACAGAAGTCAAATGCACTTGCTTCCAAAACCTGCTGGCCTGGGTCAGTTTCTTAGTACCCCCTATGGTGGTTTGTCCTCCCATACACGCGTTTGTTCTGAATGTTTGGTCCCTAGCTGGTGGGAATTTGGGAAGGGGAGCCTTAATGGAGGAGGTGTGTTTCTGAAGGTAGGGTTAGGGTGTCATAGCCAGTTTTCCCTTGCCAGACCTCCCTCTCCTGCTGCTCTCTCCCACCTGCTGTGGCAGAGGTGATGCCCAGCCTCTGCTCATGCCATGCTTTCCCTGCCATTATGAAGCTTCCCATTGAGACTGTAAGCCAGGATCAAACCTTTGCTCTCATCAGCTGCTTTGGGTTGGGTGCTTTGTTCCAGCAACGGGAACATGTAGAGCCAGATGCACAAAGTGGTGCATGTGTCTGGAGTTTGTCTACAGTGGCAAGAGGCCCTGGTATGCCCATGCTTTTCCCTCCCCTCCCCTCCCTTTTCTTTCCTTTTCTTTTCTTTCCTTCCCTTCCCTTCCCTTCCCTTCTCTTCTCTTCTCTTCTCTTCTCTTCTCTCTCTCTCTCTCACTTCTTGTGCACTGCCCTCAAAAAAAAAAAAATGTTTCTATATTTCCTTTTTGAGCCCATCATTTGGGAAGATTTTATCTTGTAGGTGCTGAGGATATTAATAAATTAACCTGTCACACAGGACCAACTTGTGACTTCATTCAGGAAGAGAAGGCCCCAGCAAGAATCCTTCATAACCTGGTATTATTCATTTAGAGGAGCAGTTGTTTTCTGGAGCTTTGTTATAACTTTTTAAAAAGTTAGTCACATGTATGAATTATTTGACATAGTAAAAAGTCTTCTGAAGTACTCACTGTAGCCAATAATATATAAAGTAATTGTCACTACTTTATGTTTACTTTCATAACCCTGAAAGATAATAGAATTTCCCTTTCCATCTTGAAGCCTTAGTCTTTCTACTGTAATAGGATACATGTGCGTGCACGCATGCGCATATACACGCACACTCCTCCTCCTCCAGGTGTTTGAGAAGAATGGATAAAAGAAAAGTCCTCCAAACCCTAAAACAGCTCTGGTAACAGCCCAAGCTAACAGCCAGAGCTCACTTTTCCATTAGTTGTGTGTTTGGCTGTGATCCGAAAGGAACCTCAGTGCCCAAATCTATAGCCAAACGAGCCCAGCCTGCCACAGATCAACACCATAAATGGACCTGGAGTATTCAGCTCTGGAGGGTTTGGGCAGGTGTCCAGAACACTCTGTCCTGTAACAAGTGTAGACCTTTTCTGAAGTGTTTGCTTTAAATGTCAGAACTCAGGATAATTCTGGCCAGAGTTGATTCCACATTTTTCATGGGTGCCTATTTATAGGTCTGAATCTCAATTTATTTTTTATCCTGCCTGCTCAGGGACATAAATACAAAGATTGATCATTTGAGTATACAGTGCCTAAGACTTTCATATGGCAACACACACACAATACACAGTAAAAAGAAAAAAGCTGCCATGAGCAGAGGAAGGGCTGTTTTTTTGTTTTCTTAACATGTTTCAGCATGTCAAAAAGAAGACAAACTACCCAATAGAAAAGTATGCCAAGAATATGATCAATAAACTTGTGAAAAGGTGCTCGGCTTCATTAATGATTGAGAAAATGCAGAACGGCCTGTGGCCAGCAGAGATGCAATAGTCTGAGAACGGCAGCACCGATGAGTATGTTGACACACGCACTCTCATAAACCAGTGGTGGGAGTTTAAATTGGTGCAGCTTTTGGCAATATCTATTAAAACTAAAATGTCCATTCTGTCTGGGTCATGAATTCCACAATCAACATTGTGGACGCAATCATAAAAGGATATGCCAAGATGTGTACGTGTGTGCACGCACATGTACACACACATACGCGCACACACAGTACTACTTGTAGCATGATGCAATGGAACACACAAACACACACACCACATTGTATTTCTTCCTCCACAATTAGAAGGAAGTGAACTGTTAAATAAATGCAGCCCCCTCCTGACTCTTACAGGGAAACCCTATTAAAAAGGATGATCAGGGCTGGAGAGATGGTTCAGCGATTAAGGCGCTTGCCTGCAAAGCCTAAGGACCCAGGTTCGATTCCCCAGTGCCCACGTAAGCCAGATGCACATGGTGGCACATACATCTGGAGTTTGTTTGCAATGGCTAGAGGCCCTGGTGTGCCCATTCTCTCCCTCTCTCTGTCTCTCGTAAATAAATAAAAAGAAAAAACAAATGGATTTTATTTTTTCAAAAGAAAGGATGAGCAGATCAGCAAGCCCTCAGTTGGAGAGAACATCAAGCTTTAGCGCAAGTGCTTACAGGTTGTGTTTGTCCGACTGTATCTGTATCTGTATACATGCTTTATTCTAAAGGCACACATAAGCCATCCACCATGATTAAAGTTAGGGAAATCTTGGGAGTGTGCATAGGCCTGGGCTTATGTCCTTCTACATATTTTAAGAAGCTTGTTTCCCTGTGCATTCTGCCTACTAAAAAATAAAAATGGTTTTGAAGTCCATGTAAACAGTGTTATAATTATAGATAACCAAATTTAGCTTGATTCAATTCGGAATGGAAAAATACGGAGTTATGCATTGGGTGGGGAGCTCATTTCCAAGGTAGATTGTGATCTGGATAAATACTGGCTTCTGCCTCCCTGGAAATCCTTCTTTTAAAAGTCTTAGGAGGTTATATTTGAAACAGAAATGCAGTCATGTACATGACGTCATTTCCTCATTGTAACTTTTTGAGAGGTAGAGGGTAGTTCATTTCTGTGCATTTACTCAGGGTTGATTTTTGGTGGAAAGAGAGTTTGTCCCAATCGCCTGGTCAGGAAGGACCACTAGGGCTTTTGTATGCTGAGGAGAACTCTCCAGTGCTAGACCTCTAATGAGCTTATGGGGACAAACCCCTTCAGAGGAAGTTAATTATTCACAATGGGAAACAGTACAGGGGCACACTGTTTGGCAGTCGATAGACTGTAGATAGATCTAGAATTGGTTTCCATGGGGCTAGGAAGATAAGTCAGTGGATAAAGTGCTTGCTGTGCTAATGTGAGAACCAGATCCCAGATCCCAGATCCCACCTCCCCATTGTTGTCCACATAAATGCCAAGTGGGCATGGTGGCTACCTGTAACCCCATTACTCAGGAGGCACGAATGGAATCCCCAGAGCAAACCAGTAACTAGACTAGCTGAGTCAGTGAGCTCTGGGCTCAGATGAGAGAACTTGCTTCAGGACATACAGAGGAGTATGATCAAGGAAGACACCTGACATCGACTCCACACAAGCACGCAAACCCACACCCTCATGTGAGCCTAGCCACATACACACATGCAAAAAAAAAGAAGTGATCTCCATTGTTTCTTCCCTTTGTAATCTACTGTACCTCATTTCCTCATCTGTGAAATGGGCCAGAGGAAACGAGGTAGGTGAAATGGTTATGTTTGTATGTGGAACATAAGTCTGTGTTGTCACCTGTCCAAATAGACTGTTGGACCACAGTTCAATAACATACCCATTTCTACTGTATTGAACCAAAACAAAACAAAACAAAACAAAAGAACCTTCAAGGAGTCCATTACACCTTGATTAGAGAGTGGTTATCACTCACCCAAGAAAGCAAGTCAGGAACAGAACTCAGAACTCCTGGCCAAATCCCCAGTCTGAAATAAAAAGATCCAAAAGTATTGGTTGAAATTTCTGAAATGAGATGTTTAAAAAAAATGGAGAAGATTTTAAGTATATTTATGTATTCACAATCCTTATAGACCAAACCAAGACCTGAGAAGTTACCTGAATAAGACCTACATATACCCTCAATATTACCATCTCCTTGCACCCAGTCTTCCAACTCGGACCTTTGTCATTAACTTTTTATTTTTTTTAACTCAAATCTTGGCAGAATCTTTAATATTACGCACATACAGATTACACGTTGTGGTTCATTGCCGCAGGCATGCCCCAACAAAAGAGTAATTGAGGGTCATCATCCCAAGCCTTTGCAGCTATTAGTTCCAACTTAAGCTAAGCAGAACAAACAGACCCCAGACCTACCATGGAGACCCAGCTTTTCAATCTTTGTTTAAGTCGGCCTTTCAACAAGATCAAAGCAAGGCTTCCTAACCCTGAAGATAGCATAGATACTCCTAAATAGCCCTTGTTTATCTGGCTTATCCCACTCAAAGGTGGGATTTCAAAATGCACATTTGCATTACTAATCACTTGCCTCAAATAACTGTTGTTCTGAAAATTAAGTATCCCAGATGTCCCTTCAATATCCGCATGACCTATCTATGAAGGTGCTTATTTTAGAAAATCCCCAAAGCATTGTATGTAGAAACAGATAGGGTTCTTCTGTTCAGGCGTGTCCTCTCAGTAAGATCTTGTCATCATGCCTAAAATTTCTGTGTCTTTTTTGTTGTTATTAGTCTTTTAATTGATTTATTATTTTTTTTAAATTAATTCGAGTGCGCTAAGCTATTACCAACTATCACTCATCTATGGGTCAGGCTAGTACTGCACGATGGTGATGGTTGTTTTGGTAAAGATTTAGGAATCCTATACAACTTCACAAACTTCAGTTTTTGTTCAGGACCCGCCTGGTGAACAATCTGACTTGAAATTTGGCAAGGTGAAAACTGCACACTTCAGACCCTTAGAGGGAGGGAAAACAGCGGCAGTTACAGACGTGTGAATGTTAGCAGGTTTGCCTCTCAAGCTCTGGTTAAACAACTTCTCAACTGGCCAGGGTCCAGCCCGTTAATCCTTAACCTAGGCTGTATCTGTGGCCTGCTTACAGTGGGTTTATCATTACCAGAAAGGCCACTTTTTACGGTCCTGAAGAGCTCCGGAGAAGCCTCATCACCAAGCCTAATCTTCATTAATCAGGGCAGTGCACTGATAATTCTTAGTTGGGCTGGAGTTAAGCAATTTATGGGCAATTGAAGAATTTTTAATTACAACTGCTTACAAAGAAGAAGAAAAAAACCATTGTGGAATAGTTTTTGCATTATGTTTAGAAGTTTAGTATCTCGTGACCCAGTTTCGCATTTAATTCTTGGGAACCCCAGACACCCTATTTTCTTTCTGATTTTACAGGGTGGTAAGGAGGTAGAGTCTGGACACCCTGGGCAGACTAAGGGAGGCCCTGCAGATACCTCCTTAGTGGCTCTGGGTGATTTTTAGAGGTGCTTTCTAGATCCTTAGTGTTCCCATCATCCTCCCAAATGCTAGGAACAAGCTCCATCTTCTCCCTTGTATCCCTCTCCCTCTGCATGCATGCAGATAAGCATGTTCATGTGCCTAACCATCAGAGTGCACATAAAACTCAGTAAAAGTAGACCACATCCATGGTCTGGTAGACAAGGTGATACTCAAATAAGACAGAAAATGGCTTTTCAAAATTTAATTTTCTACAGAAGTAAAGCAAATTTTCATTTTAACATTTAAAACAGTTTTTCAAGTATTGTAGAGGACTGAACACACTCAAGTATGAGGGACTGTTAGGCTCCAAGGCCATCCAGTATGACTATGCCCTATAGCTTAGAGTTTAATAATCAGTTATAGTAAAGCTTTTCTAAGCCTCCAAGAGAGGGTTTCTGGGTCTTATTTACTATAATAGGCATTTTAGAAAAACTTGAGTTTAATTTATAGTTCTGTTCTTTCCTTCCTCCAAGAAAGCAAGTAGGATTTAATTTAGGCTTTATTTATGGATAGAGAGTTGCCCCCCACCCAAAGAAAACAAACAAAAAAATTATAGAAATTCCCTTATGATGCTATTAAATGCCTTCCTTTGGGTTTTATGTTCCCAGGATATTGTCCATATAAATGTACGCCACGTTGAAAGAATGTGGACGACTGGTAGTGTGTCCGCCTTCTGCATGGAGGGTTTATGAAACTGGCTACAGAGGGTCTTATGGAAACAAGACAAATATTTATGAACAATTCCGAATCATCTGTTTTGAAATGTAAAGTGTGTTCCAAGTGGGGGTGGAGGCCCAGGTGTTTCCTGTCTGAATTTGGAATGGGTCTCTGCTTCCAGGAGCTGGTGGGGCTGGACACTGCTAGCTTTTTTCCAAGAACCTCAGTCACCCAGATTCCCTGCTAATGCATGCATGGTGGAGAGCGCTCTTGGGAGCACACAGGATTGAACACTTACAAAGCCTCCCTGAGACATACCTGGGGGCTACATGCTGATATTTGTCATTTAATTGAAAAATATTCTCTGTCTCTTTCTCTCTCTGGCAAACAAATTTTTTTTTGAAAAGTAAATGCTGGAGAGATGGCTTAGCAGTTAAGATACTTGATTGCAAAGCCAAAGGACCCAGGTTCGATTCCCCAGGACCCACATAAAGCCAGATTTGGTTTGTGTACAAGGTGGTGCATGTATCTAGAATTTGTTTATAGTGGCTAGAGGCCCTGTTACACCCATTCCCCCCTTCTGTCTCTCCTTCTGTGCATGTCTCTCAAATAAATAAATTTTTTAAATACACAATAACTTGTTTACAGGAGCTGTGAGTGAACTCCTGCAAAGACATAAGCTCTGGTCTCCAACATGGCCCTACTTATCAGAAGTTCACTTTCTGTGTCCCTAGCTTCTGCCTCTGTGACCATTCCTGGCTCCTGTGAAACAGAAATATTATGTATCCGCTCAGACGGTTGGAAACCATTCATGTCAAAATGGACCGTTGTGATTTAACTGTCAGCCCCAAAGGCCTCACATCCAAAGGGCTCCTTTTAAAGGAAGCACAATGCAGTGTGTGTTTAAGATGCACCCAGCAAGCCTTGGTCCAGATACGTGGGTTTGTTTTCCGTTGGCAGCAGAGCTACATTTTCCAGCATGCCCCACTTGTCTGCTGGGGCTGTGGACAGAACTTCAGAGCAGTGGGAAGGATGGCCGTTTTCTGTTTCCATTCCCTGGTCTACCCTAGCCAGCAATTCAGGATGGGATTTCAGGAGATGCAATGCAAAACTTCAGGAGCAAGTGGAAAATAGGAAGGGAAATGTTGGTGCCCCAAATGCAGAGCAGGGCCAAGTGTGGAATGCAGCAGCACTTGTCTAGCTGCAGCCCAGCCCCCCCCCGGGGGGGGGGGTCGCCTCCTGGGCCTTTGGGCTGTGGAAGGGGGACCAGAGGATACTAAGGCCCCGGGTAGTTATGAAGGAGGACCATTCTTCTAGCCAGGGACAAGACTGGCTGAGAACATAGTCCCTGTTTCCTGCTTGAGCCTTTCTTTTTTATTTTCATTTTTATTTTTTGCATTGAGTGAAGTCCCTTCATAAACTTCATTCTCCCTCATGGGGTTGGGGGAATCTACAGCAGCACATACAACTAAAGGCTTGCTTATTTGTGGTCTTCTTGAGAGCATGGCAAGGTGGTTTTATTTAGGTAGGAGGGTTTTGTTGTTGTTGCTTTGTGGGTGGTTTGTGTGCATGTAGGTATGCTTGTGGGCGTATGTGTGTGCTGGTACACAGGCATGTGTGTACACATGGAGGCTATAGGGTGACATCATAGGTCTTCCTCAATGGTTCTCTGCCTTGTCTTATTGCATATGCGTAGCATGTGTGGTGTGTGTATGTGATGTATATATGTGTATGTGTTGATGTGGCATCCCATGCCTACAGCAGCCAGAGGAAAACGTTGAGTTCCCCTCACCACTCACCCACCTGCTTTTCCTTGAGACACAACCTCTTATTGATTCCAGAGCTTGCTACTCACAAGGCCCAGAAATTCTCCAGTCTCCACTCCCACAGGACTTGGGCTACAGATGTGTGGTCACACCAGCTTTTCAATGCAGGATCTGGAGATTTGAACTGGGCAGTCTCAGGCCCTCCCGGAACCATCTCTCCAGCCCCCAACCTTATTTTATGAGCTACATATTCTCTCAGTGATCCTAGAGCTCACAAACTAAGCTAGACTGGCTGGCCAGAAGGCCCTGGGGAGTCTGTCTGCACTTGGACAGAGTTGAGCTTGCACTGTGTCCAGCTTTTACATGGGTGCTGGGGATTTAATTCAGCTCCTTATACTTGCGTGACAAGCCATTTACCAACTGAGCCATCTCCCCAGCCCTTACTTGGTATTTTTAAAATTTCATTAAATTTTATGTTATTTTATCTATTCATTTGAGAAAGAGAGAGAATGAGGCAGATAGAGGGAGAGAATGGGTGTGTCAGGGGCTCTAACCACTGCAAACATACTCCAGACGCATGCACCACCCTGTGCATCTGGCTTACATGAGAACTGAGGAACTGAACCTGAGTCCTTAGGCTTCGCAGACAAGCACCTTAACTACTAAGCCATCTCTCCAACCTCTTTACATGGCGTTTTTATTAGGAGCAAGGGAAGGTTTTAAAACATAGAAAAGCACACAGGAAGAATCAGGGCACCTGTGTTGCTGACAGCTACTTGTAACATTTTGCCACACCTGTAATCAATGTGTTGTTTATCCTGAAAGTATTTTTGTATCTTAGTGTGAGAAATGTAGAATGATATATATATAGAAGTATAATCCTCCTTGGACCTCCCCATCCCATCACACTAGACTCCCTTCTCCTGCGGAGGCCATCCCTACTATGTGCTCTGCGTTTAGTCTGTGTTTGATACTCATCTGATCTTCCTCATTTCTCTCTGGTTTGGGCATCTTCACTACCATAGAACAGAAATTTTATCCAGTGGTTTATGGCTGGATATTTATTTGCTTACAGTTTTACTTGTTTTTCCAAGCAACATGGCTCTGACAACCACAGGCATTTTTCTTATATATAGGTGGTGTTCTCAGGTAAAGACAGGCGTATACTTGGACCCTGAGCAAAACCAGATTTCAAACACCAGTGCAAGGGGCACTAGTCTTACATACTCAGGGACTGTATTTATTACAGTTATGCTTGTTTTCTGGCCAAGAAATTACTTAACAGGAGAAGGGACAGTTAATGGGAGACTAAAAGAGGCATACATTTTCTTGTGCAACCTCAAGTTAAGAAGTTTACCAAGCTGATTGCAAACCTATAGGGTATTTTTCTGATTACCAAACTACTTGTCTTTGATAGGAAACATTTGTCTGAGGCCTTTCCTCCCCTGCCACCCCCACCCCCACCCCTCATGTCCAACAAATGAATCAGTCACAGCAGAAGAAACAAATGGCTTTTTGTTGTTGCTTCTCCTTTCAAGATAATCTGTTGTTTGCAAAACATTTGCAACTATGGCGTTCAAGGAAAGGGTGGCAGGAGGCCCTGGCTCTTGTGTCCCCAGGAGGAAACATTTGCTGTGGTTTTCAGTCATGTCATAGAACAGTCCTGCGCCGGAAGTTGTGTGTTCGGTATTTACTCAGTTTTCTTCTGGCAAGAATTGAGTCTTCAACCAGAGCCAGAAATTAGCGCTTACAACAGCTCAGACAGCAGGGAGGAGGCTTGTGCCATTGGAAGACCAAAAGCCAGACTCCCCAGTGTAAAATTAAGTTTTGCTATGAGTCTCAGGTGACATACCTGTGTCTTTAGGGCTCGCAGCTGGGCTTGCCAGCTGAAACAGCGTCCTCTTGAGTTGTGGCACCGTGAGATCCAAAAGCTCACACAAGGTATCCACCAGAGTACTTTGGTTTTCATAATGAGGAAGCTAAGGGATACAGACAGGCAGGCAGTATGAATGGAAAAGCTCAGTCCATTCAGAACTAACAATAAGGAAATGCCAGCCCCTCTCCTCATCCAGGGCTATAGTCCCACTGGATGTGTCCAGCACCTTCTCAGAGCCTGTCATCTGGAGGTACTCAGTGAATGGGCACCTGGTTTCCAGTGTGACTGTGGAGACAAAGCCACTTCCTGTCGAGGGGCTTGGAAAGGAAGAAAGGGAAAAAAAAAGTCAAACACCAGAGAAATGTAAATAGCAGAGTAAGCCTCTGTGTCTTCAAATGGTTATTTATATCGTGCCTCCTTCCACAAAGGATTTGAGGCAGCTTCTGAAAACCGAAGCGCCACAGCAAAGCCCTCGCTGGGCAGTGCGGGGCTAACTGCCGCATGAAGTTTACACATCACAACAGGGAGAGTTTCTGCTGCTTGTAGGAGGTTTGTATGGTTGGCTGGGGAAATCACAGTCACTACGTATAAATGAAAATTGAAAGGCTCAGGAAATGGCTCAATGGGTGAGTACACTTGCCCAGCACCCACGAGGGCCTGAGTTCCGTCGTCCCTAGCACCCATATGCAGAGCCTGGCATGGCTGTGCATGTCTGTGAACCCAGTGCCAAAGGCGCAGAGAGAGGAGGATCCCTGGAGCTCACCGTCAGCCTGACTAACAACAGCAACAAAAAATGGGATCCCCAGCTTCAATGAGAGAATTGGAAAATGAAGGCCAAGAGGGATAAAGGAGGGTGCCCGTTGTTTTCTCTGGCCTCCACGCACACAAGCATCTACGTGCATGTACCATGCACACACATTTACACACACAAAACAAGAACAGAACTCAGAGGGACACAAGTGGCTTTGTTGCTACAGGTTTATTTTTCTTTCTTTTTTTCTTTTAGAAGAGAAGGCCTTGGTTATGTCTAGGGATCTTGGACATTAGAGAGAAAAGAAACTTCCAACGTTCCAATATTAAGTTTCTTGCCCTCCCTTTTCACACATTTCTAATAGAAAGCTCTTCTGCTCACATTTTCAGAGAATTCTAAAATAAAGACGCTGTTTACATTTACAGTTAAAATTAAAAGCAGGCCGTACTTGGGGGCTAGTGACTGGCAGTGACAAGTTTGGAAATCAGAGGCTTCTTTGCTGAGTTCCCTACAGACGGACAACGGCTCATTCCTAGATCGCCCCCTAGTGGTTCCTTGCATCACCGTCATCCTTGCAAAGCTGGTCCAGGTTGGAAGCCCTATGAAAGTTTGCTTTTCCCTGAGGCACAAGGGATACAGAAGTCACATGATCAGAGAACTGTAATGCCTCCTTGCCCCTTGGTCCCCACTTGAGAAATATAACAGCTCTGGAGCCTGGGGGTTCCACCTGTACTCTTGTTTTTGCTGTGACTCATTTGTGTCACATCCAAATTGCAAATGTTGGCAGAGTGATAATGCTAAGAGGTGAGGCTTTTAGGAGGTAATTAGGCCATAAGGCTTTCTCCCTCATAAGTAGGATTAAAGCTCTTATAAAAGGGCTTCACAGCATTTAGGGCCTTTCCACCTTGCCTATAAAGAGACGGATGGAGGCCCTTACCACAGCAAACCCTTGGGCCTGCCAGTACTTAGGATGTAAAGCAAGCCTTGCTCTCCCGTGTGAGCGCCACTGCCCCCCTGTGGTAGTAGTGCTTCATAATGATTCTGGCGCCATCTTGAATAGAGGGTCCACTTCCAATGGGCGTGGACCACAGGGGACACTATCGCCTTTCTTTCCCTTCCTCTTCCCTACCTCCAGCACCCAAGTTCCATGTTAGCTCAAGGAGGTCTGTGGGGTCAATAAGTGTCACACACAAAAGGATCACACCTTGAAGATGGTGGAAAGGCTCTGAGCAGGGCAGCTGGAAGTTCATCACTGAGGGGTCAGAGTGCGGGGGGGTTGGCTGGGGTCAGGGGTCTCATACTCCAGCGCAGCTTTGTTTTTTGTTTCAAACATTTAAATGCAATTCATTTTACTTCATAGTGATTTTATGTCCTGACTTTTGAGAAGACATGAAAAGCACCTGTGAACTCACCCTACTTGAAACTTGTGACCTTCTGATACCTAACGAATATCTGAAGATGGATGTAGCTTTGATGGGATTAAAAGTCTATTTAACAATATGTATTAAGCAACATTTCAAGATTCACAGATTCAGTATTTCCAATAGAATAATTTTCCACAGGATAGACATTTCGAAAATGCTGATTTAGGGACTGATAGATCTTCTGGTTCATTAAGTTTTTCTAATTCAATTAACTGATGTTCTGTGATTTTTCACTTCGGAGGGTTCTATTATTATTTCTATTGCACTTATACCAAAGATTATTGTAGTCCACTTCTCTAAAAATAACAATGAACTTGACAGAGTAAAAAAAGTCTCATGAGTTGAGTTCTAAGTTTTAATTCTAAACCAGAGTTGGTGCCTGGAAGTCTGAGACAAAGTCTGTGATTTTAAGGGATTTGAGTTTGTTGGAAGGGTTCTGTTAGAGGGACACTTCATATCAAAAGAGCTCTGAATGGGAGCTGCAGAAATGATTGATCAGTGATTAAAACACTTGCCTTCAAAGCCTAAGGACTCGGGTTCAAATCCCAGTACTCATGTAAAAACCAGAGGCACAAAGTGGCACATGTGTCTGGAATTTGTTTGCAGTGGCTAGAGGCCCTAGCATGCCCATTCTGTCCCTCCCTCCCTCTTTCTCACTCTCATACTCTCTCAAATAAATAAATAATAAATAAAAATATTTTTAAAGAATTCAAAAAGAGCTTTGAATGGTTACTCATGGGCACCAGTTACATAGAGTAGCATGTGTATACAAAAGGATGGCTTATTCTTCATTAAAAGAATGAAACCTTTGCCTTCAACATACCCGTATCATACCCCAAAATCCTGGACCACCACCTCCCTTGGGTGTCACATTATCTGAGAATAGGAATGAGATTTGGCTATACATCAAAACCTCGATGGCATATCATTTCTAAGGAGTGCTTGCTGAAGCTGCTACAAACACTGTTTTCCATATCACAAGCCCATTCACACAAGATCAAAGTTACTGTGTGTTTTTTTTTCAAACTCACTTTCAGAGAATTTCCTAGCAAACTATTTTGTAGAATCCTCTCCCCATATGAATGAATCATTTAATTAATCTTACAAAAAAAACTAAATTACATGTATGAATTAAGTGATATTGACATAGTTATCAGTTATCTTGATGTAAAACCTAGTTCCTTGTGTGGGTTTAAGGTCTTAAAAAATGATACAGGATTGGCACGGTATCTCAGCGGGAGGGTATGGTTGCCTCGCATGTGCAAGACCCTGGGTTCAGTCCACGGCAACTGCTCCACCCCCGCCCCCAACCAACGTTCTGTACTTCAGAGGCAGGAAAAGTGGTTCATTCCAGGGCACTGTTGAGTCAGAGCCTTTCTTCAGTTCTTGAAAATGATTCCAGAATATGTCAGATTTGTAACCACCAGCTGGCAGTGGCTTGAGAAACAGCCTGGTTCGTAAAGGCTATCCAGGAAAGACCAGTGAGACGCGTGTCTAGCTCCAGCTGAGTCTGTTGCATGGTGGGGATGTTGACTCCAGCAACACAACCTTCTCTGTTTGGAGCTAGAGGGTTGTCATGGAGATGGAAATCTTCCTGGTACCATAAAAACCCCGCTTGTCATCGGGACTTGAGTCCCATATTTGCACAGGTGGCTCTGCCTGCTGAGAAG
The DNA here is from genome assembly GCA_036346955.1 of Dipus sagitta. Taxonomy (NCBI): domain Eukaryota; kingdom Metazoa; phylum Chordata; class Mammalia; order Rodentia; family Dipodidae; genus Dipus; species Dipus sagitta. The sequence continues at coordinate 39,092,669 of CM070787.1, read as the reverse complement.
GGCTGAGAGAAAACAAATCTTTTCTTCCTGAATGGCGCCTTTATGTGTCTGAAAGAATGCGTTTCCTTTCTTGAGCCCCCTCAATTAGTGACCCATTATCAACCAATTAAATCCCATGTAAATTTTATGTGAGTTCACTTGTTACCTGCACCACACTCGGTAACTAATCCTATATCTCATGTGTTGACCATATCAGTCTTTATTGATGGCGAGAATGAGGTGCTCACTTGAGAATATTGATCAGCACAGACACCTTACACTGCCAATAACATAATAAGTCATTTCCATTTAATAAAGCAGGAGAAAGCATGACAAATATCTATCTAATGCATGCCCTGAAACTTTGGGGTACTATGATCATAGTTCTGTTCTCGGGAAAAGAAGTCACACAGCTGGGATTAAGCTTTCACAGCTGTTTCAGACGCAAATTCCATCTACGTAAGACAAAAACACATCTGCCCCATTTCTCTCCCTGCTCCCTCTGACTTTTTGCCTATGTGTCCAAGTGTAGAACTTGATCTGTGTATAAATTTGGTATAAAAGCTTTAAATGTAGGGTTTTTATTTCAGTCAGTGATGCCTTTCTATCCCAGAGAAGTTCAAAGCGCTTACCAAGTTTCTCGAGACACATTTGCAGTGGTACTGAGAACTGAGTTCAGACACAATAAATGCTGTGTTGTAGTTTTGGAAATGTGCTTGTGAATGTCATTTAAGACCTTGCAAAGTGCATAGGGAAAGGCATTCGATGATGTCAAAACCAACTCACAGGCCAAAAAGAAGGCCCTTTCATTGTTTACTATGTAAGGCTTGAGTAGACGTTAGTGGGAACAAAATTTTGAATAAGGCAGTATGGATAAAGGATTGATTTAAAATGAAGAGGTCATTTTTGGAAACCTGTTATTTAAAGAATGAAATCACATGTCCTTGAGGTTTAAAAAATAAGGAGTTGTTCATATGTAATGATAGACTGGTTATGCAATCCCACATGGCCAACACACCCATCACCTGCAAACGACACTTACAGCCCGTTTACAAGCTCTGTGGGTTCTCCAGGTAAACACGGGACCACTTACACATTTTCTTGTGGAGATAGCACCCACAAGAAAGAAATATTGAAGGCACCATTAAAATTGGTGTAGATTTAGTTTATAATACAGGAAGGAAGCTTGGGTATCTAAAACCACTTTATTTTTTAAAAGATTTGATCACCAGAGTTGATGCTGTTTTATACTTATAATAAACAAAGTTTTTAAAATTCAGATCAGAAAAGCATGCAGATACTGTTGCTTTCTTTCAAACAAACAAAACTACCAACTGTTTGTATAACATCCTTTTCTTGTTTGTAGGTTTACTTTTTTTTTTTTTTTTCTCAAGGTAAGGTCTAGCTCTAGCCCAGGCTGACCTAGAATTCATATATATAGTCTCAGGGTGGCCTTGAACTCAGAGTGATCCTCCTACATCTGCCTCCTGAGTGCTGGGGTTAAAGGCAGGCATCTTTAACCAACAAATTATAGACATTTGCATAGCCCCAGTCCGGCAAACTACCATAGTACTTGCCAACCTGTTCCTTTCCAACATAGGAAGAATCTTTTCCTTGTTCAGAAATCGGTGCAAAGTATTGGCAGAGTTATGCCAGGTGGTGGCGCTCTGATACCACGTGTTTTTATAATTTCTTTCCTCTGTGGAGACTGGGGCTGTTCTCAGGCTGTGCCTCAGGATAGAGCAGCTTTTGGCCACACCACTGATCCTTAGGAATACATGGCCTGAGGGAGTTGCTTTCTGTCACACTGCTTAATGTCCGTGATGGAGGTGTCTCCTGTATAGTTGTGCAGTTGAAATGTGTCATATCTTGCCATTGCCTGATATTTGACACTACCACCCCAACATAACACACCATTTTGTGGGAACTCTGATCAGGCAGGTAGCCTTACCCATCAGGAAGTTCTAGAGTCAAGGAAACTTCAGAAAACTAAATATTAAATAGAATAGCGAATACTAAAGAAAATTTTAGCTGTCAGTAACTTTAACTTAGAGTGAACAAAGTGCCTTTACTTGGGTCCTTTTGATAATTCTCCCCTTAAGGGAAGCCATTGATTTAGATACAAAAGAACACCATTATGGAAATGAAACCTTCTGTTGTTAAAACCTATCATTTTGGTGGCAACTAAGTTGTAATTTTGATTGAAATATCATAATTACCTCAGATGAAAGGTTTTGCCCATGATTTGATGCTCTGGGTCTCTCTCTCTTATCTCTTCACAAGGTGCATGTGCAGTGGCCCCTCATTGTCTCTTGTCGCCTATCATTGTTTGTCTCTTCTTAATAGCACAGCTCTGAGGAAAATGTCTCCTTTACTCTGCGAGCTGAGACAGTGCAAGTGGCTTCTTTTTCTGATGGCTTGTAGTAGAGTTTAGATGACAGTGTCACCCACCTTGTTCTTACCAAATATGGGACCCAAGGGCCAAGGGGCACATAGGAAGAGAATGGATGTGCCAGGGCTTCCAGCCACAGCATACGAACTCAAGACACATGTGTCACCTTGTACATCTGGCATTACATAAGTACTGGGGAAACAATATCATGTCCTTAGGTTTTGTAGGCAGGCGCCTTAACCGCTAAGCCATGTCTCCAGCCTCTATATGGCTTTTTGATAACCTGAAAGAGTGTTTTGTTGTTTCGTTATGGCACTAGGACAGGGTCTTGTACATGCTAGGCAAGCACTCTGCCACTGTGTCCTCTAAAAGCCCAGCATCATATCCACTTCTCTTCCCAACATGATTTATATTCCTTTTCATAGTAGGAAGATGATAGATATGTCTTGAATGAATCATCACAGGATTGGAAGTAGATAAGACTGAAAATTCAGGGAATGCAGCTGCCCTCCTGACTGTGGGTTCTGCATTCTCAGATTCAACCAATTGCACTTTGAAAGTACACACATACACATATACTCAAAGTTACATATATGTGAGTATATGCAGATCTGTTTCTTGGCATTGTTCCTTCAGCATACAGTATAACTACTGTTCACACAGTATTTCCATTGTATTAGGTATTATGAGCACCCTAGGGGAGATTTAAAGTCTGTAGAAGGATGCCCAAAGGTTATATGCCAGTACCATGCCATCCTGGATGAAGAGCTTGAGTATCCCTGCATTTGGTATCCACCAGGAGTTTTGGAACCAAACCCATGAGGATCTCAAGAGAAGACTGGCTCAAAATGAATACCACAGTGACATTACTATCTGGCATGTGTTGGGCTCTCTGTGTACCTGGCACCGGTCTGGGTTCTGAATGCATATTCACTCACTTAGCCATGACCACCTCACAAGTGTCCTTGCCAAGGGACACCTCTCCAGGAAGACAAGGGTGGCAAACCCACCCCTCACTCAGGGTTTAGACATTTCACAAGATGCCATTTGGGTGCCAGGGTGTTGACACACCAGTGGTTTCTTACCTTCTGGGTGGTGAGTTGGATAGGTTCAGAGTTAGGGTCATTTCAGAAAATCCAGAGATTGTGCCATTTTATGTCTAAAGAATCTACCACAGAGTCTTATGCTCAGAGAGACAGTGCCTATAGATGGTTCTGATGGTTAGTATGAGGATTCTTAGGGAGTAAGCAACTTCAGGGCAGAGTTGAGTAGTGGTTCACACTCCAGGTGGGAAAACCATAGCTGGTGGCCACATAAGTTCCCAGCATCATCTGGGGCCAACCTGGTCATTGTGGATTCATGTCCTGACCATGGGTGATACCTCACCACCCTGTACATCCCAAAGGGAAGCGGTGAGGTCATGACTGGTCAGTCTCATTCACTGGCACCTGGTTTTCATAGATTTGAGTCCCCAAAAAGCCAATTTGTTGGCAGGTTGCTGAGGAATCTGGGGCACTTGGCAACAGACCATGTGGCCACTAACTTCTTTTATTTGGAATCGCTGGGTATGGGAACTCCTTGGTCCCATCTCCTCTGAAAGAACAGAATAGATACCTGCTCATACTGTGATGTTCCTGTCAACTTTTTCCTCAGGAGACAGTAATGAGTGACTCACCCAGATGCCACCGTGATCTACCTACACATACTGTGGAAAGTTCACTAACGGTCAGCTGAAATCTTAGCTTTCCTACTCTTGGCCCTAAAAGATGGGTTAAATTATAATTAGTAGCAAAGTGTTCATCTTTTGAGGTGTAGTAATTGGAAAAATGACATTTATATATCATTTTTGAAATATGTAGTTGTGTGCATTTTAATTCTGGAATGAAAACAATGTTGATAGTTTTTGGTTGTCTTTTGATAGATGAATGCTGGTGGAAGTGTGGGTTCCACCTATGCCCCAAGGGCCTGTTTAGGGTACTGGGGATATACATGAAGCTTCCCAGAGTTTTGATGTCCAGAGAACTGGGAGTGGTGGCAGGTCTTAGAGGCATTTAGCAGTTGTGATAAGACCCCGCGGTTTACTACAAGCTGCTGAAACACAATTTCTGTCTGTGTGTGGCAATGACAGATGATACGAATCTGTGGCCTTCCCTTCTCTGAGGTGACTTCAGAAGAGGCAGATCTCTCCTGGAAAAGAGGGGGATTTGGGACCTCGTAGGCTCTGGTGTTGGCAGCTCGGCTTCGCTCCACACCCACTCTCCTGCTACCCCGAGGAAAGATGGGGCTCTTGTAGCCAGAGACCCATGATGCACTGGGCAGATGTGGGAGTTCTGTAGCTGTGGCAGCTCTGCAAGCGTTCTCTTGCCGTCCTTGCATTCCTGAGATCTCATAGAGGACAATCAACTCCTCCGTAGTGTAGCCATCGTGAAACTAAGGTATAAATGAAAGAAGGCTAGCAATGAATTGGTAACTTTTTAAGCTGAGTGATGGGCACATAGGACCACATTATATCCTTTACTTTTATATATTTCTGAATTTTTTCATAATAATTTGTTCTTTGGTTCAGGGCTTCTCACATGCTCAGCACATGCTCTTCCTTTGAGCTACACTCCCAGCACCCCCCAAAAAAATTATTTTTAAAATGTCAATATTCACTCATTTGAGCCTTTAATATTTCAAGTTGTCTGAATCAAGGTGCACCTATCATCTCAGCAACAATAATGAGGCATTTGCTTTTTATAAATGAGCTGAATTCACAAACATAAGACTATTCGACTTCCAGATTAGTTTCCACATTTTTCCTCCCTTCTGATAAACAGGCCAAGAAAAGGAGGACCAAGCCTGACGGAAGCCTTTTGTTCCAGCACTTACCCGACAATCTACCTGTCAAATGCATCTGTGCCCCTATTTTACTAACGTGGGTATTTTCTTTCCTGAGTGTACAGAGCAAACAGAACAGGGGCACAAATGCTCCTGAGTGGCTGTGTTTAAATTAATCATATGCTTCCTTAAAGCAAGAAAAACAAACAAGGCCAAACCCAACCACTCTGTAGTGTTACCCAATTATTTTTAGGCTTGGAGAATAAGGCCCAAAGTGTATATTAGTCACATCGTAACACTGCAGTCGTGTAATTTAGTTCATTTGTTAGCCGCATCAATACACTCATGAATTTTAAAGTCCTCCCAGTTGCTGTGCCCTTCCCTTAATGATTCCGCTGTACACTCTGGCAAATATGGGGGACGAGAGAAAAGGGAACTGTGTCCCCCACCGACTTCCTTGAGTATAGTAATTTGGCAATGTTCAGCGAGCTGTTGATTACATAGTAAAACTTCCCTAGTGCATGCTGAGATGAGGAGAAGATTGACTATTTGGTAAAGCTTTAAGTAAAATATTTTTAAGAATAATGTGGTGTTTTGTTTGTTCGTAGATTTACAATTATTTAATAACTTTCCTTTTTTTACTGACTATAAGGGGACTTTATATGCACGTGAGTTGTGAGGAAATTTGAATATGGATAGGTGTTCAGTGAAATCAAGGGGCTAGGGATTGTGTTGGATGATAATGGCTTGGTGGCTCTTTCTTTTAATCCTCCCTTGTTAAAGATACACTGTGAAGTATTTCTGCATGAAATGAAATGCCCCGTGGTACTTGTCTTGAACTATTCCAGGAAATAAAAACGAAACAAGGATGGCAAAATGTTGATTGGTAGTTCAGGCTGTGTGCTGGGTTGGTACATGGGTGTTCATTAACTTATTCTCCATCCCTTTGTATCCATTTGAAAATTGCTGTAGTAAAATGTTAGGCTGATAAAAGAGAAAAGTGAACGTCAAATCAGAACCGTACTTACCCCAGTGAAAGAGAAAGGGGAAAGTTGCCTAGAACCATCAGCAGGCGTCAGACAGTGTAGAGAATGTTTTCCTCCTGACTAGCGAGCTGGGAGGATTTCTCATTCTCTGTACTGTGCACACGGTGTGCGCTGTTTATGCGTCTGAGACATGTCACTTAAGCAGTGAAGCTTGTGAGCTAGGCTAGTTCTGCTTCTTTACCTCCATATCTTGATTTCAGTTTAGTCTTTCAGGCTGTACTTTGACAAAGAAATTATCTTCATAATTAATACAGCAATTAAAATGGATCTGTTGATGCTGAAATTCTTGGATGGGGGATGTAGAGAGGGGAGGATGGGGAATTAGATTAAGTAAAAAAAAAAAATCTCTGTTGATGACAAGCTGGGGTTTTTACTATTAAAGTGGTACTTTCCTTAAATACTCAGCAGCTCTTAAAAGCTACAAAAGTAGAAGAAAGAACAAGTTTAGGTCATGAAATCTCATTTCTTTCTTTTTTCTTTTCTTTCTTTTTTTTTTTTTTTTTTGCCAGCCACTGCAATTGAACTCCAGATGTGTGTGCCACCTTGTGCACATGTATGACCTTGTGCACATGCATGACCTTGTGTGCGTACATCCCCTTGTGTATCTGCTTACATGAGACTTGGAGAGTTGAACATGGGTCCTTAGGCTTGGTAGGCAGGCACCTTAACCACTACGCCATCTCTCCAGCCCTCATGCAATCTTTATTTTGCTGATTGTCACTATCAAAAATATACTTTGTTTTACCAGACAGTTGCCTCAAAAAGTGAGAATAAACCAGTTCACAAGGAGTTCCTGGCCATATGTGTGTACATAGTGTGTGTGTGTGTGTGCACACACACGCATACCTGGATATCGTTAAAACATTGCTTCTGATACGGAAAAAGAAAATCGAAAGCATCCTAAATGGATATGAACTACAGAATTAGTTGAATGAAATATGGATTGAAAATGAATAAGACAAACATATGTGCATTAGCAAATTAACAAGAAAAGATCCATAACCTATTTTCTGAAAGAAAATAAATCAAATTACAGAATAGCACATAATGATTTGGAGTTTTATGTTTATTGTTTTAGTTTGGGTTTGTTTGTTTGTTTTGGTAGAATTTATTTTCATCTGGTTTGGTTTTGCAGGTTTGCTAATCATCAATCCCAGAGTTTTATACATGGAGGCAAGCATTCTGCCACAGAGCTGCACCCCCACCCATGGTTTTTCTCAGGGTTTCACTGTGTACCCTAAGCTGGACTGGAAGTCCTGATTTTCTGGCCTCAGGCCCCTGAGTTTTGGGGTTATAGGTGTATGACACTATGTCCAGCAACACATAATGTTTGATAGAATTGATGGAAAAACACATGCATACCAAACAGTGTAACCTAGGAGTGAGAGCTATGGCAGTGCACTCCAGACACTGGCTCCCTTGTGGAGTAGTGATGGTCAGAAGGGATTATAACTCTACCTGGTGCACGTGTATGTGTATGTATGCATTTGTATATTGTACAAAAACATGTTCACATACACTCCAGTAATTAAGTTATTGCCAAAGGCAAGGCATTGGCTAAATGAATCTTACTATTAAAATGAGTTAGTATGGGCTGGAGAGATGGCTTAGCAGTCAAGGCTATTGCCAGCAAAGCCAAAGGACCCTTCCCTAGTAATCATGTAAAGCCAGATGCACAAGGTGGTGCATGCGTCCGGAGTTTGTTTGCAGTGGCTAGTGACCTTGGTGTGTCCATTCTCTCCCCCACCAGCCTCCTCCTCTCTCTCTTTCTTTCTCAAATAAATACTAAATAACTAAAAATATTAAAATAAAACCAATTTAAAATGAGTTAGTAAATAGTTTTTATCAACTTAAAAAAGATTTTATAATACTGGTTTTTAGTCTGTTTGGTTTTTGAAAAGTTAATTTATCATCTATGTTGGGGTAAGTTAAGGAATTATGCTTTAAAAATGATATGCACTCTTTAGATGTCTTTTGGCATTGATTGGTACATGGAAATAAATAAACACATTAAACTATTTAAGTGCCCTTAATTCAAAATAAAAAGACCATAGACAGACAAAAGTTTCTTTATAAATTAAACTTCTGCAAGAAGCTAAAGGAAGTATTATATCTAAAAGCAATGTCTCTTTAATAAAGTAGAATGAAAAGCATAAATATAAAAACACATTAAATATATCTCAGCAGAATCAATTCATACAAATTTTCTATGAAGCCTTCTTATATATAGACTTCCATAAGTATAAACATTTCCCTTTGTACGTGTTATATGAGGTATTTGAGCCCCTTTATAGTGCTTTGGCTGACAGCAAATGACCTTTCATGAGGCAGACATATATTCTTCTCACATACCTCCCTGGGAACTACTGTGTGTAAATCCATCAGGCCTGCCCTACTTTCAGCTTCACAGTTAACTAAGGAAAGTATGTTATCTTAGGGAATGGCTGGATTTGGACATCTAGCCAAAAATTACTTTTCTGATGAGTGGGGCTAAAGATCTATAGCTACTAATGCAGAGATAATAGAGTCAGCCTTTTACTTTTTAATTCACTGATAGTAATCTTTCTGGTTTTGCAGCAAAACTTCTTAGTTTGAACACAATTGTGGCCAGTGAAAAAAGCTTATATTGGTCTGGAATGTATGTGTCATAATCCCAGATCTGAATTGGCTTCAGCTGAAGACAAGATAAATCAAAGAACAAATAGTTCTTGGCTGGCTGAAGGCATGGGAGCATGCATGATGTGTAGATTAGGCTCAGCTAAATACAGGCATTCAAATCTTGTCATTGGACATTGGTCTTTCTATTCCTTTCTTTTATTTATTTATTTATTTATTTATTTATTGGTTTTTCGAGGCAAGGTCTCACTCTAGCCCAGGCTGACCTGGAATTCACTATGGAGTCTCAGGGTGGCCTCGAACTCACGGCGATCCTCCTACCTCTGCCTCCCGAGTGCTGGAATTAAAGGCGTGCGCCACCACGCCCAGCTTTATTCCTTTCTTTTAAAGAAACCTTCTATACCTCATGTAGCAGACAGCTTCAGGTTCACTGAGATGAACCTCCAGACCAGGCACACTTATGGAGGAAGGGATGTTTATTGAAGCTTACAGATCCAGGGTAAGTTCCATAATGGCAGAAGAAGCTGGCCTGCCTTCACAGGCCCAAGCAGAGAGAGAGAAGCACAAGCCTAAAAGCCAAAAGCCACAGCATACTTCAGGAACTCCAGCTAGGCACACTTTGCGTATCTTTAGATTGAAATCTGAAACCCACCACCACACCTTAAGATCCACCCAGTGACACTGCCTCCAGCCAGGTGGCTGCAGATGCAAACTACAAACAATAAAGAACTGAATATATTGGGGGCCATCTATTCAAACTACCACATTCCGCTCCTGGCCCCAATAGATTTATAACCATTACACATTGTAAATTGTTCTCAGTTCAATTTCAAAGGACCCCACAGTCTTGACAAATTTAAGATAGTAAGTCCTGTAAAATCAAACAAGTTAAATACTTCCAACATATAAAAGTACAGAGTAAACATTTTCAACTGGTATTGAAAGACCCAGAAACTAAACTGATGCCATGAAGGGATTCAGTAGGTCGCTGCCCTGGCTAGGCTTAAGTTTCAGGTTCCCGTTTAAGCAGAAGGCAACTGCCCTGACATATGGTCAGGAAAGATATCCGCCCAAGGGCCTAAGTCACCCCTAGACATGCCCAGGACATGCCTGAGACCTGTCCCTTCTGCCTTTCTGCCCCAGCCAAGCGAAAGCATACAAATGTTACCGCTGCTTGCTTAGCCAATCACAATGGAGATTACCTCTTCTGCCTGGAGTTCCCCTAGCTCCTGCCCCCAACTTTGCCGGCCAAAATCCAAAGCCAATCAGAAGACTACAAGTGCAGTTACTGTTTAAATCAACCAATCACATACCCATCCCCTTCTTCTATGTTCAAGGCCCTATAAAAACCCTACCCTCCCACTACTCGGGCTCTTGTATGGATCCACTGTGTTGGTGAAGTCAAGAGACTGAGCTTAAGCCCGAAATAAAGCTCCTTGCCCTTGCATACGTGTTTGGTTCTCCTTGGTGGTCACTGGGGGTGCCAAGAACTGGGCATAACATTATAATGCATAGCAAGGAGAAAAAAAAAACAATGCAAACTCAACCACCATCAAACAAACATCAAACTTCTGCAGTTCAAGTCCAATACAACCAAAGACTGACAGTCTCCAGATTTTCCAATTCCGCCCCTGCAGCTGGGCAGAGTAGCCAGGGAACACTTCCATCTCAGGCCAACAGTGCGCTCTATGGTAGCCCTTGCATTGTCCTGGTATATACAAAACATCTTCAGGTCTTTATGCAAACCACAGTCCATCTTCCAAAGGCTCTTTCAGCCTATCAGGGCATCAGGCCCTACTTCATGCTGCATCTCAGCAGCAGCTCCTGGAACCGTGTGCAATTCACAACCACTGCTCGCATTTTTTATGCTTCTGAAACCAATACCAGGTGTGCAGGACACAGCCATATTCTTAATTCAGGGACAAAATAAACCATAACCTTGAAAAGCAGGTTCCTTCTCCAGTCAACTCTTTCCAAAAGTGTTTGTATTTCTATGATAGTCTTTCCTCAGACATCCTTTCCATGGTAAAGCAATTGGACCATCTTCCTTTAAGATTGCCAATGTGTTTGACAATAGCAGATTCAGTAACCTAAAACCAGTCTCAGTGCCTGTAATTTTAAGTTGCTTGAGGTTTTCCAGCTTAAAATCTTAAATCTCTCAGTCCAATATCTCTAGCCAAGCACATCAGTCCATTACAAATTTAACCTTGATCAAATTCTCTGTGCCTGGTCTGGAAGTTTATCTTAGCGAACCTGAAGCTGTCTGCTACACCTTATTTATTTGAGAGAGAGAGAGAGAAAGAGGGCCTCTTGCTGCTGCAAAAGAATTCCAGACTCATGTGCCACTTGGTGTGTCTGGCTTTACATGGGTACTGGGGCATCAAATCCAGGCCATCTCTCCAACCCTAGCCTTTCCATTTCTTAACTGTGCTTAACTGTGGTCGGTTTTTTTTTTTTTTTTTTTTTTTTTTTTTTTTTTTTTTTAGGTATTCCGAGGTAGGGTCTCACTCTAGCCCAGGCTGACCTGGAATTCACTATGTAGACTCGGGCTGGTCTCGAACTCGCAGCGATCCTCCTACCTCTGCCTCCCAAGTGCTGGGATTAAAGGCGTGCACCACCATACCAGGCTATGGTGGATTTTTTGAGATGGGGTACGTTCTTTCTACAAGGCACTAAAAGTGGCCTCTCTACCACTTTCATGATGAGTTTTGTCAGCCCAGAAATCCCATTGTAAATTCCATCAGCAGTTTTATAGAGGCCACCCACTGGCTGAGTTTAGGCCATATGCCATTCCTGGACCAATCACTAGCACCAAAGGTCTACAGAGATCTGATTGGCCAAGCCTGAGACATGAAGTCAGGGTCAGGTGGACCATGTTGACAAAAGATGGAAGGATGGGTGCCCAGAGGAAATGAGGAGCTCGTAACATGACTGGGTATGGAGCAGTCAGAAATGAGACGTGTGCAGTATGTGGATTTACAGCCTGTCCGACTTTCCACTGGTGTGCTTCCTCTCTGCTGGGTGTGAGTCTGTGTGTGTGTGTGTGTGTGTGTATGTGTACATGAACCTACGACCCTCATCTTCCTGCTGCTAGGATGCTAGCTCTCCCATGTTTTTTAAACGTTTTGAGATGCTGCTAAACCTCCTCTTTTACTGCTTTAGCATTACATCATCCACATGCATGAAGTACTAAGTTTGCTCCCTCATAGTCTCTTCCCAGTTATTTTCTACAGTCTGGGACTAGGGAACTCTGTGTATAACCATGTCACTCCTACCCTCCCTGATCTTTGAGCTTTCAGAAACAGAGGGTGGAGAGGCCAGGCTTCCTTTGGGCTGAGAAGGCTCATTATAAGCTCAGAGAGCTTTGAGCTCTTTTAGTGACCTTCTGGGGCCAGAGAGAATGGGGTCTAGCCATAGCCCCCTATGTAACATTTCCATTAAGAAAAGAGTCTGCATGGCTTAAAAAAGGGGGTAAAGACTAGACTTCCTGTTGTAGTCAAATTTGCAGTGCTGGCAGAAATCACCTGACCAAGAGCAACTTGGGTTTATTTTGGCTTACAGACTCGAGGGGAAGCCCCATGATGGCAGGGGAAAACGATGGCATGAGCAGAGGGTGGATATCACTGCCTGGCCAACATAAGGTGGACAATAGCAACAGAAGAGTGTGCCAAACACTGGCAAGGGAACACTGGCTATAATACCCATAAGCCCGCCCCAACAGTACACCGCCTCCAAGAGGTGTTAATTACCAAATCTCCATCAGCTGGGAACCTAGCATTCAGAACACCTTTATGGGGAACACCTGAATCAAACCACCACACTTCCATCTAGTCTTGGGGTTTGGGAAGGTCAGTAGGCTTGTCCACACATGCATCTAAGCCTTGGGGCTAGGGGCTGAGGAGATGGCTCAGTGGGCAAAGTGTTTGCTACATAAGCATGAGAACCTGAGTTCAGATCCCAGCACCCACATAAGAATGCCTAGCACGTTGGTGCCCACCTGTAATCCCAGCTTTCTGGAGATGAAGATAGATAAGCATATGTTTAAGCCTTGTTGGCCAGCTAGTCTTAGCCAAATCAGTGAGCTCAAGGTTTAGTGAGAAACCCTGTCTGAAAAAGTAATGTGGGGAGTGAACCAGTAAGATACCTGATGACCTCTGTCCTCTCCACACACATACAAATACGCATACACATGTATCTCACACACACACACACACACACACACACACGCCAATAAAAAAAAAAAACAGGCCACACTTTTCTCTAGTGCCTCTGTTTCTTCACCTCTTTTTCCTGCCTCCCTGTAAGCGCTGTGAGATGAAGCATTTAATTTAAACACCTCTGCAGTCCTAGACATTGAGAACTGCAGCACAAAGACATGTAAGCATTCAGTAAACATTCCTTCTCTGGCTTTGAGTAGTTAATTCTATATTTTCCATGACACGTGCAGAACCAGGGTCATAAACTCAAATGTCCCCTGCAGCAAAGGCAGCTAGTTTCAAGTGAGAGTGATGCAGGAGGACTGTAGGTCAAGGAACACGGCCTTACCTGTGATCTATACCAGGACACAGTCAGCAGTTGGCACAAGCCGACAGCTACCCACACTTCAGTGTGTTTGCAAAAGATTATCGAAATCTGGGCTTTTCTAACAGAGTATTTTGTGTTGCACACCAGTTTAGAAATGTCACAGGTCCCTTGCAACTGGTGGTGTGGGGCTGTTGCCCCAAGAAGGGGGTTGATGCTAGGAGTAGACACCATGAGAAAGAGACACTAGCTTAAGGTGTCTTCAGCCCCAGTTCTCAGAAACTGCATGCTTACTCTCCCATTGCTGTGTATAGTTTTTCTTTTGAAGGAAATGAGATTGGAAAAACATATATTGGATGCAGAAAGTCCCAAATTGATTTTCTGCTTTAGTATCCTGAGCTACAGAGCTTAGAATGCTGGGTCTTTGGTCCAATTATACACCTCCCACAAGACATTGCTTTTTTTCTTCCCAGTGACTACAGAGCATCTTGACCTGCATTAAGAAGTTCTCTTCTCCCACAACTTGTACTTACTGCTTAAAAATCTTTGCTGGAGTCTGGGGCTCAGACCCCAGCCAAGCGGTATAAATTGGCATCCTTTGGAATGGCCAGCAGAGCCAGCCTAGAGCCTAGGAGTGCAGCAGAAAGGATTGACACTGAGATCCCCCTTCTGGGAACACGTGCTGAGGGAGGCTGGGAAAGGGCCCCTGGTGAACCATTGAGTACTTTATAGGCTAATCTGAGTGCAGTTCCTGCAGTTGAGAATAGCATGGGCTGCAGGAATTCCTCCTGAGCACCCCAGAGAGAATTACAACAATGTAAAATATGAGTTTCGTAACCTGAGCAGGAGCCTGTATGGTGCAGGGAACCCTGCTGCCTGCCTGCCAGGAGGCCAAAGGGTCACAATTGTGAGCTCAGGAAATGGGACAGTTGGGAATAGCAGCCACCTCTCTGAGCTGAACTGACCTTGAACTTACAGCTTTTGCCTGGCAGGTTCATACTGGCTCCTGATGTCATTTCAGCCTGTGAGGGACAAGGGGCAGATAGAGAGGCTCTATACATTGAAAGACTGCTGTGCTGGCACTTACCTCTGGCCAGGGCTCTATTTTCTTTGGCGGTAAACTTGGCTGAGCTGCTTAAATTCCTTTGAAGTTCAGGGGCGCCGGAAGTAGTAGCCCTGTCTGCCTGCCTCACTCCAGAAGGCCAGGGTAGGGATCTGGGGTCACCACACTGCCAAGAAACAGGCCTTCATTGGACAGGCCACGTTTGTGTGGGCTTGTAGGCTCATTCTTCAACTGATCAAAGCCCTTACCCTCAGGTTTGGTGGACTCCTTCCCACAGAATAGTATAGCTGGAAAATTGGTGAGCCACTCTTTGTGTACGGGGGTAAGAATTTTGCCCAGTATGGCTGCTGAGCAGGTACCCATGAAGAAATAATCGAGATGTGCTCCCGCAGGAAGCTAAGAGAGAACAGAGTCCTCCCCCAACCTGCAGAGGATAGAACTAAAATCAATAGGCATGTTAGTTGCCCACAGAAAATAAGAGTCCTCCCAGGAGCTCACTAGAGTGAGCGCAGGATACATTTCTCAAATGGAATGTTCAGTATTAGTTCAGTCCCAGAGAGCATCCGGAATGGGGCTCTCCCATCAAACCTCAGGAATAAAGGGTCTGCAAGGAAGCTTCCTGGGCAAAGGAGAGACCAGTCTCTCCTGGGCTACCCAGGTACTGAGGCATGGGGATGCAGTGAGTTGTTTTAAAAAGTGATGCCTTTAAGGATCAGTAATTTTTTAGCACACCTCTATGCTTACATGTGAAGAGTGGTGATTTTTAGTAATGTAATAATCCCACAAAGTGCCCTCAAAATTAGATCATGATTTTGTAATCATGTTTGTGGGCCAGAGACGCAATCCCTGCCTTGGGCCCCTGCAGAAGGCTACAGCTCAGTTAGGACAACCTAGGTACTGTATTCAATATTCTATAGAATCTCCATGATAAAAGAATTGGATAAGAGGGCTTTTATTCACAGTTTGAGTATCTACACTGTGCTGGATGCTAGCCATACAGGGTGAACAAGATCAACCATGATACTTCAGGGACCAGTACAAGATGATAATAAGGGATCCATTGTTTGAAAAAGCATGGAAAAATACTATTAAAAGTTCTAAAATATAAATATTCCTATTTGCTTTACCAGCCTCTCTACCTGTCATGTTCTTGCTATTTAATATCATGCTTCCTTGAGCAAGGAGATAGGAAGAAGGACACGTGGCAAGGGCCCCTCCCTGCAGCAGCCCACCTGCTGAGCCCCATCTTATCAGAGCCTCCCCCTTCACCCTGTGCTTTGTGCCTTGGACGGGAAGTCTAGCTGGGTATCTCCCCAAGCGGTGGGCCTTGAGTCTAATACACATACACGGACAATGTGTGACCCCAGAGGCTGTTGCAACCAGATGTGCCACCCCAAGATGCCACATCTGACTCCAACAGTGCCCTTGCCTGGTCCCCACCAAGGCTGGAGGGCAGATGCAGAAGCAAGGAAGAGGTGGCCAGGCAGGACCTGGAAAGACTGCCCTGAATGGTGTGTCTCCAAGTCACCACTGTCTGCTTCACAGGCTTATTTCATTTCCTTAGAGAGCACACATGCACAGACAGAATTCTGAGAGCTCCAGTGATTGCAGAGTATTAATCCCCGAGAGTATGAAGCCAGCCTTGCGAGGAAGAGAGAATGTGTGAATTAGGGAAGGAAGGAGGGAGACTGCATGGGAGGCAGCTATCTTCAGCCCATCAATATGATATCTACTAATTAATGGTAGATAAGAAATAAGCAAGGTTACAACAATAAAAGACCAAGAGACAGAGAGACTTCTAGAGATGGTAGGCAGGTGGGAGGCTTTTACTTCTCAGGACCACAGCTCTGAGAAGGAGGTTGCTGGGGAAAAAGGCAGAAAGTACAGCATGTTGAAGCCTGTAGGTGGGAAAGGGCTTAGCTCATTGGAAAAACAAAAGGAGTCATTGAGCTAAGTCTTAAGATTGAAGAAGAAAGGGGCATTTGATAGAATGGGGAAGGATAGAGAACTGGCAGAGACTTGGAGTCAAGAGTAAGCTTCAGAGCTGAGATATGGTTCAGCGGTTTAAAACTTACTTAGGGCTGGAGAGATTACTTAGTGGTTAAGGAGCTTGCTTGAAAAGCCTAAGGACCTGTGTTCGACCTTTAGGTCGCACATAGATCAGATACATAAGGTAACATAAGCACATAAGATATTACATGTGCACAAAATGACACACATGTCTGGAGTGGCATTAGGCCCTGGTGCACCAATTCTCCCTCCTCCCTCTCTCTCTCTCTCTCTCTCTCTCATAAAAAAGACCAGTCTGTTGGATTTGCCTCAGAAAATAAATAAATGAAATACAAACACTCGTTTATAAAGCTTTCCATCTCAGGTTCATTTCCCCAGTACCCACATAAAGCCAGATACACAAAGTGGGTATGTATCTGGAGTTCATTTGCAGCAGCAAAAGAGGCCCTGATGTGCTCATTCTGTCTCTCTCTCTCTCTCTCTCATTCTCTCTCTCTCTTCTCTCTGCGTCTGTCTTGCTCTAGCTGTCTCAAATAAATAAATAAATAAATAAATTATTTTTTAAGAATAAGTTTAGGTCCACATCTGCTATGATGTGAGCTCTTCAGTTCCACCAAACCCTCCCTGCCACTGTAGATGGATCCCACTACAACTACATCACACTCCCCCCCTTCATAGCCCTAGGTTCCTCAGGTGTCTCCATTTCCACTTTCATAGTGTATGTGTCTCTACCCCTCACCACTCCAGATTAGTCCATTCCTAAAAAGCATGGCCATCTGTCATTGTAAGGAAACCTTTACCAGAAACATTTAGGGCTCAGTTGTTTTCTTCTGAGAGGCATCTCATTGGGGACCTGTGCTGTCCCATCTGTTAGGAGTTAATCTGAAAATCTGAGCTTGCTCTGTGTCTTCCATTTCCTCCTTGAAATAGAAAGGCTTGGTATCTCCGTTGCAAACTCACTGGAAACAGCTTATCTGAAATTGGGGAGAGTCGGCCGACAGCAGGTACATAGTGCAGCTCTTTGCTTACACTGCTAAGTGGTAAGAACGGTTGCTAAGGTTTGCATGAAACGATGTCACCGGGAGCCAAGTGGCCCCAAAGGTAGATGCTTTAGGTAATGAGCAGACAGAGGTCACCTGAGTTCCAGAGGTTATCTGCTCCTTACTCAAAGAGTGACACAGAAATTACTTAGCTTCCACATGAGCTTTTTGTTTGTTTGTTTGTTTGTTTGTTTTTTTAGGTGCTTGGAAAAGAGCAAGATTGTGAGTGTTCTGCCTATTCAATGGAGTATATTTGTTCTAAATTCATAAGGAAAGGGGAAAAATGAGATTTCAGAGAGACAATAACTTAGTGTCTCATGAGAACAGGACTCATGCCCTGGATAGTCCCAGAAGTAATTAGCTGAGACTAGATAACTATGGCATCTTCATCCTGTGTATCACCGTGAGCTACTGCACGCATCTCTCAAAAAAAAAAAAAAAAAAAAAAAAAGAGAGAGAGAAAGGCAGCTTTCTCAGGAAGGATGAAAAGAATGGATGGGATGTTTAAAATGACTATTCAGGTTTCCTGTCTCCATTTCACTTTTCACATACTTAGTCTATGGTTGACTTCTTCCTCCCATGGCAATATATATTTCTTTTCTTGTTAAGGAAGCACAAAACCCTATAGTTAAGACTGAATTTAATGTCATTTTAAATCAATTAGAAACTTTTTAAAAGAGAAAGGACCTTTCATTTTAGAATTGAAACCATCACTGAGAACCATCTCTATAACTGTAGAACTATAGAAGCTAATGAAAGCAAGACCAGCAAGGTGGCACATAGGCCCCTCTCTCAGAAGCCTGTTCATGATGTGGTGTTAATTCTGTTATCTATGAACATCCATTTGAGTTCCATGTAGATGGGAAGTTGTGAATATGTATATGTTCTAACCAGTTTACTGTGAAGATGTATTAATACATCAGGAGCAAATGACATTGAATTAGAAGATTTAGCTTATAACAGATCATAGGCTTAAGAAGATTTCTTAGGGTAATTCCTTCCTATCCTTTTAATCTCCTCAAAATAATTAGTCTTCCCAATATGAAAGAAAACACCTGACCTTTGATGCATCTGATGGTGATTTTAGATATTACCTGTCATAAGCTGTCTCTGCACGCTTCAATAATACTAAAAAAAAAAAAAAACCCAACTCTGACACCTAACTAACCCAATACTACATTGTAAAAACGTTCATGGGATAAGTTAAATGTATGTTATTCTTTTTTTTTTTTTTTTTAAGTGGCAAAATGTCGATAGCACTTGCCACCTCAGCCATTTGTACATACAATTCTGTGGCATACATGACATTCACAGTCACAATTCTCTCTTTTTTTTTCCTGGAATTTCACTGCCCCAAACAGAAACTCTGTCACCATTGTGCAGTTGGGTGGCATTTTCGTTTCTGCTGCTTGGTTTTATGGGGCTGTTTTCAGCTTTTCTAAAAATCATCTTGGTCACTGGAAAGATGTTTTTTCCCCTTCCTCCTCACGCCTCTCTCCTGTCTGAGGGCCTCTCCCGCTCTGTGTGTGGAAAGCCCCAGCTGTACATCCGTGCCTGGATGAGAATCCCAGCCCTCCCATCTCAGGCTCTTACACAGGCCACAGAGCATGCCGTAATTGCCCATCGGAGTCAGGTTTGAGCTGTTGACCTAAAAGCGAGCCATCCCCAGCCACCCACATCTCCCAGGCCTCGCTGTCTGGTGTCAGGCTGTTTCCTTCACCACAGCGCTCGTTCCAGCTGTGTGCAATCTCTCAGCCTCCGTCAACTCCCTCCATTTACCTTCCTCTGACAGATATGAAGATTTGTGCACAAGAGCTGCTTGGCCACGTCTCATGCTCTGTGTTGGCCACAACAGGGCTGATAAGCTTAAAATTCACTTAAAGAAACTGGAGATAGTGAGTCACGTGCATTCTTCACCAGACATGTTAATTACTTGATAGATGCAACATGGACTCCCTATCAGTTGTAATTATGGTTTTTTAAAAATAATTCTTACCTATGTATGTTTTCTAATCTCTTTCTGAACATTACAGTTGGAGGTAACCTTATAGAGTTATGTTCTTCCTTAACAAGAACATACTTGACACACAAGTGAGGACC
Organism: Dipus sagitta; assembly: GCA_036346955.1. Lineage (NCBI taxonomy): Eukaryota > Metazoa > Chordata > Mammalia > Rodentia > Dipodidae > Dipus > Dipus sagitta. The sequence continues at coordinate 39,073,082 of CM070787.1, read as the reverse complement.
TGAATTCAGATCCCCAACGCCCATGAAGCCAGGCAGAAGTGGCAGCCCACCTGCATTCTCTAGGGGGCCCTAGGGGCTGACTAGCTGAATCAGGGAGCTCTGGGCTCAAGTGAGAGACCCCTGCCTCAATAAATAAAGAGGACAGCAAGCAAGGAAAATATCTGACACCTACCTCTGGCCTTCACACACACACACATGCACACTCATACCTACACACTCATACACTCACACACATGAACACACATTCACACCACACCTACTAAACATATAAATAACAAACATTTTCATCATGTTATAATTTAAAGTTAGCATTTTCAGCTGGGCATGGTGGCACATACCTTTAATACCAGCACTTGGGAGGCAGAGGTGGGAGGATCTCCATGAGTTTGAGGCCGCCCTGAGAGTACATAGTGATTTCCAGATCAGCCTGAACTAGACTGAGACCCTACCTTGAAAAACAAACAAACAAAACAGATAAACAAAAAAGTTAGCCAGGCCATTGGAGTTGATAAAAATCTCAAGACTATATCTACCTACAGATTAAAGAACTTAATTTTTTGCTTTGTAACTACCTTTGATTTCGAAGGTTCTAAATGCTTTAGTAGCCAAACAATATTAACGAAACTACTTCCATCAGGTACATTGATTTAGAAACAGTTTTATGAAGTATGAAAAATTCTTTCATCCTTGTTTCAAATTCTTTAAAGATGTCGTTCTGCAAAGGCATTAAGAAGGATGGAAAATATACCTTCTTTGACAGTGATGATGGTGCTGCTAAAATATGAAATGATAATTCTATCAAGTGGTGCATGCATGCAGTGTGTGTGTGTGTATGTGTGTGTTTTCCTAAGACTGTGTAAGTCTCTCCTATATCTCACTTTGTGTTCTTAACAATCTTGAGACAGGTATTTTCATTTCTTTGTGTTGTAAGACAGAGGACTGAGCCCCACAGATAGTCTATATTCATTGACAGTTTGAGGAGAAGAGGAAGAGATATTAGAATATGTGCCCTTCTGGCTTCATTCTTAAGGTCAGTTATCTCTGTTTTATCACCTCTCCCTTCCCATGAGAGAGCAGCGATGTCGTCCCTTCTGCTCAGAAAGAAGGCCCAAGCATCTAGGTCCTGGACAGCCAGCTTCTCAGACTTGAACATGCGAAACCATCAGCTGGATTCCTGCACAGAAGCACGTTGGACTCATTCCTATGAGGAGCTCACAGCTCCGAATTTCTGTCAAGTAGAAAGGCTCTGCCTTTCCCTCTTTCCCTCTTCCTTGAATGCTACTTCCTCCCCTTCAAGGAAACCCTATGTCTTTCCCATCCTTGTATCCAGGTGGAGAAAGCAGTCTTCCCTGGCTCCATTTTCTTTCTGTATCAGGGTCTGGCTTCATCCTCCAGCTCCCAGTGAACCTCCTCTGGACAAGGATACACAGGACCTTCCTCTGATCATGTACAGCAGGTATCCTGTGACCTGTGGAGCATCTGTCCCCTTTGCTGGACAGCAAGTCATCTCACTTCACCTCTCCTTCATGCTGTTGGTCATCTCATGTTGTCTGTAGTTCCCAGGTGGCCATGCCATGCTCCAGAGACCAGATCCACATGTTCAGCATTGCTAGGCTGCAGTGTCACCACACCTCAAAGCTCAGGGGGAGAGACAAAGGCCCCTGCTGCTGGCTCACTCTCTTTCAACTCTACGACTGCACACCTGTGGAATGCAAGATGCCTCAGAGATGTTCTAAACTCTGTCTTACTCAATTCCTGCTCACACTGACTTTCCCTTTTCTGTCTATCCAAGCTAGGCCCATAGTTGTCTTTGCCAGGACTGTTCTACCTCCTTCTTTACTTTCTACCTCCTTCCATTTTCTCGTAACTACAGCCCTTTCGTTATAATACTCCCAAACACTGGGGTTTTCTGAAATCTCCAATGCTACATATCATTTCTTTATAAGGAGTTCTGACATCCCTATCAGAGAATGCAAGTTGGCTACTTTGTGTGACCTCTAAGTCCCTGCACACCTCTCCCACATTCCCCTCTAACCTGCTCTTTCTGATTCAAACCTTACGGGCCATCCATTTGGTCTCCCAAATTTACCAGGGAATGTCCTTGTGTCCACTCTCTCCTCTAGCTTAGACACCATTCCTGGCCTTGTCAATGAGACCCAACTGCTCTTCACCCTTATTGGATTGCACTTTTCATTTCTACAAAGGTACTGGGATCATTGACTTTCTGTCTACCCCCTGAAAACAAATGAGAGAAAAGCAGAGCAGAGAGAGCTCACCGCTTACTTGGAAGCGCACATGGGTCACGCACAGGTCACTGATAATGTTAGTGGCCACCTTTTCCACTGCAGTAGCTCCTCTTCTCATCGCTGTGACAAAAACGCCCGACAAAAGCTACTTAAGAAAGGATGGGTTGATTCTGACTCACAGTGTGAAGGTACGGCCCGCCACAGTGGGGAAGGAATGGTGACAGGGACAAGAGCGGCTGGTCATTGCAGTCAGGAAACAGCTGAATACTGGGTGCTCGGCTTCCTTCTCTACCTTTTATTTAGTCCAGGACTTCATCCCGTGGAACGATGCCACCCACGTTCAGCGTGGGTCTTCCCTTCTCGGGTAAACTGTGGCAGTGCTGTCACAGTCATGCCCAGAGGTGCGTCTCCTCGGTGACTCCAAATTCAATCAAGTTGGCAACGAAGATTAGCTGTCACACCCACCAACTTCTACTTAGCACTTTGTTCTGAGTGTCTGCCATCCCCAACTGGATAGTGAGTAAGCAGAGTTAAGATTGGGCCAATCCAGAATCCTCCTACACTGTTCCTCTGTGAGGTCTTTGCTGTTACCGCGGAATCACTTTCTTCACTCCATAGCATGTGCACCTATTTTACAGGGCTTCTCTTTGTCCTGCAAAGAATAAGTATGTGTTTTCCGAGCTGCACGGCAGCTGCTTTCCCCGACAAGACAGAGCTGGAGGGAACCTAAGAGAGCCTCGTCGTCGCCCTCATGGTAGCCTCCTGAGAACACCACCTGGACTCTCTGCTCTGTAAGCACTGCAGCCCTCGTGAACTCAGGGCATCTTTCTTCTGTGGGACCTCTCACCATGATGGGGGATGTGGGAACAGCCTTCTGCTCCCATTTGCATCCGGCTGAGATGTGTTAACTGCTGTCACACACATCTTCATTATGTTGGCATTACAAATGGGAGAAGTGCGAGTTCATGAGAGACCGGGTCTGTGGCTTCTTCCAGATTGCTTCAGAATGAAGCTCTTCCTTAATGCTTGTGGATTTTTTCTGGTGGCACACTGCCCTCTGAGTGCTCTGAGCAGTCACAGGGGTGCCTGATATTTCTGTGACAATCACAGTAATTTCTCCTTCTTTAACTGACCTCCTCTGGAGTACAGAGAAAAGAAAGTGCCATTGTCTACTCTGAAGTAAGATGCAGAGGCGAGACGAGGCTTGCATTTTTGTTTTCTTCTGTGCTCTAATGCACTAGAGTTTAATTTACTGTCAAACAAGTGCCATCAAGAGCAAGTCCCTAAGTCCTGTGGTGTCTGAAGGAAAATTGTGCATGCGTAATGACAGAAAGTGGATCACAGTGCTTATTTCAGATTGACCCTGAGCACATAAGGTGGCTTCTGACCCTGCCTCAGAGCAGGACAGGGTATGGTGTGTTCTCGGAAACTGGAGGCTGAGAACCCCAAGATGCTGTGTCACTTTGTGCTGTCCACAGTAACACCAGGGTCTCTATTTTTATTGTTGAAGGGCTTTGGACCAGCCCTGTGCTCTACTATTTAATTGTACTGACCCAGAAAAATCCCAACTTAGGGGAGCACTTTCTCTTAGTACAACACATGGGTGCCGAATTGCTACCTTTGGGATAATTTTTTGTTCATTTTTGTTGTTGTTTCTTTGAGGTAGAGTCTCGCTCTAGTCCAGGCTGACCTGCTATTCACTATGAAGTCTCAGGGTGGCCTCAAACTCACAGAGATCCTCCAAACTCTGCCTCGCAAGTGCTGGGATTAAAGACTTGTGCCACCATGCCTGGTGGGATAAATTATTTTTAATGAAATTGAAGAATGTCAGATATAAAAAATAAAAAAAAAAACAAACTCAAATGAGGACTGAAGAGATGGCTCAGCAATTACGGTGCTTGCCTGCAAAGCCTAACAACCAGGGTTCAATTCCCTAGTACACACGTAAAGTCAGATGCAAAGGTGGTGCATGCATCTAGAATTCATCTGCAGTGGCTAGAGACCCTAGTATGTCCATTTTCCCTCTGTGTCAAATAAATAAATAAAATATTTTTTATAAACTCAAGAGGTTTAAGAAGCCAGGCAGTACAAGTATGATTTGTCTATCCAAAGGTAGCCTAGACAAGTGGTGGCCACTGAAAACCAAGAACCATGTACTAACTTGTTTTTAAAAGAGAATGTAGAGACTAGACTCAGATACATCTGTAAGGATATCTGATTTTCCTGTGGGCTTCCTTTACAGATTGGTCTAGATTTCTGAGGTCCTGTATGTCATATCAAAGTGTGTTATCTCCTAGAGTTGTAGCTATCTACTGAACTAGATTTGTCATGAGATTACTTTAAATGCTGTTGAGATAAATTATGAATTGAATGCAGCTAAATTGCTATGGCTAATTTCTGGAAGAATGGTCTTGAAAAGGGAGCAACTAACTCTCCATGTTCTCATCTCAAATACACCTCAGACATAACTCGTCAATCACTGTGTTATTAGCCTGATAGCCACACCCATGGAGTCCAAGTTTTCTTACTGTGTCACTCTAAGAATCAAATGCACATTAGTCAGAAAAGCCCTGAGCACTGAAGACAGTTTGCCATCTTTGCATAATGGGAAGAACACTCGGCTGAGATTCTGGAAACCTGTGTTCAGTTCTTTCATTTGAACTAGCTCACTTAGTGGGGGCACTATCCAGTGTTTGTTGTGTGAGTCTTCTTCACATTGAGGGGGGCCCCTCCTTATTGTTCCAGGAGGAAGAATAATAAGGACCATGTTTAATTAACAGTCACGATGAATGCAGGGCCATTGGTCCTGGAGTAGGCCCAGCAATGTGGGGTAGAACAGTTTCTGTGCACAGGTCAGTCTTCCAGATCTGTGTTCTTAGAAGCACAAAATATATAATTAAAGAAAATTCTTCAATTGTAAAGGTCCACATGGTGTTAGCTTTACAGGGAGAGTGGTGGGAATAGCAGCTATCCATATCCATGGTTACAGAAGCAAGCATGGACTATGTGTAGCATGGTGGGGAGGAGAGAACTTTTGAAGACAAGCTTGAAGTACCATACTAGTGATATTTCTCCTCACTGTGACAGAATACCTGACAGGAAAAAAAAAAGAAGAGAACCTAAAGGAGGAAGGACTTATTTGGCTCGTGGCTGTCCCGGGTTCAGTGTGTGTTGGCTGGGCACCATGCTTTTTGGCTGAGCATTGTGGCTATGAGAGCATGCAGTAGAAAAGTTTCTTCATGATGAGAAGAAAGCAGAAAGCATTACTAGAGAGTACCCGGGGCACGGTACCCTCAGGGACTTGCCCCCAATGACCTACTTCCATCAACCAGATCCCACTCATAAAATGTCCAGTCTCCAAAGTTGTGTCACAAACTAGGACCAAGGGTTCAAACACACTGAGCCTATATTGAACATTTTATATTCATAACAAGGGCTGACTAGTGAGAGAGTCCAGGACGGAATGAGATGAGTGTAGTCTGTATAGGCTAAGAGGGAGGGAGACTTGCACTAGGGAGCCCTTCCAGGCAGAGAAATGCTTGTGTGCAGATCACCAAGGAATTGAGCCAACTTGCTTGAATAGTGAACCTACTCCATTTCAACAAAGCCCAAGCATGAGGGGGTGATGAGATAGTAAACAAATTTGCAAGGGGCCCACTCTGGGTCGTGAACTCTTGCAACCTGATAGCCTATGGGCCACGCTTTTGATAGCAAGGTCTTCAGCCAGGCTGGCTTCATACCCCAGTGGTCTTAGAATCATGGCTCTGTCTGACAGGCAGTCACAACTTAAGGCAGACACTGTGTCTGGTGAGAAGAAGTATTAATCCAGTCATTAATAGTTAGACCCTGGCCTCAGGTCGTACTCCAAGGATGATGGTTTGAACTTCCCTATAATTAGATTGCCCCCAATAAAATCACATTACCAACGAAAGGGTTTATTGGAACACCTGGTTCCTGTGTCTATATTAGAATTATATTCCAATGTACTAAACTGTCTCCTGCATCTAACCTAATTTCTTTTCCTGCCCCCACTCACCATACTGGCCTTCCACTTCCCACACCACCTCCAGCCATGTATGAATAAGTGGGTTTTTTTTCCTATTTTTTAATTTAATACATTAGACCACTCTCCATGTTTGTGAAGATTAAAGAGAGCCTCCTCTTATTCCTGCTAGGATCTCAGCCCAGGGTTAAAACAAGGCATGAGGCTCAGGAGTTTTGGGGGGATGCCCCATCATCTGGGTGTGGCGTGGGAGGCAGCAGAGACTGGAAGAGGAAAGAAAGGCGTAGTGCTGTTGGTCCAGGTTCATGTTACAGCCACAGTCTTCAGGTATTCACTGATGGCCACACAGATAGTGACGCACTTTCCATGTCAAGGGTACATGTCAAACAGGAGTTTGATAAGTTCCAACAAGTGCCTGTCTACTCCTGATGCCTCCTGTCCCCCCCCGGGTGTGCTGAGAGTCATTGAGTGTGGTGAGTGGTAGAGGACAGCATAAAGGGGACAAGGTGGACCAAACCTAGTACCTCCTATTGCTGAACGTTGGTTTCCTCCTCTATCCAATAGTTGTAATGAGAGAGTTTTGATAACTAACATTGGTGAGATCTGTGTCAGGCACGGTTCTGAATGCATGGCATGCCCACTTAATTCTCATTGCTTGATAGGGTGTGATGTACTGTTGGGTGAGATCATGAGACAGATTTCACATGCTGTCTGTTACATTCCCTGAACTCAATACCTAGTGTCAACAATGGTTCTGATAGGCATCCATTGCAGTGTCACAAATGGCTCCCACCATGGTCTGGAGAGATGGCTCAGTGGTTTAGGACACTTTCTGTGCAAGCTTTGAGGGCCGGAGGAAGTCTGAGAGATTGCTGGACTTCAGTCTTCAGGACCCATGTAAGTGGCTGGTTATGGCACACACACATACGTAACCCCAGTCCTGTAGGGGAGCAGAGACCCAGGAATCTCCAGAGCTTGTGAAAAAAATAAGTGGCAAGCTCTGGGATCAGTAAGAGACTCGAGCTCAGGTAAGAAGCAGTGGAAGGGTGGTGGAGTGGGACACTCCACATTGCGCTCACCCTGCCTGCAGGTACGTGCGTGTGCATACACACCCCATACCATGTCTACACACGTTCACCGCACACAGAATAGTAAAAAATAAAATAAAATAAATTGCCCCCAAATGTAATGTTTTAATAAACAAATGTCATTTCCAAGTTCCCAAGTCGGAAATTGATTAAGTTCAAGATATCTTGGTGAAGACTTGGGAATTCAGTCATCTGAAGGGTCAGCATCTATGATGGTCCCCACATAGGCTGAGTGTCATGCCGTGGTGGTTTGATTCAGGTGTCCCCCATAAACTTAGGTGTTCTGAATGCTAGGTTCCCAGCTGATGGAGATTTGGGAATTAAGGCCTCCTGGAGGGAGTGTATTGTTGAGGGCAGCCTTTGGGTGTTATAGCCAGTTTCCCCTTGCCAATGTTGGGCACACTCTCCTCCTGTTGCTGTTGGCCACTTGATATTGGCCGGGAGATGATGTCCAACCTCTGCTCATGCCGTTGTTTTCCCCTGCCATCGTGGAGCTTCCCCTCGAGTCTCTAAGCCAAAATAAACCTTTTTTCACAAAAGCTGCTCTTAGTCAGGTGATGTCTGCCGGCAATGCGAACCTGACTGCAACTGCAAAGTCCTTAGATCTTCATTTCCTTTTAGCAGGGGCTCTCAGGTCTTCATTACATGGACCTCTCCCGGGGCTGCTTGACATAAGCCATCTGGTCCCCTCTACTATACTGCACACGGAAGAGAAACAGACAGAGATTGGGAGGGACGGAAAGAGAGAGACGGAAAATTAACATAAGAACCCAAGAATAAGACTAAGCAAAAGGTAGAGATGCAGTGACTTTTATAAGAGGAAGTATAATACCAGCACTTCTGCTATATTTGTAGTCACACAGAGCCATCTTGGAAAAAGGAACAAGGTACAGGCGGGAACTTCCTGCTCCAGGCATGACTATCAGGAGGCAGCAGCCACTGAAGGCCGGTGTGGAGGCTGAAGGCCACAGTGGCATTCATATATTGTATTCCTAAGAGTTACGACCAAACCATGGAGGTGAGTAGCTGACCAGAGAGCTTAGGAAAACTTTCCTGGAATTATGTAAGGAATTTCTTCCAAAAAGCCTGTCAGCCTTGGCAGTTATTGTGTGCTGTGTTTTGAGCTGGTTTGGAGCATGTTCTCTGTGACTTCGCATTTGCACACTCAGAGATGGTGCCACACAACTGCACTTGCCCCTGTGCCGTTTGTTCACCCCAGCTTTTATTTTACTGTTCTGGCACATATTTTTTTTTATCTCCCTCGACTGTGGGCATAGCTCATCTTATAGCTAGTTTTAAAAGTGTATAGTAACCCCTAGCTACAAGTCCATTTCATTACAGACTGGCTGAAGGCAGTGAATTTATATTCAATCATCACACTGAGTGTACCCCCCCCCCAATTTTCTGGGGATGGATTCACTGCAATATTCCCCTAAATGGAATTTTTGGCCTTTCTCTCAGGCCTCCATTTGACATTTTCTCAAGAATGTTTATTTTTTAATTTACAACTTTGAGAGGTTTATTTTATGAGATAGGTTTTATGCAACAAAATATAATAGGTTTGGGTGGGGTAAGGACGCTGTGAATTTGAAATTGAGTGCCATGAGGAGGAATTATTCATTTCATTTGTGGGAGAAAAATGACAGCTAACATGAAAGGAGAAAGGTTTCAGGTCTCAATTCACAGATGGAACAGATCGCCTCTCATAAGTCAGCATGTGTGGTGTTTTGTGTTTGCTGTAAATACCTATTTGTGAGGCTTTGGGAAGGATGTGAGGAGGGTGGGATCTCTCACTGCAGCATTGTCATGGTGTCCACTTGGTAAAAGGAGCATTTTGAAAGAAAAGACAATGAAGATTCTTGCCTCATCAGAATATCAGTCTGGAATGAGATGGCTGTGTTGTCATCCCTTTCTTCTTTTAGGTAGGATCAGAGAGGCATGTCTCCTGTTCTTTCTTCTTCGAGGACTCATGGTCCTTTCTGGATTTTGTTTTGTTTAGCTAAAAGTAGATGTTTGGGTACTTGATGCTGTGGTCTGCTCCTTCTATTCACATGATGGTGAAATGTTAACTTAGCAAAGCGCTGGAGGCTATAATAAGCACTCCACCTGACTCTGTGCAGAAAGAACTAGGGGAAAAGCACCCTGTTCCCATTTCGCCCTAACAGCCCACACCACTCCATTAATTTCCAGGCATCGCCCTTTATTAGCGACCCCATAGCTGAAGGACTATGTGACGAGGCTGCAAGGTCATGACCCACACTATCCCGTCTATGCATCTGTGGTTCATTTCACAGTGTGTCTTATTCTTAGGACCTTATTTTCCCCCTTCACTTGGCAGAGGGACCTTTCCCAGGCCAGAAATGGAGTCCCTGCTGGTTCTCTTTTGTTTTTCAGTGCCTCTCTATTCTCTGGGATTAAAAGCATATACCTATGCCACAGTAGCATTCTCTCTGGGCTCTTACTATAATTGGAGTTGGGATTGCAAGGAAATTACAGACCTGCAGTATTTTAACATAGGCCTCCTTCTTACCGAGTCAGTGTTTACATGAAGATAGAACACAAGAGAATGGTCTTATTATTCAGTAAATTTGCTCTAATGCATGAACCCCTTGGTGGAAGGCACTATTCAGTGAATTGAATCTGCTCTACCTTTTTTTTTTAATAAATAAGGTAATTAGGAGATGTGATTATATTTGCTCGTTGGATGTCATTGAGAGCAGTTTGCTTTAGAAATGCTGCAGGCCTAATATCATGCTCCTCAAGTGATTGAGGGAAGGCAAGGGTATCCCTGCTAAATGCTGGTACTTCTCCATCTGCCTGAACAATAAGCCATGTTCTCTTTGTATGGTGACTGACAGTTGGTGAAGATCATAGCGACTTGTGAATATGCCCTAGGTGGCAGTGGGATCAGGAGTGCAGTGTGCTTACCCTCCCAAAGGTAGAGAAAGGAGTGCCTTAGAACACCACGGTGGCAGGGAAGCCTTGTGGTTGTGCACAATCAACTCTACAGCTGGTTAGGTTTTGGGTTAGGTCCGGGCTCTGCCCTTTAGTACCTGTGGGCTATACTGTGACTTACCTATCACTGCATGGTAACCTACCCCAGCTCACTGTGGCTTCAAATTATAATTATTCATTACATCTCATAGTTGCTGCCTGTCAGGAATGAGAAGTGGCATAGTTCTTGATGGCTCTGTGGCACTGTCTTGTGAGGCTGAGTCCAGGGTGCTGGCTGGGGCAACCATCATCTGTAGCATGTGTGGGACAGAAGGACCCATCTGTAGGTTCATTTCTGGGGTTGTTGACAAGAGGCTGTGCCTGGTCTTCTGTGTCTTCTCATGACAACATAGATCCCTTAACTCAAAGAACCTCCGTTTCTCTCCCTGTAAAACAAAGGGAACAGTAACTCTCTCAAAAGCCATACTGAGTTGGTACGTTTTAATCAATGGACTGAGTATGTCACTGGCTCGTTGAGAAGCTTCTCCTCACTGTTATCGTTGTCATCATTGTCGCTGTCCTCCACTTCATGCCCTTCGTGTTGAAATATGCCTCTGTGTCCCCAAGTCCTGTTTTTCCACTGTCACTAACTTCTGTCCCATCAGATGTCACTGTCTCCTATGGCTACTCACACTCAGCACCCATTGTACTGTTGGTTCCTGCAGACAAATGGGAGACGGTGTCCTGTGCTCATAGCTCTCAGAACACCTGATCATTGAGGGTAGTTGGGTGTAGCATGTGTGGACAGTGTGCACAAAACATGGGCCTTGTCAGTAAATCAATTAGAAAAAGGAGATCTGCCTACTCCTTTTTGGCCAGAGAACCGGTGCTGGAGTGTGGGGAAAAGAAACAAGGTGAACAGGCAAAGCATGGCAGCGACAATGTCTTGGCCAATGTTCAGGGCCTCGTGAGGTCTCTGCACCAAACATCTTCCAGCAATAAGATTGCCGGCACATATCCCTGTCTTCCTTGAATCCTGAGAGGGACCCTCCATCCCCTCTAGGTTATCCACAAAATAGGGCAAGAATGTCATCAGCAGCAACACATATGCCAAGTTTTAATACATGCATTTATTGAAAAATGACTAGCAAGTTGGTGTTCCCTGTGTATGTTGAACAATCATATATAACCTTCTGGTATTTATGACAATGTACTTGCTACTCCAGCTTTCTGAAAGTAGATACCAGGTCCCCATAATTTGTTTTTCTCAGCCATGATGTAATCATTAAGTTGTGGTAATGAAGATTGAAGGTTTAATAATGGAAAGTGTTACAAATTTCAATTTAATCATTCCTAAATTGATTAGCGACTTTTTCCCAAATGCCCGGCTGTGGAAAAACAGAGGGCTAAGAGAGACAAAGTGCTGTGGTCCCAGTTTGATAAATGGTGCTTTGGTATGCCTGTAATTGAGTTATTGAATTTACTCATCTTCCAAATGATGTTTGCATTGTCTCGGCCATATGTGTTGAGGCCAAAGAAAGGTCATTAGGAGCTTCAGACCAGGGACGCATGTGGTTTACAGGGCTTTTGAACAGTGGTGGCATGGATGTTAGTCAATTAAAATGAACACCCAGCAAGGTGTCCCAGAGCCTTTTGCAGTGGAATGGTCAGTGGTGAAACCCCAAAGGCCTATTTAAAAGAGTCTGAAGATTCTGTAAGTAAATGTCTCCTCATGGCCTCGGGCTATTTAGCCCCTGACAAATGACATGAGTGAGCCCCTGCGGGCATATTGGAAGGAAAGGACACCTATAAACAAACCCAGCACTGGCAGCTCTAACAAAGCCAGGATTGAAATAATTAAATAACGGCAGCCGCCTTGCTCAGCCAAGAGAGAACCGAGTGCTGTTCTGCCTGGCTGCAGCATGGCCAGGCGTGAACTTCTTATCATCACCCAGCTTGCCCTCCACCATCGTCTCCTACAGATAGCAGTCCAGTGGACGCTTTGAAAAATCTTGAGAGAAGTCTTTGTCATCCCCTCCTATATCCTACTAACTTCTGCCTGACTGTGTCTTAACTTGCAAATGAATGTCACCATGTGTCTGCATTTAGTAAAGAGTCTTCCTGTTTCTCTGAATCTATTTAAGTGGCTATCACATTCATAAATTTTTAATTTGACAGGTGATGGTTATACATCCATTAAGACAAGGAATAAATGTCCTCAACCGAAGGAGCGAAAACCCACAGTCCTTTTGGCCTTTGAGCTAGAGAAGACAAGCCTGGGGGCTGTGGGCAGAAGAGGTCATGGAAGGGGGAGAAGCTGATGACAGACAGCACGGGCTCCTTGAGGGTAAAGCGTGAGGAAGGCTGATTGGGCCCCAGCTGCCACTTGGCATGAGTGAGGGCCCTGACTGCATGGCACTAGGCCAGGTCCCGCATATGGTGGGCACAGCTCATTGAGAAGGCCTCTCAGAAAACCCCTTTGCTTTATGTTCATGAAAATAGAAGTGCAGCCAACTCTTCGGGGGTTACTTCTAAGACTTTCAGTGGTTGCCTGAAATTGCAGATATTACCAAAACCATGTGTGAGTGTGTACACACGTACACGCACATGCGCGCGTGCGCACACACACACACACACACACACACACACAGTTTTTTCCCCTTAAGTGCATATGCAAATGTAATGCCTTTTCCATCTTAAGTAAGCACATATCATGCAATGGGACAATAACTTGCATTTTGAAGTGTGACTACCAAAATAAAAATGAATTTTTTGAGCTGAAAAGATTTCTTAGTGCTTAAGGTACTGGCATGCAAGGCCTAAGGACCTAGGTCTAATTCCCCAGGAACCACATGAAACCAGATGTACAAAGTGGCATGTGCATCTGGAGTTCATGTGCGGTGGATAGAGGCCCTGGTGTGCCTATCTCTCTCTCTCTCTCTCTCTCTCTCTTACCCTCCCTTCCTCCCTCCCTCCCTCTATTTATTTATTTAAATAAGTAAAAGTAAAATATTTTGAATGAATTTTTATCCTCTTTCAGAGCTTCGCTGATAGAAGACCTACACAGACCTACATAAATCTTAGTCACTTCCTAGATAGAGTCCCATCTCATTCTTACCATAGAGCTGAAATCCTCGGCATCCTCTCATTGTTTTCTTGCCAAAAAAATGCTTTTACTCCTTCACTTAGGGCACTGTATGCCCTCTGTTTTGGCACACACAAACTTCCAACATCACTGAGCTTGTGCTTGGGACACTGTTGTAAAGTAAGGATCCCCTGAGACCCACCACAGCTATATGTGACCTTTACTATAATAACCTAGACATCTGCTTGGTGGCTAATGGGCAGGTAATACATACAACATTGAGACAGTGAACAAAGGGACAGTTAGCGTCCAAAGTGATACAGAGTGGATGGTGCAAGGTTTTGTCGTGTTCTTGGGATAGTTCACACATGAAAATGTTAATTGTTTAATTTTAGAATTTTCTCATAATATTGGAAGATAATGGTTGGTTGAGTTAAGTCCTAAAAGCAAAATTATGCATGGAGTGGGGACTGTTAAACTCGAAAAGAAAAATCTCTAGATGAATTTGGTACATAGATGTTATGTGAAGTTTTTAGGGCTGTAGTCACCAAGTCCTATCAACTAGATGACTAAGAGGAGAGTTGTTGTCAATTTTCTGAAGTCCAGAAATCCAAAATCAAGGTATTGTCAGAGCAGTATTCTCTCTGGAGCCTGCAGGGGATACTAGCATGCACCTTCCCGCTTCTCTGTGTTTATGGCGACAGGCATCGTTCCAACCCTCTGTCCTCACATAGCGTTCTCCTCTGTGTCTTCATATAACCTTCCCTATCTGTCTTTCTCTGCATGCAAAGATGCCTTTTTAATATCAGGTTAGGACCCACACTAATAGCCTCATTTTTACTCAAATGCCTCTGTAACAGCCCTCTTTATAAATAAGGTCACATTTTGGTAGTTCATCCTTCTATACATCTTTGTAGTGAGGGCACTTGACAGACACTAAACTTAAAAATTTCAAAATGGGGCTGGAGGGATGGCTTAGCAGTTAAGGCATTTGCCTGCAAAGCCAAAGGACCCACGTTTGATTCCCCAGGATCCAGGTTAGCCAGATACAAAAGGGGGTGCACATGTCTGAATTTCATTTGCAGTGGCTAGAGGCCCTGGTGTGCCCATTCTCTCTGTCTCTCCCTCCCTCCCTCCCTACCTCCTTCCCTCCTCTTTCTCTGTCAAATAAATAAATACTTCAAAATGGAATCTAAATTCTTTCTTTTGATATCGAGGTGAGTTTGGAATATCTTTCCCCAAGATAGCATCATTGCAGATCAATGTTGTGGACGTTTAAGAGGAAAAGAAAGAATAGCAGATTGGAGGGATGGCTTAGCAATTAAGGCACTTGCCTGCAAAGCCAAAGGACCCAGGTTCGATTCACCAGGACCCACCTAAGACAGATACACAAGGTGGCACACGTGTCTGGAGTTCATTGCAGCAGCTGAATGCATGCATGTTTTCTCTCTTTCTCTCCCCTTGCCTCTTTCCCTTTCTCTCAAATGAATAAATAAAAATAAAATATTTTAAAAAAGAAAGAATAGCAAAAAAGGAACACTGGGTCTCAAGATGTTAGTTTGTAACTAGTTTGGAGAAGTGTTTTGATTCTTGGTTCTTTGATTTCTGAATTTTAGCTTGAGTTAGCCACTTTAGATAGGTTCCTCTCCATGCTGGAGTCAAACACTGAATCTAGTAGGCATGGGTAGGTACATGTGAGAAGGGCTTGTCAAAGAACGTATGTGTTTCCTTCAGTTGACTAACGGCATCTGTAGGCAGAGTGGCTGGCATGGCTGAGCACAGGCCTGGGTGTGTTACATTCAGATCCTGCTATCACCTCTGACTTACTAGCAGTGTGATCTTGACCATGCTGTTGCTGGATGACCTTGATCATGCTGGGCCTTTGCGTAGAGGATAAACTAAAGTGAGCTAGTCAGGGCAAAGTGCTTAGCACATGTCACAGGCATAATAAAATGTTAGCTCCTCGGGCAGCCCATCATTTATAGAGTCCCCAAGCACATTGGTATAATTTCAACACTCATTAACACTATGCAGTTTACAAAGCAGTTTCATTCATTATTACATTTAATTTATATTTATCGATTGAGGGACACTATTAAAAATATAAAAATGCTTCTTTTAAATTATTCACAACTGCTGGTCATAACTGTGAATCTTCCCGTGTTCAATATTTTAATTATTTTTTTAGCCCATAGCCACAGTTAGTAAACTCAGAGCTGATACTATACTCCAATGCAATAGTAATCACCTGCAGGGAATTTTGCTTCCAGGGATATGGGACAATATCTGAAGACATCTCTGACGATCACAACTGGGATGGGAGATGCTGATGACATGTAAATATGCTACCACATGCAAGACAGAAAACACCACCCCAAAACACAGGAATGTTTTTCCCAACATGTCCTTAGTATTGATGTTGAGACACAGCAGTGTAGTAGCAAGGTATTTGTGAAAGTGCCCACCTTCCATCAGGGCATCCACTCAGTACACGGGTGCCATGTTAAGAGCACTTTGTTTTGTTTTCTTCCCATTCTGTCAAGAAAATTATTTAATCAGAAGTAATATTTTCTAGTGTTATGAAAGGGAAAATCCCCACAGCTTAAGTCAAGGATTTGATGAATACATGCCCCTGAGGTGTCCTGACTGGTGATCAATGACAGATCTGGCTCTCCAGTCAGGCTTTAAACATTTCATGGCTGAAGTTCTTAAGCAGGACCTACATGCACAGTACAGAGAAACTGATCACAAGGCAATCACTCAGAGTTGACTTAGGAGAACCATGCCCAAGAGCACATCTACCTGGCTTGTTAGAGGATCACCCTGACTCCCATGATACTTTAGAATACTGAAAGTCTGGTCCTTGTGCTTGTAAGGCCAGCACTTTATCCACCAAGCTACCTCCCAAGTCAACCTGAATCTAGTTTTTAAAGGAAAAAAGCATGTATTTGGTAGAAAGCCTAGTAAATAGTGTCCAACGTTACTTGAAGAACTTCTAGGTGCCAGGTCTAAATGAAAAGTTGACATATGTCTTATTTCTTCATTGAAGCAATTCTTTTGTTGGAGACACTAACTATCCACTATCCCATTTTGTACGTGGAGCAACTAAGGCTCTGAGGTTGGGTGACAAGTCCAGGTTTATTCTACTGGCAAGTGGAACAGCCAAGTTGCTGGCTCCAGAGTCCCATCTTAACTCACGGAGCCCATTCGCATCTTTCAACACAATGGTAAAGGCTGGATTCTTTGAAAGAGCGAATACTGTCCACAGTTGAGCTAACTACTTCCTTGTACACTCTTCCCAAAATCATGATGTCATTTATGTATAATGAAATGTGAGAAACGTAGTCTGCCATTAACAGCCTAGGAGTTCACATATGTGCTTGCCAAACATCAGACATGCATCTGTCTTCCTCATAGTTTTCTTTTTTTCATAGACACGTAACAACTACCTCATCACCATGGTTTTCAAATGTGCTGTAGTTGACTCAGAAGAAAAACTATATTTGGCTGGTGAAGGGTGAATGTGGAAGGTGCTTTAAACAACACAGGTGATCATGTTGTAGTTCTGGAACCCTGAGATCAACACGACATCAGAGCCGCATTCTCCCCTGGCTGCTCCAGGAGCAAAGCTGCTTGTCCTTCCTAGATCCGACAGTCTGTCCTTGTGCTCTCTTCATCCAGCTCAAGGCCAGCAGCTTACATGTCTTTGACCTTCTTCAGTCACAGCTTCTTGCATCCTCCCTTCTGCCTCTCTCTCCCTGCACCCAGTTTTAAAAATTTATTTTGGTGGAGTACAGAGAATACCATCTTAACCATATTGTGTGTGTGTGTGTGTGTGTGTGTGTGTGTGTGTGTCAGAGAGAGAGAGAGAGAACAAGCATGCATATGTCACAACATGTATGTGGAGGACAGGGGACAATTTTTGAATGCCAGTTCTCATCTTATACCTCCTTTGAGGCAAGATCTCTCCTTGTTCACTGCTCTACTTACCAGGCAAGCTGGTCCACAAGCTTCCAGAGTTTTCCTGTCTGTGCCTCCTATCTCGCCATTAGGCATGCTGGAATTATGGGAGCTTACTGCAGCTTCCTGATCTCATGTGGGACCTGGAGTTCCAAAGTCAGGCGCTCATGCATGCATAATGTATCAGCTACCTTCTTGTTGCTGGGACTAAATGCCTGACCAGAAGCCGCTAAGGAACGACAGGATTTATTTTTAGCTTACAGTTTTGAGGGGAAGCCTGTGATGATGGGAAAGGCATGGTAGATGCAGACAGCCAGTGTCACATCTTCACATTAGCAGTGAAAAAGTAGTGAGAGAACACTGGGCATAGCCTAAAGCTTCTATAACTTTCCCAAGAAGTGTCACCTTGCTGGGGATCAAGTAATCTAACACATGAGGCTGTGGAGGACATTCTGTATCCACACCATCACACGGGGCAAGTGCTTTATCCACTGAACTCTTTTCCCAACCCCATCTTAATCATTTTTAAGTGTACTGTTGAGTATTGTTAAATCCACTCACATTGTTACACAACCAAACTCAAGAACTTTTTCATCATGAAAAACAGAACTCCATACTCAATAAATAACGACTCTCCTTTACCCAGCCCTGGTGGCCTGTGTTCCATATTCTGTATCCATGAACTTGGTTATCCTAGGTACTTACCCACTCTAAGTGGAATCATATAGCACTTATTTGTTTTGTGATTGGTTTATTTTGCTTTTCAAAAGTGTTCCGAATGAACACATTTATTCGTTTCTGAAAATGGAAAATCAGTAAAATTTGTCAGCAGACCAAATAACCCTGGAAGTGAATGCAAGGAAGACAGCCAATCCATAAGTTGAGATTAACAGGTGTCAACGAGGTGCAGGAGATACTTTGGCACCAAACAAACTCGGGTGTAGTAAACAGGAAGATAGCAAGACACTGAAGAAGACAGAGTCCCACAGCAGTGTACTTCAGTGTTCACTCAAGGCCGCCCCATCGTTCATGAAAACAGTTCAGATGCTAGCAGAGATTGCCCTGTGAACCTCTGGGCAGATGAGAAGACAGAGGTAGAAATAGCGGACCAGCAAAATATAATGTTAAGTGGTGAAAGACAAATTGTTCCTGGAGTACTGTGTGTGTATGTGTGTGTGTGTGTTTGAATGTCATTGGGTCTGATGAAACAAACTTGTGACTCTGTAATTCTACTCCTGTCTCCCATATGGGCAGCTTTCAGTAGATTGTCAATTCTATGTCACCTGGTAGAATCAAGAGGCAGTTTAATGCTCCATGAAAATCAGGACTTTACCTGATTCTCTGCCTTTACTAGTGGTACCTGGTGCTTGGAAGCGCCTTATTAATCCCTCCATGTGATGCTATGGGGCTGCCCAGTCATGAATCTCCATTTCCTGCCCATCTCTGCAGCTGGGGTCAGAGAGAGCATCAGATGGAGTCTGCTAACAGTCCCTCGACAGTGACTGGAGGTAATAAACTGTGGGAACTTAGCAGTGGATCCAGGATGCAGTCCAAGGGACCCATTTTTACCCCTCTTTAGAATCTACTCAAATGGCCTTCCAGGGAAGAATGAAATGATGCATTACTTAATATGTTCAAGAGGAGAAGGGACAAGAGTCATTATTCTTCTACTAGAAAAGTTACATCCTTCTTGTCTAGCGTTCTGGATGCCAGAATATTCTTTCTTCTATTCCTTTGTTAGTTAAAACAGAATTAGACCACCTCATTGTGGAGTAAGGTTTTAAACAACAATTATGGTGATGTGACCCCTCTGGGGTTCACATGAAAGCAGTATGACTCTTCAACTCTTCCTAAAAATGTATTCTGGAGTTTCTGTGTGCTTGGGGGAGGATAAGCCCAGCACCTCTGCTGTGTTTTTATAATTCCTAATCTTGCTTACTCTATGGACCCATCCCAGCCCAAATCCTCAAATGTCATGGACTCACTAAAGATTCTCTCCTGGGCTTAAACCCTCGCTCTGAATGCCCCAGGCATGATGAACTGACATTAATGAAGCCCACGTTCTAGGTGAGGTTTCTGGTTGTCATTTCATTTCCAGCTCTCTGAGGCATATCCACGCAGAGTGGCTTACCTTCTCTCCTTATAAAATGGATGGTTGTTATGACCCCAGATTGAAGATCTCCCTGAAAGGGCTGCAGGGTCTTCCGTTTCCTTCCACCACTCTCTTTACTGTGTTTGCTTAGGGCAGAGGAAGAACTTTTGTTGGTCATTTTAAATAGGATGCCATATGTTAAATTTGTAAATTCTTGTTAACATTGTGTTTTCTTCACTAGAAAATTACCCTGTAGTAGGGAAAATGGAACTGCCAATTACAGTGGTCTCCCGCTGTGAATAAACTGGTGCTATATTCCCAGACATCAGGCTGTGCAAGGAGAGAGCCCCCAATTGCCTTTCCCGTTCCTGCCTGATAGACAAAGCTTTTCCAGTAAAGCATAATTAGCTTGACTGACAATCAGGAAAATACAGTCTTCAGTGTCGGTTTTTATTTTCAGGCCATCTTATTTTGGAGATATATTCCAAAGTCACTCAGCAGTTTGTCCCTCCATGAAAGATGCGGTCAACTGGAGGGCCAGATTTTGCTTAAAACCTTCAGTGCATGTTTCAAAAGAAAGATAAATGAATCTAGCCAGTGACCAAAGAAACTATGGTATATCAGACTGTAACTATTAAGAAAGCAGCTATAAATCCCTGTGGCAGCAGAGCCAATAAATTTCTTTAAGCTGGATCCTTTGGGGGGGATTTGGATCCTATACTAAGTTCTTAATTTTATTGGGACAGAGATATTGCAAAAAGAAAATCGTTTCTCCAGCACTAAACACAAATAATGTACAACAATAATCGTGATTCCCAGAAGCCATTTCCCAGAGCTCAGACGAGGGTAGCTTCGTGATTACATAAAGGTGAGGGTCTTATTCTTCATTTGTTGGCCTAGCAGAGGTTTTCTTGTTCATTTATGTATTTATTTATTTATTTGAGAGTGACAGACAGAGAGAGAAAAAGGCAGATAGAGAGAGAAAGAAAGAATGGGCACGCCAGGGCCTCCAGCCACTGCAGACGAATTCCAAATGTGTGTGCCCCCTTGTGCATCTGGCTAATGTGGGTCCTGGGGAATCGAGCCTGCCTCGAACCGGGGTCCTTAGCCTTCACAGGCAAGTGCTTAACAGCTAAGCCATCTCTCCAGCCCAGAGGTTTTCTTTATGAAATTTAAAAGGAGGTGCTTTTCTTTTATTTTTTTATTTTTTTTTTTGTTTGTTTTCATTTAGGGTTTTATTTTCCAAATACCCTCGGCAAATTCTGCTACCTGGAGATATGTGATCCTCAACATTCACACAACATCTGGTTCTACTATACCAATGAACGCCATTTATCTGAGAAGGGAGACAGTGAAGCTGAGGGCATTATACATAGAAAAGAAGAGAGGCACAGATTCAAACTGCAAACATTTATAAAAGAGATGAAAAGAGATACATTTGCACATTTTTCAGATATTTAGTGAATTAGTACAATGTAACAATCTGGGCACTTGGGGTCAAGTGGTGGACATGAAGCCAGCTCCACCTATAAGAGAGGAGGGCACTGCTCCATTCCAGAGGAAGCAGGTTAACTGTAACCCATCTAGAGACAAGTTAGCAGCCCACACTTGGGATCAAATGCAGCCAAGGATATTCAGAAATTTAACAGAGTCGATTCAGAGTTCCAGATTTTTAAAAACAAAAGCTGTAACTTGGGGACGTGGCTCGGTCATACAAGCATGAGGACCTGCGTTTGGATCCCCAGCACCCACATAAAAGCTGAGTGTGGTGGCTTGTGCCTGTAACCCTGGCATTGAGGAGATGGAGACAGGCGGATCCCTAGGGCTTGCTGGCTGGTTTGCCTAGCCAAACTGGTGAGCTCTGGGTTCATTAGAAAGATGCTGTCTCAAATAATATGCAGAGTAATGAAGGAAAACACCTGACATCAAACTCTGGCTTCTACATGCACATGCGCTCCCCACCCAACACACACACACACACGCACACACACAAACACACACACAGCTTCAAAAAGCTTTGTTAGTACTGTGAACTGGCCATATTCCCCTCAGGTTACACTCTTTCGCCTCCTCTCCCTCAACCCACTGAGGAGAGCCCTCCTCAATAGGGACATTGCTAACTAGTGTGGATCATGGGTGCACCAGTTGTTTCATGTTGGGAAAACAATGCCTCACAGTATGCCTTCCTACCCAGAGGCTCTTCCATTCTTCCTGGCCCCCTCCACAATCTGATTACATTTTGATCAGTCTTTCAATAATAGAGGTATTCTTGGTAAAAATACTGAAAACCGTTCTACTTGGCGCCAAATAAAAATGTTTTGAATTAGTATATGTGCAAGTTGCATTTCTTTATTCAAAAGTAATGTCAAATACTGGGCTGGAGAGATGGCTTCATGGTTAAGACACTTGCCTACACAGCCAAAGGACCCAGGGTCAATTCCCCAGGACACACGTAAGCCAGATGCACAAGGTGGCGCATGGGTCTGGAGTTCATTTGCAGTGGTTGGAGGCCCTGACATGGCCATTCTCTCTATCTCCCTCTTTCTCTCTCTCAAACAAATAAAAATAAAAAAAAATAAAAAGTAATGTCAAATAAATAATATTTTTCAATCTTAAAAAAAACAAGTTTTTTTAAAGTTATAAGCCCTATATAGTGAATGTATATATGTAAAGTTTCTAAATAATGAAGAATACCAACAATAAAGAGGAGTGCCTATCAGGAATGTCATTTGCATTTTAAATCAGGAAGAGCCTTCTGGTGTTACTCATGTATTGATCATCTTGGGAAACACAGCCCCTTTAGACAGAGTGACCAGGCAGCTTACACATACTGGGTCTGTAGGATCAGCCTTGTGGCCCTGACCTTCTGAGCACTCTGCTCCATGCTTCTGTCACCCTCTCCTTCACAGGTTGGGCCTGCTATTAAGAGGCACCTGGGATCAGACTCTGCCATTCCTCCATCAATAACATGACCATCCCTTTTTGCTTCTCTTCTCCCAGTTATGCCCAACCTTCCTTATACATCTCTCTAACAGTGATGATCCCATCAGAAGCTATTCACAAAATATAGATATTGTATTCTAGGCAATTTCAATTGTTTTGTCATGAGCATAAGCTTGGGAGCAAGGCTGACCTCCTAGGAACCCTGAATCTGGGCACTGTGGCCTTGCTAAGCCTCACTTTCTCATTTGTATAAGTCTAGCCAATGACACTGCTGCTGAAGGTTGTTATAAACATGGCCACTTCATCAGTGACTGCAGCACTGACTGCCACAAGCTGCTAGAGGTAGGGACAACCACCTTTCAGCACACACAGGATGAAGAGCCTGACCTGCCCTTACACCCAAATGGAAGTGTTTCAGAGTGACTTTTTGCTACCTTACATAATATGAAGAAATCTTTTAGCCTTGGATGCCATGAAAACCTGTTTTATAGGCTCACAAACTCTGTAAGCCTGAGTGATAAATTCTATCCCTGTAGAGCAAATGCCATTCAGATGTTTCCGAGCCAATTCTCCAGGCCTTCTGACTGCAACACTTAACAACCAAACACCCTAAGCGTGAAGGATAGCTCTCTTGTAAACACGTATTGCATAATATCTTGATGTTTATATAACTGAAAGAGTATAACATGCCAATTTATGCTCAGGAAAGAATAATACACAGTATTGACACAAAACATGAAAGATGAACTCTAATTATTTTTCCTCTCCTTGATGAATATTGAGCAAATACACAGGCATTTCAAGATGGCGGAACATATGAGATTCCGGGTATTTATTTTCTTCATTACTCTAGCACAATGTCACCCAGGAGTATCCTGGGAGATGACAACCAGGCAATTAAAGACAATGTGTCCAGGCACTGGTCCTGCTGTGGTGAATCATGACCTGTTCTCTACATGCCCTATGGCTGAACCTCTGTCCTTGGGGAACTCCAGGCTATGGATGACTTGGCAGTGACTGGCTGCAAAGTGTGCTTCTTCATGCACATGTGGCATGTCTGTGACATGTTACATCTGCTGTTCTTAGAACCATCCAAATGGCTTAATATTGTCTCCAGGTCTTGCTTTAAAAGAGACAATAACATACATGAAAAGTTATACATTTATGTCCAAGTTACTATGAGTACCTTATTATTAGTGGGAAAATGGTAATACTAAACATTTGAGTAGTGCTGAGTAGCCACTTTTAATAAACACACTTGTGGAGATCACCACCTAATATATTCATGAGATGACTCTGCTAGTACCAATCTTGCTGCTATCTATGTCACTAAATGAGAGAAGTGTTTAAATGATTTCTTTTAAGATTTCTGAGGTTTCCAAACTCATTCCACTTGACCTAGGTTTAAATGCCTTCTTGAATTATCTACAAAATTGACTGTGGAAGGCTGTGATCTGCAAAAAATAAAAAATAAAAGCACACAGATGGAACTTACGTCTGACTAATGGTTAGCTTTTTTCAAGCGTGGCTGTTTCCACTGAAATAAATGATAGGATTTAGATTTCAGCCATTTCCTATCACTGTAGGATGAGACCCAGCACTGGGTCTGTTGGTTCATTCATTCTGAGGCCAACTGTCACTCATTATAATGAGTAATAGAGAAAAGAAAACGAATGCTTGTGTTCCTGCCTAATCCATGAACAGGCTCTGTTAAGTTCATTTACTAGATGAAAACGGGTATTGTTCATTTGTTTCCTCATTCTTGATCAATTTCTTATTAAAGAAAATGGTTGAGCTACATTTGCCAGAATTTAATGTGCTTCCTGTGGAGAATTAAAAATTTTCTTAAGTCATGAAAAACCTGTGGTTTCCAGCCAATGGTTAGATAAATCATGATTCAAGGCTGCAGAATGTTAGCCCTGTTGATTTTGGTCTTGAACTCTCATTGCTAAGGGACTAGTTGCCTCATAGATCCATTTCATAATGTCAGCCATCCTATGGGGACACAGCACTTAGCGTAGACTCTCAGGACCCCTGGAGATCATGGCAGTGCGCATTGTTATTTCCCAACCGTTCTTCATTTAACTCTAATACCTTTGCAGTGACAAGGTTCTTTTGCTAAGACTTTTTCTTTTATTTTTATTTCTCCCAATAAGCCTTCGTTTACAGAATATAATAACAAAGAAAGCCTGTTCAGTGTGTGTATCAGAGCTCTGATAGTAATAGGTTCTTTAACCTTTCATAAACATTGTCACCTATAGCGAGCTCTAGCAGAAAGGGGAGTATGGGCTTCCATGAGCAGGCATGTGACAGGTTCCACCCAAGCCAGCTGAGTAGTACTGGGCAAGGTGCCTAACTGCTCTGCATCCCAGATTTCTATTCTGTAACATGAGAATTGAAAAGGGTGCAAAACTCATGTGGTGGCTTTGGGATCTATGAGAATAAGAAGTTAGGATTCTGTGGTCATGCCTGTATGTAGGAGGCATTCAATAATGCTAGTTTGCCATAAATTTTCAGCTAAGTGAAAGAGTTAGGGGAAATTTTTTTAATGGAGAAAATAAAATAGGTGATTCACAAGTATCTGCTGTAAGTATGGGACCCTTTCCCAGGCACGTGTCAAGTCTCTGGGAATGTTATCCAAGCAGTGGAAGAGAGGAGTCCGAAAGGGAGGTGCTAGCTCTGGATTTGGGAGTGGTCAGTTAACAGCTGTCAAGCACCCTGCAGAGCACCAGGAGTGGGACATACCAAGGAGGATGCTCAGGTACACACAGTTTGCTGATCATGTTGATGAAAAAGCAGTACCCCTATAAACTTCATAGGGTCACCTGACAGCCAAGTGTTGCAAGAGCCACATTTCCATGGTCAGCTGTGTTCTGAGTCCTTCAAGGGAAAAAAGAATAAAAGTCAAGGAGGGACTGCACTCACCACCACTGACAAGAGGACACCAGTGTGGCTCTCTGGTGTGCTGCTGACTCTGCCCTTCCACACCTGCCCTCATGCATTTGGCTGCCACTCCTATCTGGGTAGCTTGTGAAGGACAGTTTGTTTCTCAGTGTTATGGATGCTTCACAGTCCAGGATGAAGGTGTTGACAGATTGGGTGTCTGATGAAAACCCCCATGTCCTGGCTCATAACTCAAACCTCTTCACTGTACTCTGGAGTGAGGTAGCTCTGGGGGCTCGCACTGAGCCCGTTCCAAAGGCGCACCTCCTAACTCCATCATGTTCATGATTAGCTTTCAGAATGAGATTTATGGGACAAACTTTCAGGTGATGGTGATATCCCTTGTGTATCAGGCAGTATGCTAGCAGGATGTCCACAGCCCCAGGGCTCAGTGTGGAAGGTAAGGTCAGATGGAGCCCATGGACACACTGGAACAACAGGCCCTGCTGCAGAATGCCAGTCCCCATCTTTCTCTGCATCCCTGTATTAGTTGCTTTCTCATTGCTGTGACCAAATACCTGACCAGAAGCAACTTAAGAAGAAGGGTTTATTTTAACTCACAGTTCAAGATTACAGCCCACCATGGTGGTAGGAACATGAAGTAACTGGACTCATTGTGCCCACAGTCAGGAAGTAGAGTGATGAGGACTGAATACTCACTTCACTTTCCCCTTTTTACATAGCCCAGGACCCCCTCCCATGGAATGGTGCCACCTATTAAGGTTAGTCCTCCCATCCCAATTAACCTAATCAAGATAGTCCCTCACAGGAGATTCTAGGTCTTGCCATGTTGACAATCAGGATAAATCACCACAGCCCCTGAACTGATTCTCTCTGGAACCAAACAGATGCCCATTGGGATATTCTTCCCCAGGCCAGTTCTTCCCCAGCCCCATTTGTCTGCTGTCATCCCTGATCATTCCCTTAATGTGAGACCAAGGGGAAATTTCCCCCCTCCAGGCTCATTCCATTTTTCTAAGAAGACATTCTGTTCTAATGGAGCGTCCGAATATGTAATGTTCAATGATGGCAGGCAGTAAGCATTTACATAGACTTTTCTGTTTTCCCCACTTGAGGAATGAGACATCCTCTCAAAAGCAAGAAAAGAAATACATAGTACAGAAACCAAGCCATTCATATGTATTTGTTTGGCTAAATCTTAGATCATGTGGGATAATATTGATGCATTTGATAGAACTCTAGCTGCCTTTTAAGCAGTTGGCCTACTTGTGTTTCAGCCCTAAATGTATTGCCCATCGTACTGATGGGTAGATGGGTGGATGTCCTTCATCTTAACTTCCACTTACATGTGCCAGAGTTACTTTTGTGTGAGATATAAATCTACCTACTGTCTTATTAATCATAAGAAGATTGGACAAAAGATGTAGGGTTTTTTTAAAAGAATTTTACTTTTTCCTTCTTTGTACCAATAGATATTACTTTGTTATGTCTCTGTCTTATCTTTAGTCAATAAATCTTGATTGTATCGTAGACAGATAAGACTGGTTCACTTGAATTGTTTGAGAGGGCAAGGCTGAGATGAAAGCCTCTTTGATTTAAGGGTAAGTAAGCATTCACCATCTGCCCTGGATTACCTCACCAGTGGGGAAGGTATCACCACAAAGCACACACCCAACATCTTTCCTCTTCACATATGCATAAGAAGTCAACATTTGTACTTTAGACTATAAGGACCATCTTTTGATTCCTCTCATTTTGCATGAATGTGCACTTCCTTCATTGCCATGGCTGCTGTTCTGTAAGACACACAGAAGAAATGGTGATTATTTATGCAGGGCTTGTGCTCCCTCTGCTGGCTTTGTAATTAACTAATAAGTCTAATTCCCATAACTATGCTGATGTCATCAATTATTTTTGGTGCATGGACATGGAATTACCTAAATCAGCAGGTTCTGTTCAAACGGCATCAGGAAAATTAGCAGGGGTCAGATGAGGACAGTTGGCCTAGGGAAGAAAATGAACATTTTCACTTGTCTACATCTAAGTTTTAAAAACTTAGCTGGACATGGTGGTACACTGTTGTAATCTCAGCATTTGGGAGGCAGTTGTAAGAAAATCAGGAATTCCAGACCAGCCTCAGCTATATTCTTTAAAGCCAGACTGCTACACAAGACCTTGTCTCAGAAAAATCCCACTTAAATACAGTTTTATGTTTTTATTTGCTTTGTGATAAAGAAAAACAATCCATCATTGTTTATTTGTGTGTGTCCATCTCCATAGCCCCATTGTCATTGTTTAAACTGGCATAATACATCCTACCTTCTCAGAGAATTTTGAAAGCAAAAACTTTCTTTTTTATTTTTAATGCAAGATACATTATATTTGTTCAACAGGTGAAAAAAAAACAGAACTAAGAAATTGTATATGCCAGGATGCTGAGAGCTTCTATAGACTAAAACTAGATCATTTTTCATTTTATTTTATTTGCAAGCAGAGAGAAAGAGAGAGAATGAGAATGGGTGCTCCAGGGCCTCTAGCCACTGCAAATGAACTACAGATGCATGGGCTACTTTGTGTGTCAGGTTTTTTATGGGTTCTGGGAAAGTAGATCATTGGGGTTTTCAGGCAGATGCCTTAACCACTGTACCATCTATCCAGCCCTAAAACTAGGTTTCTACAGGTGTCAAGTAGTACCAATGCCTTGACTCCCTGGGTCTGAGCATACTTCTCAAGTGTGGGCATCACAATGTGGCCATCTCTTAAAGGTCAGTGTAATATAATAATTAAGTATGCCAGTTCTTGGGCTGGGGAGGTTGCTCAGTGGCTAAAATGTTTGCTGTGTAAGCATGGGGAGCTGAGTTATAATCCCTGCACCCCCATAAAATGGTGGCATATGCTTGTAGTCCCAGTGCTGGGGAGACAGAGACAGGAGAATCCCCAAGACTTGCTGGCTAGCTAGTCTAGTTGAATCAGTGAGCTCCAGGTTCGGTTAGACTCTGTCTCCAAGAAAAAGTGGAGAACAAGTGAGGAAAACCCCTAACATTGACCTCTGGCCTCATCTACACAAATGCATGCATGAACATGCCCCCATACCACATGTGCAAAAAATTATAACAGGGCTGGGGAGACGGCTTAGCCATTAAGGCACTTGCATGTAAAGCCTAAGGACCTAGGTTCAATTCCCCAATGCCCACCTAAGCCAGATGCACAAGGTGGCACATGTATCTGGAATTCAACTGCAGTGGCTAAAGGCGCTGGCATGCCCATTCTCGTTCACTCTTTCTCTGTCTCTCTGTCTGTCTCTCTTTCTCTCTGTAATAAACAAGTACAATAAAATATTTTTTAATTATAATAATTTTGTAAAACAACACAAGCCCTATCCTTGAGTCAGCTGAGGTCTAGTTCTGGCTCAAGCACTCCCTGTGGGATCTTTTTTGTTTGTTTGTTTGTTTTGCTTTTGTTTCTTGAGGTAGGGTCTCACTCTAGCTCAGGCTGACCTGGAATTCACTATGTAGTCTCAGGGTGGCCTTGAACTCATGGTGATCCTCCTACCTCTGCCTCCCCAGTGCTGGGATTAAAGGCATGGGCCACCACGCCCGGCTCCCTGTGGGATCTTAAGTTACTACCTGCTATTCTATACCTCATTCTTGTACACACCAGAAGTAATACTACAGACCAGAGTGTTCTTTCCTTACGGAATCATCGTAAGGACTGAGGAAGGTGACGGATGGAACAGAATGTAAAGGAGACCAAGACAGAACATGCTGATGTGGTGATCCTTTTCTAGCAAGAAAAGCAGCTCTTTTCCTAATAACAAAACCTCAACGTTAGAATGAAAACTGAGGAGACAATTCCCAAAGGATATGAGCTCAATTTACAGAAAATATGCACATTCTTCAACAAGTAGTTTGAAAGATGAGGTACAGATGGGAGGGAACTCCAGGAGAAATCAGCTAAGAGCAAGTATAGCTGTACAAGATACCTCCCAGAGATGATGTCCATTAGACCAAACATGAGTACATGAGGATATCATCCTAGTAAACTGATGAAGAGAAGAGACTCAGCCTGTCCAATATCCCAATATACAGCAGTAAGATTTGAATAAACATCCTCTACAAGGTCTATATCCATTTACTCTTGCTTATTAAAGTCTGCCTACTTAGTTATTTGTGAAATAAGGCCATGGTTTGCAAGCTTGTTCTGAGACCTCTTCTTTGTCCATCAGAACCGTCTTATGGCCATCTTTGCATAGCAGTAAACATAGATCCTACATCAAGGTGATGTTCAGTACTGCTCTCGGCCCATGTGGCTGTGTCTCCTGTAGCATTTATAGGAACCACCACCCACTCCCAAGGGGCTGGCTCCTTAGATCATGTATATTAATTTCAGGAACCACCTAGCCAAAGCCCATAGAAGAGGTGAAAGTGGAAATGAGAGCAACTTCCTGCCGTTCTTTCCAAAGCCAGAGACCAGTGCCCCTTGATCTGTTTGCATCCACCCCCTTCCTGTTACTTTCTCTAAGCACAGCTCTCTGGAGACAGTGTTGCAATGAACGTCTCACTCTTCTCATGAGCTCTGGCAAGGGCAAAATAAAGACACAGGAAGAGGGGCTTTCATCTCCCCTGCTCTGACTTTCTCCCTAGTTCTTGAGCTCTTATAAACTTGGCCAAGCCTCCTTGGGGTTGTACACATGGTGATAATGTCAGCCATGTGTATGAAACGTGTGTGCCTGTGCTCCTCAAACCCACGTGTACTAACCTGCCCAACGAGAACTATCATCATCTGTGTTATTTTCAGGTTGGTTTGAAAAATGGGGAACCATGTGCTAAAGTAAGTCTCTGTAATCGGATAATTTAACTATGTTTTTTTTTTTAAACCTGTGCCTGCCACAGTCATTGCCTACCCTCTGCCATGAAAATATTTGAAATTTATACTTTAAATAGTGTAGGCCACTTTGCTTGTTGATTTAAAACATGCTAGAGGTTTTATAATGGTTATTTACATTGGCCAACACTGACCCTTCTGTGAATGACCTGTTGATGTTGGACAAGGATAAGAGGCACTAATACAATGCAGGAAATGGACAGAGATCAAACAGAATGAGTGTGCTAGCTTAGGAACAATGCCGTGCGCTTTTACAGGGAGATCAATTGTCTGCATATGAGGTTTTCAGAATTATATTCTTTGGCCCCACTTATAGGAATGAGGCGTTCTCTTCAGGGAAATTTAAGAGAGATTTTCAAGCTATGTTTTGCATTACAATATCAACGTGGTTGATGTTATAAAATCATTGTGGATTATATAAAATTATATGTAAATGGTATACACCCTTAAAGCAGGAAGCAATCATTCTGATTTTTTATTATTTAAAAAAGAAAAAGCATAACAGGTATGGTGTGAAGCAAGCCATTCTGTGAAGTAAATCCATTTCTGTAGACTGTTCTAGAATGAACAGCGAGTTCACTTTTAGGCCCGCCTATTGGAAAAGGAAAGAGCCTGCTTTCTTCCAGTCATCTTGTCTTTCTGTCTCTCCTCTTCTTCTGTTTATTCAAAGGCGCAGTGTCAGTTTGTTCACAGCCTATTTCCTATGTCATTTATCGCCATACCGATGACACTTATGAGATGGGGGAACACGCATGTTTGACAGCTGCCCAATAAATTATGCAGAAGAACAAGGAAGAACAACTGAGTGGACTTTTAAAACAGAAGATCTGTGGCTGGTTAAAGAATTTCCTTTGAAAGCTTGGCACTAGTCATTCCCTCATGAATATGTCAGAAAATACAATTATTCAACCATATCCACTTAGTGAAGTGCAGATATGGTTTGGGAATCACACCCGAGTTGCTTAAAACTTGGAACCAAATAAAATTAGGTGGCAAGCAAAGAAGCCTGACAGGAAGTGTGTGTGCTTTGGAACGCGAAGCGTTAAGTCAGTGCGTAGATAAGGACGCCAGGTGGAGGGTCCCAGGCCTTACATGTTGCTTTCTGTGAGCATGGAGTTCCCGGCACTGGCCTTGATACCCCCAGTGGAATCATGGAAAGAAACACATTTAAATAGAAATACCTTTGCACAAGGAAACTACATGGCCCCATATCAGTTTTAGAGAACTCTGTGCAGCTGTTATTGTCTGGTTTCATGGAGAAAACATCAAATGACTACTTGTGGCAGAGAAAAGAAATGTGTTTGTGGCTCAATAGCCTCACCACCCCATCTTAGCTAGAGACCTCATTCCTAATATAGTACATTGGCAAAATCCTTGTTCTCAGCTGTATGGCCCCTTATCCTACCTCAAGAGTAGGTACAGTCAGCTTTCTATACCCTTAAGTTCTGTGCCAAGATAGTGAAAACAACAGCTTTTAAAGTACATCTCGACCTGAGGGTATATCTCTGTGGTAGTACATGCAAGACACTGGGTTTGGTTTCCAGTGACATGCACGCACACATGTGCTCACACACACGCACACACATACACACAGACTGCACCTGTACTAAAGTTGTACAGACTTTTTCTTTGTCACTACTCTCTAAACAATATCATGCAAGACTTTTGTGTGTATTGCATAAGGCATGAAAGTCACCTAGAGATGTTTTAAAGTATATGGGAGGCTAGGCAGAGGTTTATGCAAATATTCCATTTTATATAAGGAAGTGTGTAAAGTGTGGTACTTGGCAGTAGTTCTGGAACCAACCCACAGCCATATTCATGGGATGATGACTAGAGATTGATGATTGATTCTGTAGTCAGCAGGCCATTTGTCCTCTGTCGGAAGAGTCAAACAAACACATCGCTGCGGCCTGAGAAACATGTATCTAGGGCTTCACCAAACCAGCTAACTGGTGCCCAAAATTGAGCAGAGTGTTCGTAGCATACAAAAATGAAGATCCAGTTCTGTTTGGTTCTCACAATTTTTTTTTCTGTGTTTTCTGTTGCGGCTAGAAATGCATGGGCCCTGCTTCTTTATAGAACTGACTTCCCAGTGCACAACTTGAATGTGTTTATCTCTAAATCTGTGTTTACGGGGCTGTGTGTGATAAGGAGCTTGAGTGTCTGTGGGATTCAATAGAGAAAGAGCTGATGACCTCATATATAACCTTAAATGATTTTGATGGGAGGGAGTTGCATAGTGTCAGCAAGCAGGTGGTCACTGTAAGAAATGGGAGGAAGCTATGCTTGAACGTAGGTGGGCAAATGTGCTGGGAAAAGGAAAGATGCATAGGCAGCTGGAGACTTATCCCTTCTTTGAAACCAGTTGTGCTTTGGCATTTTGTCCTACCTTTTTACTCTCTTAAGTGACCCTGTCTTGTGCACCTTTGCACCAGGACTGAAATGGCAGATGTCAGTCTTTGTTGGATTAATCGGTGTGCTCTTTGATCCACAACATGTTCCCTGTAGACATTTAATGTCAACATACTCGGCGCTTGTGGTCCACAGCTCAGAGTTGTTCACTGGGCTGATGGACTGGTTTGAGGATTTGCATGCCAAAGGCTTCCCTCCTCATCCTGCTCACACATCCATCCACACATCCACTCCCAATAACACAAATATTGACTGTACCAATCATTCATTAGCAGTAAAAAAAAAAAAAAAATTGAGAGCAATTATTTTTTTACTACGCTTGCCCTGAAAGGCACCATTAATTACTTTATTGTCGGTGGATCTGAGCCAGTTTCGGTGTCCGGGGAACCTGCTCCCCACCAGAAGAGGTATTTGCAGCTCCAAGGAACACAGCACAGGGTGTCATCTGGCAGGCAGAACATTGGCACTGTCCTCTGAAGAGAGATGTCAAGGTTGTGACTGTCCTGGTGGTGGATTCCTCCTGACTTGGAGTTCACAGGTCTGGATGGGCAGTGACGGTAGGTCCCCTGAGGGCTTCACTCAACAGTAGAGATGGGTGTATAAGAAATTTGGAATGTGTCAGATTTTTATACATATATTATTTTTAACCAAAGCATGAGAAATGTTTGAAATCATCGTAGAAATAGTTACCAGAAAGATGAACTTTCTTTGACTGTTCATTTTGATGGTGTCCTTTAGCAGGGAAGAAAGAATTAAGATACCTGCCAGTCTTTCCTCTTTAGCCTTTTAGATCTGGTCTTTCACAGGTGAGTGTGGCCCAGGAACAGTAATGTTGGTGCTGTTGGATGGCTTTTCTCCCTATCCTGTGCTACTTAGCAGAAATACAGAAAAAGCCTTAAGGAATTTAGACTTGAACTTGAACCAGCTTAATCACGCATGTCTATTCAATCTGGAAAACCCTTTTCACCATTTGGAATGTATATGCATTATTAGATTTGGGTATTTCCTTAAAAGATATGTGTATTGAGTATGTGCTCATGCTCCAACGGAGAAAATGAACTGGGACTTGAAAGGTCTTATTACATGCAAGGCCTCAGAGTCTGGAGTCACCTCAGGTATAGCAGGTCCACATTTCTTGTATTTGGCAAGGATATGAAGAACGAACTCAGTGTATGCATTCACATTAGGAGCATGGCCTGTTTTTAAGCCTAACTTGAAATAGGTTGGTAGCAAGTTTAGCAAGAGCTGTGAGCTGTTGGATACGCTCTATAGAACACAGAAGTATTGCAATGGAAAAGGTCTACAAGATGTGTGCATGGCATGGCATGGCATGACATGACAGTGTAGGACCTAGAGCACTATGGAGTGGACATATACAGTGGGACTTAGGCCATATTTTTTTAAATATATATTTTTTTATTTAGAGAGAAAGAGAGAGAATGGACACTCCAGGACCTCCTGCTACTGCATATGAACTCCAGATGTGTATGCCGCCTTATGTATCTGCCTTACATGGGCACTGGGGAGAAGAACCCAGACCATCAGGCTTCGCAAGCAAGTGCCTTTAACCACTGAGCCATGTCTCCAGTCCATAGACCACATTTTTTAAATGTGACAGGATTTTAAAGAATATTTCCTAAAAGCTAATGCATTAGAAATAGGCTTTTTCTTCCTTGGAATGCCCTTAATAAATAAAAAGTGAATTCAGAGTGAAAGAAAAGATATGATCCCCCCCCCCCATAACTCCTGATGACCCTACCCATGTCTGCCATCCTCCCTGGAAGGTGCCCACCATGGATCCTAAGCAGCTGGTGGCTTGAATATGAACTGCACCCCGACACTGTCTTCAGGACAGGTTTTGGTTTCATTTCACTAGTTGCCTTTTTGACAAAAAGAATATGTTTCATGTGGGTATGTTTTACACCTTGGGTTAAGGTGTTTTCACCGGCAAAAGTCAGTATTAGAGACTGTGTCCTTAATGTAACCGATGGATATGAAGAAAAGTCTGGGTTGCCATTTAGGACAGTTTAACTAAATAATCAATTCTAGGCTGTTTGGATTAAATTACATATTCAATTATTTTTGTTTTAAAATTAAAGGCTTGATTCTATTACCAAATGCTATGTAATTTTACACGCCGTTCACTTATTTAACAATGAGGCACCAAGTGTGATCAACAATGTGGCCGCCAGAAGGAAGAAGCAAAATAATTATTTTTTCAATATACACTTTCTCATCATGATGCACAGATCAATCTGAATCCCTGGGGCTTGTTCTCACTGTGGATTGGGGACCTCGGGGTGGCCTCCCCTCATTTCCCTATGAATGCAAAACCTGGACACTGGAGCTTGCCAGGCAGGGTTTTCTTTTTCTCTCTCTTTTAAAGACTGGTGTTTAACTACAACCACTGGGACCTAAATCAGAGCACCCAGTGGCCAAATATGAATATTAATCAGGCACCAGGCCATGGAGTTCCTCGCCGAGTTTGACAGTTTAAAGGATCAGTTAGTTAATTAGAAGATGACATGGCACACTGGGTCCCCAGGCTCTGTCCTGCCTTCTGTCTCCTCTTTTCATTTTCCTTTTTGACAAGTCAGATTACATCATTACTCGTAGTCTCACTTGTTAGCCCACCATGAAATGAGAATATTTTCAGCCTTAATTATCTGTGATCTCCTCCCCCATCTCAGCAAAGACCAGGCTTAACATGAAACTCAAAGAGCCATCATAGAATCAGAGGTTCAAAGGCCCAAAGAAATCAGCTCTACGGGTCCTTCCATACCCCATTGCAGGGTAAACACAAAGGTTCCTCCTAGCATTGGAAACTGGGTTGTGGTAGTCATGGTGATGTATGTTCATGGGAAGTCACCACAGGTGTGGATAGATCATGTCAGGTGTTAGCATGGCTTCTCTGGCTTGAGGTGTGAATTTTTTGAGAATGTCTTTAAGGGGTGGCCATCAATTATACTGTTTCTTGCTCACCCCTGTACCTCAAAAATGCATCACAAATTCTGAATAATTTTGTGTTAATTTTTTCTTCATCATAATGTTTTCCTTTAGGGAATCTTTTTATATAAAGCATACCTGTGGTTGACATATCAGGGCTCAGTTCCCTGAGGGAAAATAAGACTCACATCAACGTTTAGCACTTCAAATGTAGCTTTCCCTGATACACCAAGTGGAATTAACTCTTCTTCTCTCTCCATTCTGTTCTTTGAACATTTGCCATGACACATTGAAAGCTTAATTAATTCCAACACTTTATTTACATGTCTGTGGGCTTCCCAAGACCTTGAACCACTCAAGGGAAGAACTAGGTGTAAAATACATCATGCCTGATGGACATGAGCAATGAAAAGCTTAAAAAGAAAAGAAAGAAAGAAAGAAATCAAGTATCTAGCTAGTATTTGTCATTAGTACTTTGAGGCAGGCACTCCATTGAGCAATTCGGTACCAACAGTTCTTCAGAATAATCTTGTGTGGTTAGAGGAAGAAATGGTGACTTAGAAAGATGCTGACTACTATCATAGCATCATTTGCTAGAGACTTAAGCAGGGGCTTGAAGTGAGACATCCGAATCCCAGATGCCAGCTCTACTGAACTGCACAAGGTAGGGACTTGTTCACGGGCAAATGTCCAAAGGAAGCCAATAGGCTGCCCTTCCATTGATAGTGTACAGAGATGGAAGAGATATGGAAGGAAAAAATTGACCATGTGTGCTAAGTAGTATGCTGAGAGATGGAAAAACAATGGTTTTTGAGGTAGATCCACAATGCTTAGGAGAAAGGAGGGAGAGGAGCCAGCATGAGCTGCTGGAGGGATCTATAGGGATCTGTAAGAACTCAGGAGTCTGTATTGTTAGGAGGGCAGGAGTGAAAGTCAGAGGTTACAGAGGAAGCAAAGCAGGAGGCCCTGTTTAAAAAAATGGACCTTAACATTGGTAAAGAGGCTGCCACATCTCAGTGCTGCCACCTAGGCAACCTTGTCTCACAAGGCCCCTTATATTCTTAAGTAGCAACTTAATTATCTTGAAAATGAGTAAGCGTGAAACTTGAACCATGGCCTTCCCTGACTTCCTGCTGATCATGTCTCAATTGAAAATTCATAAAAGGCTCCTGGTAGTAATTTTTAAGATCTTACCCTAACCTTCCCTCAGTGGGATGGTTTGTATAAGTGGGAGGAAGGAGTGGAGGTGAAAAAGGATGAGTTAAATATAGAACATGGACAAATGTGGCAGGAAAAGGCTGGAGGAGGCTGAGGAGGTTGGGCCTTGGCATATTCAGGAGTTTTGATGATGTCTATAGAAATGTATGGGCCTGGGGAAGGGGAGACACTAGCAGTGGCCAGAGTTGCCAGCCAGGTGAATGGGTGTCCATGCCTCTGAGTCCAGGAAGCTTTAGTTAACTGGGAGAGGGGAAGGTTGCCTTACTACGGGACATTGGCTGGAAATACAGGCCAGGGCTGGGGAAGACAGCACAAGCATGTCCAGTTAGGAAGGGCCTCAGAGGGCTGGGGTGATGGCTCAGTACATTTACCTGAGTTTGGATCCATAGCACCTCTGCCCCTGTAATCTCAGTGCTGGGGAGGCAGAGGTAGGGAATGCCTGGGGCTCTCTAGCTGTCCAGCTTAGCCAGTTTGATGATCTCTAGATTCAGTGAGAGACTGTCTCAAAAAAATAGAGAGCAATTGAGAAAAGATACCCAATGTCCACCTCAGGTCTCCACATATATGTGTACACACATACACCCACACACACGTACATATGTGAGAAAGGCCTCAAAAGTGTGTGTTTTTACCCAAAATAATAATGTTAGAAGAGGGAATTAGCAGAGGGAGAAATATGTGGACATCTATAATTCCAAGAGGTTGGTGTGAAGCAGGAAGATTAAGCTGGCAGGAACAGGAAGAAATGATGTGGGAGGGAACAGGAGCTGTGTATCAGGCACCATCACCAGGCACTGTGACATAGACACAGAAAAACAAGTCAAGAGAACAGAGACAGAAAAGTCACACCAGCCACAGTATGGCTCAGTATATGGTAGGACTCAATGAGCAGAAGAGGCACTGGCTTCTCCCTTCTTCCATAAGCCTACTCACCCTTCCTTTGTGAGGGGTAGAAATCTCCCATCTCTTGAAGCAGTATGTGTGGTGGTTTGAATATAAAATGCCTCCCATAGACTTGTCTTAATCCCCATCTGGTGGTACTGTCAGGAATAGTTGTAGAACCTTTAAAAGATGGTGTCTTGGGGCTGGAGAGATAGCTTAGCAGTTAAAGGTGCTTGCCTGTGAAGCCTAAAGAGCCAGGTTTGATTCCCTAGTACCCACATAAAGCCAGATGCATATGGTGACTTAGGCATCTGGAGTTCATTTGCAGTGGCTAGAGGCTCCAGAATGCCCATTCTGTCTGTCTGTCTGTCTCTCTCCCTCCCTCCCTCCCATTCTCTCTCAAATAAATAAAAATGTTTTTTAAAGGTCCCTTGCTGGAGGAAGTGTGTTAACAGCTTAATTGTGCTTGCTGTCTCTACTTCCTTCCTGCTGATGTAAAGATGTGACACAGGCATCCTTCTCAGACCTGCCATGCCTTTCTCACCATAATGAACACTTCCCCTCAGAACTGTAAGCCAAAAATAAGCCCTTTCCCTCCTTAAGCTGAGTCTGGTCAAGTATTTCATCCCAGCAATAAGAAATTAACTAATATAGCATGTTTTCCTTATTACCCTCCTGCTTCCCTGAGTTGTGTCTATACCTACCCCGGCCAGATGCTGTGACATAAGGTTAGGCTAATAAGACAGAACACCGAGAACTGCGTAAGTGACATTTAGTGTTTTCTTTTTAAAAAGTAATTCAAATTATGTCCATAAATTCTTTTGAGACTTTTTTCCCCTAATAGAGGTAGCAGCAAAAGAAGTGTTGTTCATTCTCAGCATCTTTCCTCTTTAGTTGTATCTGTTCATAGGATCACATGAAGGGGTACTATTGGTTGATCGAGTTCAAGGCATGAGGAGTAATTGCGTGATGTGGTCAAGTGGGACCATGACGTGGCTTGCTGGAGCAGGACTCTGAAGGAGCACTCACTGTGCACAGAGCCTGGGGGAGCACTCACTCACTATCCACAGACCGATGTGTTTGTTCCTTTTCTTGTAACAAAATGCCTTGCTCCAAGGTGGGTCATGACAGGTGCACACACAAAAAAAAAAAAGGGTGAGAAGAATTCAGTGCTTACGGGGCTCCTCTGCCATGAAGTGCTTAAGAAGAAATTAGCTTTTAATGTTACTCCATTTGTTCCAAAAAATGAATAGTGATCTCATAGTGGCCACTTAACAGCATCCTTATTGATACTATCCTGCACACTGCTGCAGGCACCCATGAACAGATCACCTTCAAGATGCTGAGGTCAAGGCCTCCCAACATTTGGACGCACGTTAATGGCTTTTGCACTCTTGTATCTCGCTG
This sequence comes from Dipus sagitta, assembly GCA_036346955.1. NCBI lineage: Eukaryota > Metazoa > Chordata > Mammalia > Rodentia > Dipodidae > Dipus > Dipus sagitta. Next base: position 39,034,075 of record CM070787.1, on the reverse strand, counting down.
GTATTACTGATTCGCTTCAGCAAGCCCGCTAATATCAGATATATCCTACCAGGGACTATTTTAAATCACTTCCATTTTCCCTGTCCCTGGGCTGTGGCCATAAGATCAGAATCCTAAGCGGGCATGTTGCCTGTGATCTAGTGTTCTCTTCCCTCCCATTTATAGTACAGGAAACTTTATTAGCTTTTGGACACACGTGTATCCATTTTGAAGATTAAGTACAATGTCAAGAGTTCTAAGCCAGCTCTCAAACACACTAAGTTGTTATATTTTCCCAGAGAATGTTAAAAAAAATTATTATTGCCATTTGTTAGAAGCATTTTTCTCTTAAGCCATTGGTCATAATGGCATTTACTAACTTATTCTCTCAAGTGTTATTTTATATAGAAAGTAAATCCAGGGTAGAAGCTTCCTAAGTAATTTCAAACTTGATAGCACATAAACCTTATAGGTACGGGTGAATTATGAAGACTCACTTTACATTGTTGTTATTTTTTCCCAAATAAGTCTCATCATTGCTCCATGTTTATCTTCTGAGTAAAGATTTGAAAATATTGAGCCAGCTTCCCTTTAATGCCTGATTCAGCTTCCAGCTAACAAACACTTTTCCCATCTCCAGACTCCTTCAGACAGCACAGCCAAGCAGTGTAGGACTCAATTACAAGCTGTTAGAAAGGATAGTCTACTGCAGAGCTATGTCCTGAATCCTAAGGTCTGGCCAAGAATAAAAAGGAAAAAGTAGGGCCTGCGGAGATGACTCAATTGATAAAATGCTTACTACACAAGCACAAGGGCCTGAGTTTACATCCCCACCACCCACACAGAAGCCAGGCATGAACCTGTAATCCCAGAGCTGCAAAGGAGAGTCTCTGAGGCTCACTAGCTACCTATGCTAAATCAGTGAGTTCTGCATTCAGTGAGAGACCCTATCTTGTAAACTAAGGTGCAGAGCAACTGTACAACTGTGTCAAACACACACACAAAGTTGTCAAAAGATCCGCTTGGTGCTCTGTTCAACCTGAGGCCACCTGAGAAAATGCAAAGCAGTATGTCAGCTAGATGCCTAGTTCTAAATTCATATTTGGGACTCTGCCCCCCCAATGTCACCTTCTCCCTTTCTTAAGCTTTCCTGCCTCACTGCAGCATACACACCACTCCTGTCTCCTCTTCCACTGCCCTGATTGCACACTGTATGTGACGACTTCCATCTTGAGGCCAGGCTCCTGGCTTCATCTCTGCTAGACAAGTTCCCCACACATTGGAGCTCCAGCCCTGATGGGATTTCTCTGTGCCCCCACCCTCTCTGTCGTAGCCAGCAGCTCCTCATCGCCTCTGCTCCTCACAGGCTCAGTGAGCCATGTCAGTCAGCTCAGCAAGGACCTTTCCCCTCCTCTCTGCGGTGCTGACTCTCCTGTTACAAGTGTGTGTGACTCCCCAGAAGAAGCGCTAAGCCTCTGGACTATGGAGACGAGATCTCCCTTCATCTGCAGCCCTCACCTGTGCTGCCTTGCCAAGCACAGAGGTTCAGTCAGCTCCAGCCTGTTAATTCATCTGTGTCATAAAGCTGTTTGCCTGCCATAAACTGCTTCTGCCTTTTGGAATTTATAAGCTTTCTTGTTAGATGGAAGAAGCTGGCCTGGTCACCATTCTATTCCAAATCCTTACCTTAACTCTTGCCCACGTGGAGTAAGGAGTTGAGAGGACAGATGGACATGCCCTGAAGAAGACGGCAGAGGGTGGCAAATGGAGGAGGCGCTCACAGTCAGCTTGGGTGGTGAAATCAGGGTTGGCTTTAATGCGCGTGGGAGCTGAAGGATGGAGTTCACATCGCAGCAAGCACGGGCAAGTGCGGGGGATCTCCCAGCTCATAAACGCATGATGGAATGGAAGGGATCGAGGACATCTGTCAGAAAACAGATCGGAGCACAGGAGCGGTCTGGGAACCCAGCTGAGAGAGCTGGCAAGACAGGTGTGGGAAAGGTCACAGTGAGGCTGGGATCCAGCAGAAAGTGGACATTCCTTCTAAACAAGACAAACATGCTACATGTGGGAGTTATGTGGTAGCGGATAAGTCTTCCTCTAATTCTGAAATTCGTACGATTGGGTTGTGGTCATTTTTGTGTATGTGTGTGATGTGTACGCATGTATGGGTGTTTATGTGTGTGGGCGTGTGTTAAGCCCAGAGGTCTAGATCAAGTGTCTTTCGCAGTTCAGTTCCATTCACTTCATTTCTTGAAGCAAGGCCTCTCATTGAACCTGGAGCTCATGGATTCAGCTAGACTAGCTGTCCAGTGAGCATCAGGGATCCCCCCCTGTGTCTGCCAAGTGCTGAGGTTATAGGAATACACTGTCTCACTGCCTTTTACATGAGTGCTGAGTGACCAATCTCAAGTCCTCATGCTTGTGCAGTAAGCACTTCTATTGACTGAACCATCTCCCTGGGCCCCTTCTTTTTCATACATTGCAAGTGAAACTGAGTTTCATGATAAGGGATTTGATTTTATTTGAAAAATACATTTAAGTAAAGCAAAGTAAACCATTTTAAAGAAAAATATTAGTAAATAGTAGCAGAGTCCATTCATGAAAGACCACTGCAGTTTTTGATGTCCCGATGTCTGGAAGACACTGATGGAAAAAGGGAAGTATGCTGCCAAAAAGTCATCCAGGCCAAGGATCAAGGGACAGCTAGAGCCTGGCAATTGGAAAACCACCAGCAAACTTAGCTCAAGCATCTAGAGTCCGTTGACAGCCACAGGTGACATGGGAGTGGCTGCTTCAGGCAGACAGGGACCATGACATGCTGTGCTGATCACTAAACAGTGGTGTCTGGCTCACAGTAGGTGATGACTCAGGAGTGTGAGCAGATGGGTGGAAGGGATGAGGCAAGGCTCTTATTTCCACCCATACAACAGACACCGCTGCTTCTGTCCCTTCAGCCCTGGGCCATGGAAGGTGAAGACGGGAGTAGCGAGGTTCTCACACCCCCTCTGGGAAGAACTCCTGGGAGACACAGCCTCTGTTCAGGTGGAGAAAAGCAGCGGGGCCTCCAGTGGCCTCAGACTGAGGCTCTTCTATGGTATATTAGGATCTAGAACCATCAGCAAAGAAACCTGGCACCTTGGCACTTTCCAGCATCAACTGTCCCATGGACTGGCCTTGGAGCAGCTGTAGGATAAAGACTGCACACCTCATCTCCCCTCGCATTGCTACAACTCAGTTTTGTCACATGGGAGTTCAAGGTTCTTTATACTGGATCTTAGGGGTTTATCAAATGATATATTTCTTCAAATAATAGTATTTTACATGACAGTTGTTGGTTTATTTGTATTATTACCTAATTTGAAATTTTGAAGATGTTGCAACTGGTCCAGTGTCATTTGAAACCCCTAACTTAGTTGTTATTTTTAAAAAAATGAGATGAGATCACAAGTGCTGGCCTCCCCCTCATGGTCTTTCAATGTGCAGTTGTCCTGTTACCATTCTGTTCAAGCTAGTTACTCCAAACTCCAGCAGCAAAGTGTGCTGTTCTCATGAGTCCCCACAACTCTAAATCTAAATCTCTCCCTCTGCCTCTACTGTGTTCTGATATGATCGTCCTGCCTCTTGCTTTCCTCTCTCTGTGGAGCCCTATTCTCTACACTCATAGCTAAGCTGGGACATAGACCTTCCAGGACTCTGAGGGTTGCAGGTGCCCCTGGCTGAACTCCCACCACTCTCACCCTGACACCCTTTGCTTTCGCTTCTCCTTCCCTTTCCTCATGGGTCACTTGTCTTTTCTTCCGTCCACCCAACTTGACTTTCTTACTGCCTCATGTCCAGGGATTGGAGTAGACCCTCAAGATTCCCACAGGCCTGTGATCACTACCGAGGTGGCTGGGATCCTGGCTAGGGTCACAGAGCCCCTTTCTTTGACCACCCCCCACACAAGCTATTCATTAAAGAAGCATTTGATTCATCTGTCACATTTATGCAGGCCCAGAGACCAGGGGCCAATGTGAGACCTTTCATATCCCCCAGACTTATCAGGGACTCCTGTGGACCATGTTGTTTGATGAATGTGGAGATGAAGAAAGAAAATCATCCAGGATGAGACAGGATGCACGCCAGTCACAGCAGCTGTTAGTCTGTGAGGTCTTTAAAGGTCATGTGTGTTGATCAAGATCACTGTGAGGACATTGTGTTTCTTAAGTTGTTTTCCTTACCAGCCTGAGCCCTTTCCCAACAAGAAGCCAACTTTTAACGCCCGCTGTATGCATCAGCATTCCTTTTGGATAAGCAAGGTCTTACCTGCCTCAGGCTCACATGGTCCAAATTCTGATCTCACCCCAGCCAGGTGCATGCTGGGTGTTACTGAGCACATGACTTTGCCTTCTTCAGCTACGGTTCCCAGTTCCCACCTGGGTAAAACAGTGATAAAAGGTCACTACCGCTGTATCATTGGTGAACATCAAGGAAATTTGCTCACACTCTGATATTCTTGCTTGTAAACGATGGTCCAGAAGCCACACCAACACTCAGCTCATCTCCATAACTCCTAGGAGACATGAATGCATTCTGCGTATTCGAGGGGTTGTCCAATCGTCACCCATGAAATAGCCTTGATTTTGCTTGCTGTCCCTTAAGGTAAAGAATTGCTGACCCCTGCACTAGAACTAGATAGAAGGGTTTTTTCCATCCTTCTAGGATGTGGCTTTTCTTTTATGACATTGCATACTTACAGACTGTGTTCTAAGAACCCTGAGGGGCCACTGCTCTTTGACGAGCCCCCTCCCCAACCTTAGAGCAGGTAGCCACTTACTGTGTGCTGGAGAGATCTAGTTACTAGGAGGCTGTGAACTCACCACTGCATTCTGCCAGAAGTTATTCAGTGGGTGGCTGAGTAACCTCACCATGGCTTTCCTCCCCAATCCAGACGTCCACACACAGCTCACATGAGTGTCCTCTATGATGCGGGAACCCATACTTGGTCATCCCATATACCTAATATAGGCCTCCTGGGGCTTGGGGGTTGTTGCAGACATTTGAGGGAACCCCTTCTCAGAAATTTCAAGTCTGTCTGGGGAAAATGAAGACGTACTTTTGTCGCCAGTGATGAGAAGAGACACAGGTATTGCCTTAGTGTGCTGTAGCTGTCTGAGGAGTAATGGAATAGCATGGGAGTGACCTCAGGGTTTAAAAATCCATCAGAAAACTCGTGCTTCCTGTTAAAGCTGCAGCCAGTCACAGCTGCGGTCACACGAGTACCTGTATGCTGGCCTCCCCACTGCTGGCCCCTGTCGCTCTTGTTGCATTCTTAGCCAACAGCCTCTTTTGTGATTTGCTAGGCGGGTCTTAGAGGCAGATGCTGCTCTGCCTGCATGGTATTTGAAGACAGCAGAAGCATGTGTGCAGCGGGTGGCTTGTCTCTTCCCTTACCCCAGGTCCTCGCAGGGCACAGCATGGGCCTCCTCTCCAAATCACTTCAAGTGCAAACAGTGAGCTGTCAGTCTCTAACAGCCAGGGTGTTCATCAGCTTCCTGGAGCCCAGAGCAAATGCCCCCAAGATGGCAGCCCCTTTATCAATTTGGCAAAAATATACATATATATATCCTTTCACTGTTCATAATAAGATGTGAGGTCCTGAGCAGATGTTCTGGGCTTATAGAGCTTTTCAGAAACAAAATCACACTCATAGTCATTATTATGTGGTGGTGGTAGTGTTGTTGTTTTAAGCCATTCTCTTCTTTTTGCACTTTCTGGCATCTTTAAAGGTGGTTTTTTCCTTAGCTGTAATGACATGGTTTCTTACGACCTCATGCTTTTTGCTCAAAAACCGAGGGCCAAATCACCGTACCTAATCAAAGGTTAACTAACAATCACTAAACCATGTCCTCCGCAGACCATGTCTCTGAATCTCTGGCCATGAATGGCATATATGGCTTGTAACTGCACTACCCAAGAAAGTTTAAAAGGTACATTTTCCAAGGCTTAAGACTATGACCTTCTTGTGGGAGCAGACTTCTTTGTCTATATTGGACACTCGTTCATCTGATCAGTATTTTCAGAGCCCCCAAAAAGCTTCTAGGTAAGAGATCAGGATATCTCAGTAAATATCTGATGTTGACTCTGTTATTGGATATTTACTGAGCACTCTCACAGAAGGGAGGTAGGTGTTGGGCAAACATACCAAGGCCTAGGACAAGCACACACTGGTCTGTTGCAGTATGATGATACATCCAGGGTAGAGGAGGTGAGGTTGAAGAAGCATGCTGACAGGCATGGAGTTAGGAACTCCCAGCATAGGGCACAGCACAAGCTCAGTGGAGGCACAGGGGATCCTAATGTAATTAAGCTCTGCTAGCCCCCAGAGTATGTGCCTCCAGAGGATGTACATAAGAGGAGACCAGGAGGCGTGGTTCCCCATCTGTGGAAGACTGTAGTGGGCCCCTTGGGGGGCTAGATCACTCAGGTGTGAATATGTGTGTACGTGCATGCATGTGTAGAAAAGAGTGCTTTAGCTGTGATGTGTGGTAGGAGATGAAAGAAGAGGGTGGCTAGAACCAGGAACAGACAAGTTCATAAAAGAGTGTGGTCAGAGCTGGACATCGTGGCACACACCTTTAATCCCAGCACTCGGGAGGCAGAGGTAGGAGGATCACCGTGAGTTCAAGGCCACCCTGAGACTACTGAGTGAATTCCAGGTCAGCCTGGGCTAGAGTGAGACCCTACCTCGAGAAAAAGAAAAAAGAAAAAGAAAAAAGAGTGTGGTCAGGAAGGAGATTAAAAAGAACCCAAAGGGCTGGAGAGATGGCTCAGCAGTGGTCACTTGCCTGCAAAGCCTAATGACCCAGGTTCAGTTCCCTAGTACCCATGTAGATACAGCTGTACAATACAAAGAGGCACGTGCATCTGTAGTTTGAATGGTGTGCCCATTCTCTCTGTTGGTCACTCAATTCTCTCTCTTTCTTTCTTTTTGTCTCTCCTTGCAAATAAATAAAAAATATTACAAAAAAAAGGAAGACGAAAGAAAAACAGTGCTAATTGACTCAGCCAAACAACTCTAGATTTGGGGAGGAGAAGTCTGCCCCATGGCTTGCTAGTACCTCCAATCCATGCGCACTTCTCTGCCTTTGTGGCCCTGTGTGTACTTGTTTTCATCCCTCTTCCCAGAGACCCATAGCGCACAACTGAAAGTTTGTTGTTTGATGAGACCCACATTTCTTACAGCTATAGCGTATAAGGAGGTCCTGTGTGGGGTATCAGAAAAAAAAAAAAAGACAACCCAGTCAGTGTGCTGAAAATGATGTGCTCGTATTACATAGCTTACTCAGCAATTAGTGAAGGTGAGTTCATGCAGCCACATCTGCTCCCTCCTCAGCATCTCTGATGACTTGTGAAAGTTCAGAGAACAATTACTAAGGACATTCCCTGGGCGGTGTCAGCTCTTTCACATGGGCTTCTGATATTTATCTCAATGGGAAGTTTTATTTTTAAAAAGAAACAAGTTTTGCATACGTGTGTAGTATTGTGTGTGTGTGTGTTTACACATGCAGTGTGCATGCACATGTGTGCAGATGCATGCTCCCCATGCTCACATCTGCAGACGTCCTTCTCTGTCACCTTTCCAACTTCTTTCTCTGAGACAGAGTCTCTCACTGAACCTGGAACTTTTTTGTTGTTGTTAGAATGACCGATCAGCAAGTCCCAACAATCCTCCAATCTCTGCCCACACCTCACTGTCAGGTTTATAGGAACCCATGACAAACCCAAATCTGGCTTTTTATGTAGATGCTAGCACTCAAACTCAGGTCCTCATGCTTACACAAGAATTCTTACTCATTGAGCCATCTCTGCAGCCCCAGTGTACGTTCTTTGGGGACCCTTCTTTGCTCTTTTAATTTGTACAAAGGCAGGAAGAGGTGGTCTTGTGCTGATGCAAAACAGCTGAGAAGAGCACCCAGTGAGCGCCCTATGCTCTGGTGAGCTTGTCAGGCACCTTCAGATAAAGCAGTTTCTGATTGGAAAAAGACGTTAGGTATCTTCATCAGACAATGTATGCCTTTGTGTAGCCAGTAGGTTTTCATTTTTCCTGGGACAGCTGTGGTCTTGAAAACAATTCTGTTGCAAGTAACTTCCTGTCATTAACATACTCTGCACCCTCACACTGCTTCTGAGGTCAACTTGCCTGGATGTCATGGTAGATACCATCATGCAAGAGAACCACCTTTTCCCTGTTTATGTGGCTTACATCCTCTGTTTAAGCAAGATATTTATTTATTTATTTGTGGGGGGAGAGAGAGAGAGAGAGGCAGAGGAAGAAGGAATGGGCATGCCAGGGCTCTTGCCACTGCTGACAAACTTCACATGCATGCACCACTTTGTTCATCTGGATTTACGTGGGTACTGGGGAATCAAACCCAGTTTAGGTTTTTCAAGCAAGTGCCTAAAAGGCTGAGCCATCTCCCTATCCTTAAGTGGCATTTTAAAACTGAAATTCCATTATAGCTGTATTTGATGAGTATCCCAAGTTAAGGGCATGTTGAGCACCAGATACCCATTTTATGTCTTACTTTAGGCACCATGTGTGCATGAGATTTTAGTATCATTCATTCCAATTGACATACTCATCCCAAGAGTGGAAAAGCAACCAGGAGTGGGGTTTTCATTAGTGCCGTCTCCAGTCCCCTTCACACCCTTAAGTGGAGGCTTGTGACAGCCAGCTCCCTGAAATGTCCTTTTTTCCAAGACAGCAACTGGCAAAGTATAATCTGAGTAAACATGTTTGATTCTACAAGGTCAAGAATACTTGCCTAAAAATGCCTTTTCCTCTTTGACTCACATTGTTAGGAGCATACAGTAGGGGGTTGTTTGCTAGCATGTGCTTACCTGTCACAAGCACTGGATGCAGGAAAATATGAAAACCTCATTGTCTCCTATGATGCTGGACAGCAAACAGTTTTAGGAAAATGTAAAATACTTCTCCAAAAGCTCAACTTTTGAAAATATAGAATTTCATTAAATCTTTTCATTTATATTAATGCATTTTGGGTTCGTAACTATTTTTAAATGAATTAATGAACAAAAATAACTCAGGTTTCTGACTGCTTCTAACCTCAGGTTTCTGACTGCTTCTAACCTGGTAAATACTGATAGATATAACCCCATTAAGTAACACCTCTTTGGAGTTCTCAATATTTTTTGAGACAAAGTATTACTATGTAGCCCTGGCTGGTCTGGTGATCACTTTGTAACCCAGGGCTGGCCTTCAACTTGCAGCAATCCTCTTGCCTCAGCCTCCTGAGTGCTGAGATTACAGGTATGTATCCACACCCAGCTTCAACATTTTTTTTAAGTATTTTTATTTATTTATTTGAGAGAGAGAGAGAGAGATTGGAAAAGAGAAAAGGACAGACAGAGATAGCGAGTAATCATGGGCACACCAGGGCCTTCTCCCACTGCAAACCAACTGCAGACACTTATGCCACTCTGGACATCTGGATTTATATTGGCACTAGCGAACCAAACCTGGGCCATGAAGCTTTGCAAGCTAGTGCCCTCAACCATATCTCTCCAGTCTGAGCATATTTTAAGATTAAAGGTTCCTCGGTGGACTGTTTAACATATGTGCTAGAGCTTTCTCAGCTTGGATTAAGATGTGAAAGCTTCCTAGCGAAGAGTGAGAGGACTGATTTACATCTTCTACCACTTAGCTTGGACTCATTTCAACATTTATTTGTGGATGTGTAGAAATGAGTAAACAAAGAACCACTGTGAAGCCTCCAGTCCTTAGAAGAGGGGAGTCAACCATGACAGTAAGTCTTCCCTTCACAGGGACCCCCAAGCACTCTGATTCTGTTGCTTGATGGTGTTTGCCAGCATTCACTGTCACTTATGAGATTACATGACTGCTAGGTGGCCTGTTTATCCAGCCAGCTGACCTGTGTCTCCTGAGCACCTTTCCCAGGGAGTAGAAATGCTTGTGCCGGGAACACTGAACCAATGGGCACTGGTGCTTAGGATCATAGTGATTCTGAAGTTACCCTGAGGAACTGGGAAGATGACACAACATACTATTAGGAGCCCTGCGAAGTAGATGCCTGCAGAGACCCATGTAGGCTGCCCTCAGGAGGTTTCCTTTGGGCAAGAAGAGGATGAGTGGTTGGCCAGAAAGAGAAGGGAAAATCCGTTTTGAAAGAGAACTCTTGTGCAAAGACCCCGAGGAAAGACATGGTCTCTCAAGAGCATGGTGAGAACTGAAGCTGGTGGGAGAAGAGAGTACTGGAAAATGGATCAGCAAGAACTAGATGCCACTGGGCCTTCTAGGCCCCAGGGAGGTATTTGTGTTTTCCTCCAAATGTGATGAGAACTCACTGGAGAGCTTTTAGATAGTGACTGATAAAAGAATGCGATTTTTCCACATTTCTTTAGGAAGACCAACCCAGTGGCTGTGAAAGATGGGCCACTGGATGGAGAGAAAGTGGTAGGCAAAAGAGGAAGCAAAGGCCACTCATGAAGGTTCTCAGTGATATCGGGGTAAGGGCTGATGGCTGTACCATGACTGCTGCAAGCATAAATGGACAGTCTGAAGCTGAGCAGACCAGATACGGTGATGGAACAGTTGTGAGGATGGGACAAAGGTGGGAACTAGAATGGCCTCTGGTTTGGGTCTGAGTAGCTTTTGTTCTCCCAAATCCTTGCTAGAACGTCCAGTAAGACAGTTGGCGACATACCTGCAACTTGGAATTTGGAGTACTAAGGTGTCAGGAGCTTGCTAAGACCCTTCTTAGCATTCCAGAAAGGCAGCCATCAAAGCTCCTACCCAGTCCCAGCTTTGCCTTCCTTTCCTGGTAACACACTTCAGTTCTGTGCTCTAGCGATGGCAGTGACACCAGGTGAGGGCCTAAAGGCAGACACTTTGTCCCCTAGCACCTCAGGGCAGTGAGCTGGCCCAGCCACAGTGCGCTGCCTCATTTTCTGTCTGAGAAATGGGACCAGATGCATCTGCTGGCCACAAGCCCAAGCAGGATTTTATTGGGACTGGCTTACTCATGTCTCAGGTGTGTCTGGGCTCCCAGAAAATGGGAGCATTATTCTTGAGGCCCCGTGACACCTCTGGACAGGAGACGTGGGAGTCTTTCTCGGGTGAAGTTCAACCTTTATCAAAGGAAGGGAGGGCTAACGTTCTAGAAGCAATTGTGAGAATTAAACACTGACGTTTTGGTTGAGCCAGAAGCACCTATGCATTTCATGCAGGCAGCAGGGCAAGCACTTATTGTTATTGAGGTGGTTTAGAAAGCTGCGGAGCTCGCTCAACAGGACAAAGGCCAGCAGAGAGGCCGGGAGCCGTGCAGAGCAAAACTCCTGTGCAGTCCCTGCTCACCTTCCATCCTCACTTTTGCCCCTCACTGCTACCCGGACACACAACACCTGGAACAGCCTCACAAGTTCAGATAGATATGGAGTAGCCCGTTCCTATGTGTAGCAGCCAACGGTCATTAGCACAGCATTTGGTCTCTGAAGTATCTGGGACATCTGTGTCACTGAGGAGATGGCGTGAAGCTTCCAATGTCTCCTCTTCCAGGTCGCTTTGACAAATAACTTTATGCCTTTGGAATGGACAGTGCTTGTTGGTAAATGATCCACTTGCTCACCTGTAGGGCTGCGTCTCTCCTTCTGACCCCTAGCTACTTTGCATATTCATGCATCTAGCTTGCAATTTAAATATTTATATTTTATTCATAGGTATTTTCTTCTCCTGCAACTTTGTACAGTGCTAAATATTATAGTAATGTTATTCCAGACATGTCCTTCCCATAAAATCCGTTTATGTACCATCATTATCTGCAGCATTAAATACATTTTATATCATCAGGAAGTTTATGATATATTTAAAAATGAATTCCTACTTAGCTGAAATGCATTAGGGATTATCCTAAGAGACCTCACTGAAAAATGCAGTCATGTTTATTTGTAACTGCCAGAAAAGGGCTTGCAAAATTGTGAGTGTCTTTTATTATTCCCTACCATTGGAGCACTTGCTTGTTAATTAGAGAAATTTCAACTGTCATAGTTGGCAATTATAGCTTCTGTATCATTGTCTGTTATGAATAGTCAATGAGAGCTGATTAATATGCATGAGCAGCAGTATATATAGTGTGTGCATTGGACCACAATCCAGCTGCCAGAGTCACTGGGAGGAGGAGAGTGGTATGTGTGCGTCTGTATGTGTGTGTCTGTGTGTGCGCGTGCGTGCATGCTGCCGGGGAAGGAAGGGAGTGTGGAGGGAGCACAGAGTTGCTTTGCAGCCTTGAAGAGCCATGCCTGTGTGAAGCTTTGCCACCGCCTGGCTCACCTGAGGCTCTCGGAGAGCCCTTCGATGCCTGCATGCTGAGGGAGCTGCTTCCCGGTGCTGGCGGTCCTGAAGGCTTCCTTTGGCGTTTCTCCAAACATGGGATGCAGCTTGTGCAGCGCTCAGAAGCAGGAGGAGCAGTACAAATTACTCTATGAAGTTTGCCAGGTAATGCGTGGCTGGTTGTACTGCAGCCGTGTGCCAGCACTCACCTGGCAGCGTAACTCCCAGGGCAGGAACTGGGGCATGCGTGTGTGCGTGTGTGCGTGTGTGTGTGTGTGCGTGTGTGTGTGTGTGCGTGTGTGTGCGTGTTCCGAATAAGCCAGTCTTGCCCACTTCTCTGGAGATGTTCTGTTAACTCTCGGGAAATTTGCCTTCTAGCAGCTCTTCGGTGCCTGTTTCTGAGAGTCTAAGTAGCTGTTGATGGTCATTAAATATGTTTGAAGCAGTTTGTGTCACAAAGCTCCTTGACGACTGAGTGCTTTGCAGAGCGTCCAACTGGAAGGGTCAGAGAGTGGTCACGCACCCTTTGAGCAAGTTGGGGACGATGATGGATGCTTGCAGGGTTTTGTCTCTGTTTACAAATAGTTACAAGGCGCCGCTTTCAATGGAGCAAAGCTCGCTGCCGACTAGTTCTTTCAGCAGCTTCTCGTAATGGGACATGTGGTTCAAATTTATGCTTCACACTTGCCACTTCTATGCGTCTGTCTGTGAAAATTTTAGCAACTTCTAGAGCAAGTGACTTAAGCTTAGGGACTGTCATGGATGGCAGATGACTTCTCATTTCTTCAGCATCATTGCTCACATTAAATTTCAGTTGAAATGTAAGGGGATATTTGTACTACAACCCACATAACTTGCCTTACACCCATGTGAGTGTTTTCTTGTTAAGTATTCAAGTCCCATCTTGAAACAGGAGGTTTGACATGGTTCTTGGTAACCTAACTTGGCAGATAAGGATTTCCTTCTTAAATCATTCTATCCCTTTAAATTTGTTTCAGTAATCAGAAAAAATCACTCACAATCCTGTAAGTTTTTGAATCAGCATGGTAAAATAACATTGTGACAAACAAGAAAACAAGTACATGTTCCTTATTTATAGTAATAAATGCCATATTGACATATTTTACATATGATTTTAAAATTTAAAGATGAAAGCAAATTTGCATATAAATGAGATGGATGTACTTATTTATTTTTTATTGAGAACTTTATTCTGAGGCATTGATAATTTTTTTAAATTCATGAATTTGCATATCATCTTTGAGCAAGGGCCATGCTAATCTTCTCCGTATTCTTCCAATTTTAGTATATGAGCTGCTGAAGTGTGCACAGATACCTTTTTTTTAATAGCCAGACTTGACTTTAAAAAGAATTTGATTAGCTGTCAGTTGAATGTCATTTTCTCGTGAGCCACCAGAGGGCGAGTTCCATTAGTAGACAGAGAGACAGCTCAGTATGCTGGCTCCTGTGACCAAAACCTAATGATACCATTAATGACCCTGGGTGGAAAAAGTATGTCTGGGTGTTTGTCTGTCTGCTTTCCACAGCATATAGAAGAGAGTCAAAACAAACATTTTGAGGCTTGGGACTCTCCTACCCACCAAAAAAAAAAAAATCATCTTAATTATTAAGCCTTAGAAATCAACTTCTGGCTTTCAACTTTATGCTCAGGACTTTGCTGGAAAAGAGTCCTTTTTCCAGCATTCTGGGGACATGTGGGAGGTCTTGGGCAACAGTGCTGTCACCATTGATGATCTTACTTATGTGGCATAATCCTGTTTGCCCAATGATTCTATGCAGTGAGCCAAGGCTTCTCTTGGAGCCGAGCATTCAGAAGCAAGTTGGATCCAATCAACTGAGCAAGGTGCTGTATGAGACTTGGCTCCTGCAGTGCAGAATGAGTCCAGCAGTAGTTGTTTTTTTTTAACTCCATGTTTTGCTTTTTACTATCATTGTACCAAAAGTATTGTCTGGCATCCATGACTGCAGATGTGTTCATCACATCAGCGCCTCCAGAACCAGCTCTGTCCCATCGCCAGCAATCTGTGTTGACTGGTCTTTTATTCGTCTACACGATTTGTGCTCTTGACCCCTGATAACTGCCCCCAAAGAAGAAGTCTGGATTCTGTTTGTTTGTTTTTTACTAGGCAAATCTGGGAGTATTTCTGGCTGAAGCATGGTACAGTCAGTTGCTGACAAATGGCTTCCATCTGAAGCACGTGTTCTCAGCACTTTGGGAAGCCATGCAGATTTATTTTCACAAAACTCAAACAACTTTTCAGACCCATTACCCTTGTGCCAGCTAAGAAAAATCCCCCTGCCTCCTATTCTTTGCAAGTCTTGAACTGTAGCATAGAGGAATTCACAAAACACTTGCAGGAATTAATCATTGTGTTCTCGATCTTATTATGCAAAGCCTTATTAGAGCAGAGAAATTAAGGTTTCCATAAATTACAGTTCCAGAAGGTCCGGTGCGTCTGGCTTCAGTAAGCCCTTGTAACAGCAGCACAAAGAGGATCAAATATTCCAGGGCTCCGACTTGATCCTTTTCTCATCCTGAAATAATTCAAAGAGATGCTCTTCATTAGGGCCATTGGCAAGCTGCCTACAATTTCTTTTTGGGGATGCTGCGAGCTTAATGATGCAGAACAATGGCTTTGCCTTGAGTTACACACATACCTTATTGTACCTTTAATCACATTAGGAAAACAACAACTCTCCAACTTGCCTGCTCATTAAAGGGTATCACAAAGAGTCCAGACATATCAGTGGTTGGCAGCATGCATTCAGGGATTGTGCCCAGATATTTGGAACATTTGAATTCTTTTAAGGAGATAAGACAGGCCTCCTCTTGCTCTAGGGCTTGTCAAATTATCAGAATACAACAGTTCCTTGTGCTTTTATGATAGTTAGTGTTCTGGGTAGGGACTTCAAGATAGGCTCTGTGCCTGTTGGTAATTGAAATTTAAGTTAGCAGCTACTCTGTGCCTGGGAAAATATTAACCTATGTTATGTGACTTTGAATACTGATGACAGAAAAGGAAGCAGGAAAGAAAGGTGTTTGAAGTTGTTAAGAGATTCAGTCTTCAACTTAGGGAGCTCACATTCTGGGGGTAACAGGAGAGGGAGCCTCTCTGGTCTCAGGCTGAGATGGCAAGGCAGCTATGTGTGGGGTAAGGAAGAAGGGGTCTAGGCATGGGAAGGACTGTGGCCTATTATCTAAGCACCCACGACTCCATGACCAAGTACTGTCGTGTATCGTAGCAAAACAAGGGTGAGGTCAGTCTGTGGATGCTTTGAAGAGGGCCTTCCGATGGATACTATGGGAAAGGGGAAGGAATGACACACCAGGCAGTACCTTTCATTCCCTCTGCCTCTCCTGAAGTCCCCCAGAGACTCTATACAATGGAGGGTTTTTAAAATTTGATTAGGCAACAGAAATAATTCTGTTATTTATAAAATGAATTGGACTTCAAACTAGCAATTAACACATTCCCCTAAAGTTTATGTGCCAACTTTCAAAGTGACAATGAAAACATACTTATAAAACTATAGTACTATTTTCTACAAGCATCAATAGTTTTCCAGACTGCCATACATTTACTATGTGATTGGTACTATGTTAAGTGCCAATCTGTTTTCCCATCAAATCCATACAGTAACCCGAAAAGGCCGGTACTGTATTATTTTCAGTTCACAAGGAAGAAATTGACTCACAGAGGAGTTGCCAGTGGGGTTGGGGGCCATATCTACACTGTGATTTCCAAGTCTGAGAACCTTTACTTATACACATCATTGTCAGCAATGTCAAAGAATACATAGCCAACATTCTAGGAAGAGTTAAGTCACTTTTGCCTTTGTGTGACTGATGATCCTGCCCTCTCAAATGGGCCTCCTCACAGCTTGTCATCCCATGAAAAGGGATTCTGGGGATGGGTGGTGGGTAAAGAGAAACTAGTGCAAAAGTAGCTCAGAGTTCCCACTAACTTCCTGGGCAGCTTGCAGAATGGATGATTCAAGAAAGCTTAGGTCCTTTTGCCTCATAATTATAGCAGGAAATATCATTGAGTATCTTGTGGAGGGGGTACATGAGTGTGTGTGTGTGTGTATGAATGTTTATATGTGTGTGCACACACATAAAGGTGTGTACGGAGACCAGATATTTGTGTCAGCTGTCTTTGTCACTCACTTCCCACATTATTCTTCGAGACAGACTCTCTCACCGAACCTAAAGCACACAGATTCAGCTAGACTAGCCAGTGAGCCCTGGTTTTAACTTGTGTCTGCCCCCCCCCCCCCCGCCCCAGTGCTAGGATTACAGGTGTACCAAATGCAGGTCTTCATGCTTATACAACAAGTACTTTACTCACTGAGCTATCATCTCTGCCAAATTTAGGCCTCTTAGACTAAAATTGTTGGTTTTGGAAAGCAAATAATTCAGCCAGTGACTGTGTCTTCCCAGGACACAGTAGCTGTCCTTCTTTTTGTCCCTTTCTATGTCAACCCATTAACCAGCAGGTTAGGCAAACCCCGATTTCTATGGTAAATACAAATTAGAATGAGCCAGTTTCGGAGGCAGGCTGGAAACTTGACTGCACACAGCCTGTTTTCATACTTAATTAGCTGTATGCAGTACTCAATTAGAGTTCACTGCTGCAGCACAGGCAACTGAGGGTCTGCTGCGAATCAGCTGGGCCGTGCTATGATTGAGTATGGACAGTCGGTGGCAGTTAATTGGATGAACATAAACTTGACCTCCACACAACACTGCTGATCCTGGCCAACTTTTCCTGCAAGTAGGAGAGTGTTTGCTTGAACAGCCTCTAATTCTAAAAGCCCTGCTAATAGATGCTGTTTTTCAGTCTGAATTCACTTAAGCAAAGCAGGTTTGCAAAAATAAAACTTAAAAGACAAAAAAGCTTACACAGACCTTATGCAGACCTGTAATCCCAGCTACTCAGGAAGCTGAGGCAGGAGGATCACAAGTTCAAGGACTACTTGGGCTATAGAGAAAGTTCAAGGTCAGCCTGGGTAACTTGATGTTCCTGTCTCAAAAAGAAAAAATTTCCAATAAAAATCATCTCTCTTTCCAACTAGATATATTGAGGCTCCTTATGAGCACGGGAACATTTGAGCAAACAAAGCCACTGTTTAATGTGAGCATTTACCTATCACTAGCTGATATTTCCTCATTGGTGAGCATAAACTACTTTTATGTTGATTAAGAAATGAAAAGGGGCCTGGGAAGATAGCTCAGTATCTAAAGGTGCTTGCTTGAAAAGCCTACTAGCTGGGTTCAGTTTCCCAGTATCCATGTAAAGTCAGATGCATAACATGGGGCATGTGTCTGGAGCTTGATTGCAGAGACAAGGCACCCTTGATATACCCATACTCATAGTCTTTCTCATAAATAAAAACATATATTTTTAAGACGGGCGTGGTGGCCCACGTCTTTAATCCCAGCACTCGGGAGGTAGAGGTAGGAGGATCGCCGTGAGTTCGAGGCCACCCTTAGACTCCATAGCAAATTCCAGGCCAGCCTGGGCTAGAGTGAAACCCTACCTTGAAAAACCAAAATATATATGTGTGTGTGTGTGTATGTATGTATATATGTATATATATATACATATTTAAATATATATAAACTAGCCTTAAAAAAAGAAATGAAAAGGAGTGTCTTGGGCTGGGAGCAGGCATACCTCCCTTCTGTTTACCTGTCTCCTTAGATTAAAATCTGTGGGGGCTGGAGAGATCGCTTAGTGGTTAGCAGTTAAGGCACTTGTCTGCAAAGTCAAAGGACCCAGGTTCAGTGCCCCAGTACCCACGTAAGGCCAGATGTGCAAGGTGGCACATGTGTCTGGAGTTCATTGGCTAGAGACCCTGGCATGCCTATTCCTCTACCTGCCTCTTTCTTTCTCTGTCTCTCAAATAAATTAATTTTTTTTAAAAAGCTTGGGTATGAGCCTTGGAGGAGTTTTCCTGTTCCTTTAGAGTGGGCACCTTTTATTAGGTGCTTTTCTGTGTGTGATTCCACGATGCTTTGCAGTACTACTATATCCTTACATGAAACAGTCTCACAATGCCCTTCAGGACCACTGTTTCCCTACCCTAGGCTGTCCCACCATGCTCCACAGCCCACTGCATCCCATAGCGTAGCATGTCCAGCACATCCTGAAGTGCTACTGTGTCTCCTACAATGGACATTCCCACCATGTCCCATCCACCTCTGTGCTCCTCTACTACTGTGCCTTGCTTCCTAGTTAAATCGTATATTACCGTGACCACCTGTTACACCATACATTTTAGAGGTCTTGTTACACTCAAAACATAGTTGGGCATGTCAGATTATTTGGTGTTTGTAGGAACAAGGAATAAGAAAAGAAACAAGGACAGTAGTTATGCAACACTGGTTACTGAGTATTGAACAAAATGACCATGCTCTGGACCAAGGCAGTGAAGATGGAATAAACAGGGGCTGCATAGTATTCATTATGTCATTCACTTAGGCTCAACCTTCTAGCCAGTCAACCATGTGCAGAGGACCCTGTGCTTACCCCATGCTCATTGGCTCCCAGGAGCCCTTAGAATAAAGAGAATTGCTTAACTGTGACCTGTGTGTCACCAGGCTTTGTCTAATCTCTCCATAACCTTCTTACTGCATTCATCCACCCTGGTCCTGGGCTCTCCTTCCAGTACCCAGAAACTACCTTCTTGCTGCCCTCTCGGGGCTTTGAAAGTGTGCTTTTCCTCCAGAGACCTTACCTGGCCCAAGAAAGTCCTCCATCTGTGTTAACCTCCCTGTGCACTGTTTCCCGCTGAGCATTTCCTAATACCAGTACATCTACCCCCTTCCTCACCATCTACCTTGAGTCCCCAGCTTCCAGAAAATAGCGCAACACCCCCAGGTACCCCTATAACCATCAAAATGTGTTTACCAAATTAGCTTCTGAATAAGAAATGTGAAGAGTAGGTCTCACTTTGGTCTGTGAAGGTTTTTAGCAATGACAAATGAGTCCATGTCCCAAGTCTCTAATAGCTTCCAAAGATACAGCTGCATATTGCCATGAGGCAGGTGGTGTGGGGTCACTGGGAGACAGCAGCCCTTCTCACTGTGCTCCTGTCACCCGCCTGCCATGGCAGGCAGAAAGAAACATATGGAAGAGTGAAAAAATGCAGCTTTAATAAATGAGTTCTCATGTGTTCATTAATAATGCAGGAGAGGTCATTGTTAAATGGCGGGAGGGGGAGGGGAGGGGAGAATGAGGTCAGCAGCTCTGAGTAAAGACACACCAGAGCCCCGCTCTCCTCCCGCATTCTCTGATCGCTGTGGGGTGCAGCCGGGAACGAGGCCTCGCTCTGTAAGCCTGCAAAGCCAGCTCCTAACACCAGCACCTTCATTTATGTGACAGGCGTCACAATATTGGTGAAATGTAGTCTGGCTGTGATGTTGAACATCAACTTCCACCCTGACAAGTGTCAGGAGTAAATTTGTCCTCCTCAGAATGACCCGCTTTCCTTCTTTCTTACCAAGGGCATACTGAATTATGTGTTCATTGGTGAACTCTGGGGAAAGGGTCCCTCCTCCTTCTGCCTAACGCAATAAAAATTGTTTCTCAAATACACTTGGTTATCCTCATTAGCTTATGATTAGGAATAAGCTGAAATAGTGCAACAAAGAAAGAGCATTATTAGCACTGGCGTTCGGATGTGTTTGCACGGCACTCTTGGTGTGAGTTGTTGTGAGGACCACAGGTAGCGTGTCTGGCCATTGAAGTCTTCAGAAGTTTCCTCTGAGTCACTGGTTCTCAGATGTGTTCCCACAGGGCCCTCTCCTGCTGAGTTTGTGAGAGACCCTACCCCTGACCCCTGCAACCAACATGTCTAGGTCTGGGGCCACCAGTCTGCATCCCTTGAGTTCTCCAGAGATCATGACGCGTGTCACACTATCCTCTGTTGTCAGTTAAACCAAACACCCTGGAAGAAACAGAGCTCTTGGGTTGTCGAAGCTTTCTAAGGATTTTGCTGAAGTCTTTGCTGTATGCGTGGGCAGTGAGAAAAGTCATATTGCAGACACTTTGATGCGGGTTGAAATTTTAACCATCTGTTGATTGATACCAAAGGAAGTTAGTCTATTTTGAGAATTTTTTTCAAGTAAATTATTCTGTGGTGTCTAGTTCACAAGTGGGAAAAAAAAATGGACCAAAAGAGTGTATTTTGTGAAAAGACCTGGCCACCCATGTAAATTTTTAGAATCCTGAGGGAGTGAGAAGACTGTGGAGATAGCTGTGTCAGTAAACTGCTTCAGGTAAAACATGAGTACCTTAGTTTGATCCCCAGTACCCACGTAAAAATGCCAGAAATGCTGGTATGTGCCAGGGGACAAAGAAAGGCAGAGTCCGGAGCGGGAGGGTCACAGTCTTGCCAAGAGTTGGTAAGCTCAAGGCCAGTGAGAGACCTCATCTCAGAGAAGGTGGACAGCATCCCTGAAGCTGACACTTAAGGTTGTCCTTGGGCCTGGAAGTATGTGCGTGCATACACATACACACACACACCATGTACACCACACATATATACAAATACAAACACGTGCAGATACAAAAAAAATTAAATGAAATAAAGAAAAATAGAAACATTCTTGTGTGAGACATCTGGTGATGAGCTATCTAGCTCTGACCCTGATGTCAAGTCCAGAGCTCAGGCTGTCGTGTCACTGGATCTTGTTGACTGGTGCCTGGGTGGAGCTCTGTGGCCTACCACTGGCTTAGCATGCATGTAACCCAGGGTTCTATCCCCAGCACCACAAAAAGAAAAAGAAAACTCATGGACCCGCCATTAGTCCTCTTGGCGTGCATGATTATAAGATGTGCTGTGCGTTGGGCCAGGGGATGGGTGATTTTAAGAAGGTGACTCCACAGTGCTCTCCAGGCGAGTGCCATGCGGCAGTTCCCAGTGCACGTGTGTGCCTTCTCCTCACCCCCCACCCGACACCCGTGAGCTTGCTAAGGTATTCTTTAATTTCACTTTTTTAAAAATCTTTTTTGCTGTTTGATGTTCAGCTTGCCAAAGTGACAGAATGTAGAGACTCGAATGTCATTTTTGGCTTGCAACAGTCTCAAGGTACAAAAAATTTCCTCCAGGGTTTTTCCTCAAACTACACTGTGCATCAGAGTCACCTGCAGGGCTGCTTAAAACACCAAGTGCCATGCTGCGCCCCTAGGCCTTACCTGCTGCTGCATCAAGACCACCTTTCAAGGACCACTGCAGAGAGAACTGGACAGAGGCTGATGTGTAGATGGAAGAATGAAAGTATGGCAGGTTCCCTTATCCACACTGTGGCTTTCTGAAGTTCAGCTTGTCTGTAGACTTACAGGCACAGTCGGGGCTCACTGATCCTCCTCTTGAGGGATCATGCTGTCATAAGGTCAGTCATCCTCTAATAGTGCATCTCAGTGCCTGGGTCATTCACCTCATCGTGTGAATATCATCTCCTCTCATGCCATCACCCGAGAAAGGCAAATACACCAGAGTAAGAGGTTTTAATAGATAATATTTCTGTGTTTTAGCACATACACAATATTATTATAATTATCTGTTAGTAACTCTTCACTGTTGTTGATTTATAAATTAAGCTTTGTCACAGGAATGAATGCATAGGACAAGATATATGCACATAACACCCATTTCTTGAGTGTTATTCATACCATGTCTCCTGTGATCAGGGGAGACAAGTTCATTTTGCTTTACATCCCTGCCAACACTCAGTATTGTCTGACTTCTTAATTTTTAATTGTAGTGACTATAAAGAAAAAAATCTCCTGGTTATTTCAACTTCCATTATCCTAATTTAAAAAAAAATACTTTATTTTTAGTTATTGATTTGAGAGAAAGAGGCAGATAGAGAGCATGGGCGTACCAGGGCCTCCATCTGCAAATGAACTCCAGACGTGTGTGCCACCATCTCTCCAGCCCTTTTATCCTAATTTTTAATGAAGATCGGAATTGGATTTGTCTCACATGTATACTGGTCATTTGTCGGTTCCCTTTCTGTGTGTCCAGTGCCTCCTGAAGCTTTTGCCTGTTTCTCTGTTGGATTTTTCATCTTCTCCTTGGGCTAGTTTACTTGGTGTTGTCTTTTCGTTTTTTGTAACAGTCTTATGTAGCTCTGTTGGCCTTGAACTCACTATGTAGCTGAGGCTGGCCTCCAACTTTTGAGCCTCCTGCCTCTTCCTCCTAAGAGCTGGAATTACAGGCGTGTACCCCCACACCCAGCATCTGTTGGTGTTCAGGACTTTTAAAACATAATCTGTGGGGCTAGGGAGATCCCCCAGTGGAAAAAGCACTTGCTGTGCAAGTGTACCAAGTTAAGGTTCCGAGTAGCTACCTAAATGCTGAGTGCGTGTGCCAACCTGCCTACAATTGCATCACACTTGAGAGGTGGACACAGGGCACCTTGAGGCAAGCTGGCTAGCTAGACTAGTCCAATAATGTTAGCTATAGGTTCAAACGAGAGACCCTGCCTTAGTAAATAGAGAACGATAGAGGAAGACATCCAACATCAACCTCTGACTCCTATGTGCACCCACATACACACACAGGCACAAAAACTACACATATATACATGCATTAAAAATCATAGTCTAGGGCTGAAGACATAGTGTAGCAGTTAAGGCACTTGCCTGCGAAGCCTAAGGACCCGGGTTCAATTCCCCAGTACCCACATAAGTCAGATATACAAGGTGGCACATGGATCTGGAGTGCATTTGCAGTGGCTAGAGGCCCTGGCATAAATAAATAAATAATAAAGCATTTTAAAAAGTCATAGTCTAGGTACCAGTTAAGTAGTGGTATTAAAGATTTCTCTCCCCATTTTCAGAGATCTACATGTTTTCTTGGTGACATCTTCCAGGGAACTGGGCCTGTTAATGTATTTCTTTTCTTGTGGCTTTATTTTTCTTTGGGAAATGCATTTTTTTCTCAGAGTTATACAGATACCTTTGTTCTCATCTTCACATATTTTATAAGTTCATATACAGTCTCATATAAATGTGGTCTTTCTCACTATCTTATATATGGTATGATGTTGGAGTCCAACTTTATTTTCATAGATGGATTTTATAATAACCCTTATAGAAAATTGTATCTCTTTCTATGAAAATTAAATGCTAATTTCACCATGTGTCTGGCCTTTCTTTCCTTCTCTTTATTCCATCAATCAATTTATTCAGTGGCCATTATATTGCACTGGAGTCATGCAATAATTCCTGATAGCTGGGAGAGCAGGTCCCCTCCCAGGGCCCCTTTGTTTGCCTGACTCTTCTGGGTCCTCTTCTCATCTATGAACATTTGATATGCAGCTTGTCAATCAAGCTGACAATGACCAGTGTTCTTTTTTTCAAAAGAGAAGTAGGCATACAAGTATTCATTATATCATGCTTTATAATTATGTATCTAAATCTTACAAAACTTTTAACTTATTCAATAACTAATAAAACTATTAAGAGGTTCAGGACTATATGGAGTAAAAGCCTCTTCTTGCCTCAAATTCTGAAGGAAAGTAAATAAAAAACAGTAGTAGAAGGGAAGCAGAGAAATCCTTGTGGCTCTCACTGACTAGCTGTCTAGACAAATCAGTGAGCTTGGATTCAGTGACAAACTTTGTCTCAAAAATAAATAAATAACCTGGAGAGTGATACAGGGAGACACCACATACAATTTCTGGCTTCTACATGCATATCTATACACATGCCTACACACGTGCATGCATACCACACATTCAAAACAAAGGAACATAAATAAAAGTGCAACATATTGGGCTTGGAATCAACTCAGTGACAGACCACAAGCACATGCATAAGGCCCAGGGGTTAATCTTAAAAAAGAAAAGAAGGAAGGAAGGAAGGAAGGATTAGGGATTAAATCCCAAGAAAGAAAGGGAGGGAATTAAAAAAAAAAAGAGGAAGGGATGGAGGGAGGGAGGGAGGGAGGGAGGGAGGAAGGAAGGAAGGAAGGAAGGAAGGAAGGAAGGTAGGTTGGTTGGATAGAAGGTTGGAAGGTAGGTTCTCATTAGTTTTTCTTACTGCACAGCCTTTGCCGTAAGTGAACACATTCTCCCAAGCTACTGTAGCATTTGTTGAAAAGACAAGAAGACATCTGTCACCCCAGTTAGAACTGGTCTTTTTATACACATTTCTTCCACATTTTGCATGTTGCTATCTAAAGAAGTCTGAAGAAAAAGGTTTCTTTTTGTGACAAACACATGAACCGAATAACATAGACAGGGTCGACTATTCTCAGCATCAAACCAATGGAAGCAGAGTTAATTTGAGAGACATCTGGGAGAATCACAGTTTTCTTCCAGTGTGTTAAGCAGTTTGCCCTAACACAGACACACTCCCATTTTACCATACTTGGCAATCAATTATCCTCCTCCCCCACCCAAAGTGCAATGTCACATAACATTAGAAGTGACAAACATTTTAATAAAAGAAAACTCTGCAGAATATTAGCCAATTTTACTTAGTCAAGCAGCTGCTTTCTATTTGGGAAGTCCCCAAAACAGAGAGAGGTGACTATCCTTTATAGCGGTATTTCAGGAGGTGAAGAACAATGAGTCCTCTCCCCCAGTGACAGTGATACTTTACATCTGGATTATGTTCCTTTCTGTCTAGTTATGAGATGACTGTCATGAGTAACTTGTTTATGCACCTTATATACCAGCTACCAGATGCCATACTTAAAGGCTATAAACTGTTCCAGTGGAATAATTTGTATGTGTGTGTATGTGTGTGTATGCACACAGGTGCATGTGGTAGCACACATGCATGTGGAGGCCAGAGGACAACCTCTGGTCTTGTTCCTCTGGGAGCATCCACCTTTTTAAAGAGATAGTGTCTCAGCCAGATGTGGTTGTGTACACCTTTAATCCCAGCACTCCAGAGGCAGAGGTAGGAGGATCCACTATGAGTTGGAGGCCATCCTGGACTCCAGTGAGTTCTAGGTTACGCCTGAGCCAAGGTGAGACTCTGTCTACAAATAGAACAGAAAAAAAAAAAGGAAAGCTGGAGACAGTGCCTCTTACTGGCCTGTAATTTACCACGTAGGCTATACTGGCTAGCCATTGAGCCCCAGGGATCCTCGTTTCTCTACCTTCCCAGTGCTGGGATTATAAGTGAGCCACCATGCCCTGCTTTTGTATGTGAGTTCTAAGAGTTGAGCTCAAGTCTTCATGCTTGTAATGCAAGCACTATACTGACTGAGCGATCTCCCCAGCCCTGGAATCACTGTTTAACATGCAATACCTACCTGTTTCCCTGGGCTTGGCATCTTCCTTTTTTTATTTTTGTCTCTAGAAAGTTTCTAAACCTGAAGTTTGTAGTGCTGGGTATCTGAAAACTTTCCAGTATTTAAAGTCTAGATTACTCCTTTTGTTTGTCTCACCTCATCCTCTGTAACTAAATAAACTTGAACTTTTTGTTCAAGTCCTCCAGGGATTAGAACCCGAGAGTAACTCTCTGTTCCCCAAGAGTAATGGGAAGGAGGAAATGAGAGATGGGTGCTAAAAGTTGAGGCACTTATCAGTTAACCAAGCAATTTCAGAACTAGGCTAACTCCCTGAGAGAGGAAGGAGGGATTTCCAGCAGTGTGTCTTGATCCATGAATTACCAGTGAGGATCCAGCAAGAGTATTTCCAGCACATTGGTTGTGGTCCTCATCCGACAGTAACATAGCTGTAGAGAGGTGTATTCCCCAAGCCATGTACTAAGGGAAGGAAGGAAGCACCTGACCAGCAATAATGGCTTGCCTCAGAGATACCCTTTCTCTGGATGTATTTCTTGCTTATTAATTTGTGTTTTTATTTATTTATTTATTTATTTGAGAGAGAGAGATAAAAAAAAAAAGGGTGTGCCAGGGCTTTCAGCCACTGCACATGAACTCTAGATGATGGGCCACCTTGTGCATCTGGCTTAAGTGGGTCCTGGGAAATTGAGCTGAAGTCCTTTGGCTTTGCAGGCAAGCACCTTAACCACTAAGCCATCTCTCCAGCCATGGATGTCCTTCTTTAAAAGGGGAGACTTAGGATCTTCTACTAGCTCTGCCATTGAGTGGCTGTGGAAAGTCTCTGAGACTGTGTACTATGATCTAGGGACTTTGCTCTGAAGCACAGGTGTAAACTCTTCCTGCTAGAGCACTGGGAGTGTCCAATGAGCTCTGCTATGTATGCTGTATGAGGAACTGTAAGACATGGGGCAGTCCTGAATACTGACATATCTTATCAGGTGACCATCAAGGTTTTAGGAGCCAAAAGAAAAAGCAATTCTAGAGAAGATAAGAGCAGCCAAGCTTGGGATTGCAGCTGCCAGGTTAAAATGACAGATGTGAATCTAGAAAGCCAAGATCTGTGGAAATCTTCAGAGACCTTTGGTGCCAAGTCACTCCCCTTAAAGGACACATGGGGCACAAGATTCAGTAGAAATCTACAAGGACAATTCTCTGAAATATGCAGAAATGGAACTACACAGTACGCCTGGAGAAAACGCATTCAGTCATTCTTCAGCAAGTTACCAAACACTTCCCTTGTGCCAGGTAGAGACAGTCACTGGCCATACTGCAGTAGTCACAGAACTAACAAGGTCCTTTATAGTCCCACCCAGAGATGTAAAGAGACATCCACCAAGTTGTCACATAGCTGAAAATGTGCCAGCACCAATATGTCAGGTGGCCAGTACCAAGTGCTAGAGGTTCCATGAGGCTGGGACCTAGTGATGGTGTCCAGAAGCATGGAGCAGTCAACCTGGCCAAAGCTGCCGGGCCAGAGGAGTTGTGGTCTTCAAGGGCAAGTGCCTTAGTGCCTTAGTCGTGCTGTGTTATGCATAGGCCTCACATACAGGCTCTTGTCCAGAGAAGGCTTTGTTTCCAGGGACCATCCCGTGTGATTCACACCGCTCCAGCCAAAGCAAATGAAAGCACTTAGGATGGAAAGAATAAAAATGTCGTGTAGATGGTGGTGTATGGCTCCACAGTGTATAATTCAAAGGAAGGAATGTTTGGGGACAGCAATAAAAATATTAACCACATCCCCTCCAAACAAGAAAGCTAATGAAGGGAAGAGACCAAGTATGCACGTTTATTTAGGGCTGTATATTCATGTAAGTAAAAGGAGGCATGTGTCATACTGATGAGCTACATGCAAAGCCTAAGACAGCAGTTAGCACAAGTATATGGCCAGAGAGTTCCCTGGAGCAAACTCAGCCATGGTCCACGGCAGCTTGCACGTGGCAACGAGCTCTTCCAGGAGGCACGATGAAATGAGGTCAAAAAAAAAAAAAAAACCTTAGCGCCATACTGCTGATTTCAAATCAACTAAGATTTAAAGGAAAAATCCCAGACCCAAACAAAAGCAGGGGGGCAATTTACTGTTGCCAGAAGCAACTGTGCTAATGCACGCATCCTCCCCTGGCTGCCTCCACCGTTCTGTGTGACAGGATCCATATTTTTGCCGCCAGCAATCTCGTGGCTTTTTCTCACACCCACACAGCCCTTGGCTGAGACGAGACCACAAGTGCATTTCCGCCCAGCTGGGTGTCCTCACTGGCTGAACCGAAGCATCAGAACTGTAAATGTACCCATCCCCTTCCTACCCTCTCATAACTCTGCTCTTCAAAGTGTGTGAAATTGTTTCCAGCCTCAGCTGGGCATAATCAAACGCACGCTCTCTCCCCATGTGCCCCCTCTAGAACACCCCTGCCTTCCCTCATATTCTAATTGCATTATCAAGTGTTTTGTTTGGTTCATTAACTCCTTCCCAGATGATTTCCTCCTGGTAGATTTCTAGCAAATTCTACCCATGTCTAATAAATCATCTTAGAAAATGCTGCAGGTTTTTTCTCTCTCTCTCTCTCTCTCTCTCTCTCTCTCTCTCTCTCTCTCTCTTGTAGGGATTGAATCCATGAGCTCATTCCTACATCCCTGCGAACAATTGTATTCGCCTTCCTTTCAAGACCACAACCCTTCCGGGCTCATTATAAAAAGTCTTCCAACAGTTCAACCACTGACAGACTCAGAAGTGTGCAGGGTTGACCCCCAGGTTACTCCAGCATGCATTTCACTGGAAGGTACCCAAGGTTAATTTGTCATCTAAACACTTTCTCCAGGTGGCCACAGGCTGACCATAGGCAACGTGTCTGTCTCTTTGTTCTCCTTCCGGAAATGACAGTGAGGGAAGTCATCTGAAGACCCAATACCCTGATATGATGCCACCCCGGAACCAAAACTGAGACCAGGTGAATGAAGTCAGGAGATGTTAACCAAGTCTCTGTGGGGTGAGAAAAGTCTTGGGGATCTCAGTCCTGCTTCTGGGATATAATAGAGGATGGTTGAGGAAGGGGACTGTGGTATTGTGTCCAAAAAAATGCAGTAAATGTCCACTGGCAACCTAGGGTAGGGTCATCTGAAATGCAGAAACCAAATGAATGAGGCTCCTGCCACATCGGACACCACCAATATGGGGCCAGGGTGATGGCTTCGTGGGTGAAGCACTGGCTGTACACACGAGCGCCTGAGTTTGGATCCCCAGCACCCACATAAAAGCTGGCATGGCAGTGCGCACCTGTCATCATAGTGATGGGGACACAGGAACTGGAAGGTCCCTAGGGCTTGCTGGGAATTAGTCTAGCTGAGTTGGTGAGAGACCCAATCTCAGTAAAATAAGTAAAGGATGATGATAAAGATGTCCAGTTTCGACATCTGACTTTTATTACACACGTGCCAAAAAAAAAAAAAAAAAAACCACCACCATTCAAAGCAACTCTCCAACTTACAGGTGGAGAAACTGAGGCCCAGGAAGACTCTGCAGCTGTGCTGCTTTGCTGACTGTGCTATCATTTCTAGTATTTAATCACCCGACACATACCTCGTGAATCCTGCATGCTCTTAACCCAGTGCATGCGGGCTACAAACATTCTTTTTTCTTTTTTTTTTCTTAGTGAGGGGTTTGCAAGGTAGGGTCTCGCTCTAGCCCAGGCTGACCTAGAATTCACTATGTAGTCTCAGGCTGGCCTTGAACTCATGGCAATCCTCCTATACCTCTGCCTTCCAAAGGCTGGGATTAAAGGCGTGAGCCGCCACACCTGGCTTCTTTTTTATTATTTTTGCTTAATTCAATAAACACATTGCAGATCCCTTCATGCCAGATGTTCTTCACTACTGGAATATGGAATTATTTGGCAATTCTCTTTTTCCACCATTTAATTGCAGAAAAAGCAAGGATCAATTATTATAATGTAGTCATTCTTTAAAGCCCTTCAGTGACTGCAGAGTTGAGAGGGCAAGTCATTTTATTCCCTATTTCACTGGTGATAAATATTCTAGAATGCCACCGTGATTCTTTCGGTGCCATTTGTGAGCCACCTTTATAAATCTTTGAGAAAGAAGTACAAACTTAAGTTTATTTTTGATTCATACTAGTTCTAAATCTTCCCCTATAGCTGTCTCCATAGTCAGTAATCCTCACTCACTTCTATCGGCTCTTCCTGCACAGCCAATAATTTCTAGAATTCTCCATCCATTTATCATGGTAGCCATTGGGTAATCACACATTTCATTGGTGACAACTTAGAATTTATACCTTCTGTTGAAAAAGCTTGTCTCTGATTACAAGGAAGGCTCTCAGGAAATTATGACGGCTTCAGCATTTCTGTAAGCATACATCAAGTGTGGCTTACGTGCACCCTCCTCCTCGGATACTCATCTGTATTTCAAATGAAATCGAAGCTGATAAAATCAAGAGGTTTTTTTTTTTTTTCCTTTAAGAAATTGTACTCATAATATGGTCTGGAGGGGCCTTAGTGGGCCTAATTCACCCTGAGTTTGATTCCCCAGCACCTATTAAGTAAACTAGATGTGGCCGCACATCATCTATAACAACAGTCCTGTGGGGAATGGAGACCAGAGAATCACTAGTTTAGCTAAAATCTGGTAGTTCCATGGTCAGTGAGAGACTCCACCTCACGGAAACAAGCAAGTGGCCGGTAGGGGATGACACCCGATATCCTTCTTTGGTCTCTGAATGCACACGCATGGCGCATGTGCATACATCACACACATGAGCTTTTACTCAAATTTGGAAACATATCTCAACACAAGTGGAAAGAGTCACATATTATCCTCTAGCCCAGATTTCCCCAACAACTGAAAACAATTTTGAATTAAAAATTTTAAATCCAGGGCTGGAGAGATGGCTTAGCAGTTAAGCACTTGCCTGTGAGGCCTAAGGACCCCGGTTCAAGGCTTGATTCCCCAGGACCCACATTATCCAGATGCATAAGGGGGCGCACGTGTCTGGAGTTCGTTTGCAGTGGCTGGAGGCCCTAGCGCACCCATTCTCTCTCTCCCTCCCTTTCTCTCTCTGCCTCTTTCTATGTCTGTTGCTCTCAAATAAATAAATGAAAATAAAACAAAAAAAAATTTTAAATCCAGGAGCTGGAGAGATAGCTCAGTGGTGAAGTACTTGCCGCAAGCCTGAGGACCTGAGTTTAAATCCCTAGCACCCACACAAAAGCCAGCCATGGTGGTGCACACTTCTAATCCCAGGGCTGGAGAGGTAGAAACTGGAGGGTATTTTAGGCTTAGTGGCTAACTTGTCTAGCTAAAAATAGGCAGCATGGTGCCAGACCCTATCTCAAAAAACAAGGTAGAGAGAAACGAAGGTACAGGCCCAATGTCTACTTCTGGTCTCCACATGTACATGCATATATGTGTGTGAAAATACACATGCACACACACACACACACACACACAGTTTTAAATATAGAATTTGGTCAAAGTTCAAGAGAAGCACCCATTTTGCACTTTAATATTCCATGTCATCTCCATGTGCAATGAAGAAGTGATCCCCCAGTCCCACAACACACACACAGCATCACTCTCCAAGATGACACTGTTGCTGTAAGTCAGCACAGTAAAGTTTGACTCTGCCACTCTAAGAAAGCTTGAACCACAAGGGGAAATGGTTACCTGTGGACTCAGGTCCTGCAGTTTTCTACATGGAGAGGAATGAGAGGAGGAAAAATGATCGCAGAGAAAATCTTCAGAATGAAGATGTAGAACACTGCCCGTCATGTCATCTGAGAGCTGATGATGTCCGTGAAAGGTCACAGCAAAAAAAAAAAAAAAAAAAAGTTAGGAATTTAGGAATTAGCTTTTGAGATGTGGCTGCAGGCAATTTTAGAAGCCAGTGGGGAGAAGTTCCCCTCCATGGAGTGGGAGAGCTTCTGTCATGGTAGTGGAGTGTGTGTCCAACTTCACAGAGAAGAACTGAGACACAGGAGCAGTGGCTGGTTCACCCAACATGCAGAATAAAGTGTTTCTTCTTCCTCCACACTGTTCTCATTATGGGCTAGGGCATGATTCCAGGGACAGGATGACAAGGTTCCAGCACTAAATGACACCTCAGGTTGGTGTACGTGAGCAGACTGGTACCTTTGTCACCCACAGGGGCTAGGAAGGAAAGCCCCAGGGAGCATGACTTAGAACCAGAGATCCCTTCAGGGAGCCTGTAGCCTCACAGCAGGCTAGTAGCAGAACAGAGCACCTTCAGGGACCTGAAGACCTCCCACGTCCTTGTTGCTTCCAAGTCTTGTTTTGGTTTTGTTTCGCCTTGATACATCTTAGCAAGGATTTTAGCTGAGCAAAGAAGCTGTCTTTGGAGTTGCAAAGCTACCTCCAAACTCTTCAGTACCCTGTGTAACGGCTAAGAACCTCGGGTGCTTCCTATGAAAATGGAAGAGCTTAAGTGTTAACCAGGAGTGCTCCACTTCCTGATGAGTCCTCGCCCTCTGTTCCACTCTAGGTTGGCCCGTGATCTGGCCATGTTTCTAAGAAGCTGAAGCAAACCCAAGCGTCAGTTTTCTTCCCGATCCTATCAGCTCTTAGCCACCACCCCTTTAAGCTTTCTTAAGCATTTCAAGATCTATTTGTGTGTGTATGTGTGGTGATAAACATACCTAAAATCTGCTCCCTTGGCAAATTTCCATTACACAGTATAATATTAACTGCAGCTAATTAAAACATAGAAAAAGGAGCAGTAACTATGAGGTGATGTGTTAATTTGACTGTAGTAATGGCACTTCCTACATTCACATTGTACATCTTAAATATGTACCATTTTAAATAAAATTTTTTAAGTTGTACATTGACCCTCTTTGGTATCTTTAGTCTCATATAGAACCGTGTGCCCCAACCCTTTATGCACAGGAGCCTCTCCTAAGCACATTTTCTCTTGTCACAGGACTTTTACATGACCATATCTCAGACTAAAATGCTGTCTTCTTCTCACTTCATCCATCTTATTTTTCGTGTTTGTGGTGAATGTCTCTTCCTCTCAGAAGCTCCCTCTACCTAACACCTCTACCCCCTCCAGGTTTTCACTCCTCCTCTCACTACTGGATGTGTTAACCGTCATTATTCACTCAAAGAAAAAAATGATAGGACTATGTCACCGGGCAATTTTAATTTAAAAACATATTTCACATTCTGACCCTACTTTATAATTTATTCCCAGTATGGAACTTTTATAATGCTTTTTGAGACCATTAAAGCATGTGAGAAGATCTGTAGTAATTCATTTAGGATGGTGGGGACAAGCCAAATGATTGCTACTGTAGAAAAGGGAAAGGAAAGATAGCCTACTACTTCCACACACCGTAGTTTATTTCCAGACTAGGACCAGGATCTTCTGAGCTAAGCTGGGGCAGAGAGTCAGGGAAGGCAGATGTGTGTGAGTGGCTAACACAGTGGTCTAATATGGACAGCACTTCCTTCAAAATGAATGACTTGGCTATGCAGGAGCAAAGTTAGCTTTGAAATAAATGATACGTGTCATAATTACGTTTCTTTGGATAGAAAACAAATTTTAAAAAGATGCCAAATCTATGACAGTTTATGTTACCCTAAAACTCTGGTACATAAACCCACAAGAGCCAGGAAGTTCCCCGGTGCCAGTGAATGCCCTTCAGCTTGGGTTTTTCCTGTTGATCATTGGTTCAATACCTGCCCTCCTGTGGTTTAAAGAGTGTTCGGAAATGTCATTATCTTGTTAGGAAAAGCATATGAAGTAAAGACATAATGAGAAATAGACACTTTTCAAAATTTGCTTGCAGAGCCATGTTTCTCTTTAGAATTCAAGGGCTTCCAAAAACATGTGATAGTGCCTTCTTTTTCTCTGCTTGAACAGATGATTGACATTACTTTTGTCCTAACTGTTCTGTTTTAATTGCAGTTCCATCAGAAGGGCTCACAGAGTGTCTGTAGGATGTTTGTAGGACACATACACCCAGATTTGATGAGACAGCTTAGTAAGGATAGATTGACAGACGGCATTGGAATTCTCTTTGCTTTCAGCCTTTCTGTGATACAGTAGAGAGGGACAGAGTGGGCGGTGTCCCAGACAAGTGCTTTCATCACTGTGCTTATTAAACATGGTGTCGTTACTAACATGAGTTGCTGAGAAAGGTCAGTAGACCGGGTGCACTGGTTCCTGGGACCAAACCCAGGCATGAGCACCAAGGCATATACAAGTCAATACTCTTCTTGGACAGGACCTTTGTTTCCTTCTCTCAGCATCAGTACCTTACCTTCATGCAGCCTCTCATCTCCATGTTGCTGGTAAGGACTCCTTTCTCCACATCACACACCTCAGGCTCAATGTCTGACCCTCTAGCCATGTGACCCAGTGATGAGCGCACATTCCTTGAGCAGCTGGTTCAAAGCCCGTATCAATCACTAGTGACTACCCAGCTTCTTGGGCTTTTATTTCCTCATCTGAGACACAAAGACAATATCACTTACTTTTCAGCGTCTTTATTGTGAAAACAGGATTGTGATGGTTTTGATTGTCAACTTGTTTGAAGAAACACCTTGTAGGCATGCCTAAACTTAATTGTTTGGTTCCTTTTGTAAAAGTGTTTTTTATTTGCAAGGAGAGAGAGAAGGGGGGGAATATGAGTACACGAGGCCCTGTTGCCACTGCAAATGAATTCTAGATGCATGAGCTTGTGTGTCTGGCTTTACATGGGTACTGGGGAATTAGAACTGAGGCTGGCAGGCTTTGTAAACAATAGTCTCTGACAGCTGAGCCACCTCCCCAGCCACACTATATAGTTCTTGAGTGTGACCTTTGTAGATGACAGCACTGTATTGCAATGTCAGAAGGGTGCACTTCCTTGAGAGCGTTAGCGAGGCATTCCTTTGGGTATGTATGTAAGGGCTTTTCCAGAGAGAATTAACTAAAGTGGAAGAGCCACTCTGAGCGTGAGTGGAACCATCCCGTGAGCTGGCATCCCAGACCAAATGAAAAGGGAACAAAGAGCCAGTTGAACACTGGCATTTCTTTGCTTCCTGACCAGATGTGAGCAGGCAGCAGCCTCATGCCCCTGCCACCGTGCTCCTCCTGCTATGGTGAACTCTACCCTCAAACCACGGGCCGAAAGAAGCCACTCCTCCCATAAGTTACTTCTGGTCAAGTATTTGTTCACAGCAGTGAGATGTCTGGTCCCGAGAGTGGGGTCATTGCTGCAAATACCTGACTGCATGGCCTTTCTAACTGGTTTCTGAGAATTCACAGAGCTTGGCGGTTCAGGCCAGAGAAGCAGAGCTCAATGGGCCATTCTGGTGGAATGGTGGAAGACCAAAGTGTCAATATCAAGGTAGACTGCAGAGACTGTTCCTGTGACGTTTCAGAGGGAAATGAAGACTGAACCAGGAACCGAGCGAGCAGCATGGTATTGTTTGCTGGCACAGCATCAAACTGCCTTATGTCGGCGTCCAGAAAACTGGAGTGAGGTTGAATCCAAAAGTAATGGGCTAATCTGTTGCCAGAAGAAATGTCAAGATCCCATAGCATTTGGCCTGTAGTTACTGTCTCCTGCATTTACCTAGGTTTATAGTGAGAGAGAGCAGAAAGAAAAAAAAAAAAGATGTTGTTTGGGAAGGAAAACAGCATAAACATCAAAATTTGTGATTGAAGTTGGGGTCAGGGCAAAGTGGCTTTACTCATTAAAAAGATTAGTGCTGTTAAGTAGAAATCTCACAGTCTACACCAGGATAACAGAAAAGGGACCTCAGGAAAGCTTAAGATAATAACAATACAGACTCAACTTTAAAAAAAAAAAAAACTGACAAGATGAAGGAAAGAAAGACTGCTCAAATAGGATCACCTAGGGAAGTGTTTTCTCTGGTTCAGCCATGAAGGCTCTGTAGCAGTGGTTCAAGGGAGCCAGACTACATCCCAAGCTAGCAGCAGAACTTGCCAGTGCCCATGTCAGGCTGGTTTTGCTGGCACTCAGATAAAAGAGTGTTGGGGCCATGGAAGCTTACACCAAGGTTCCAGAGGCCTCTGAGGCCAGACTACAGGTAGTATGGTTGGTTTAACTGCAGGAAGCTTCTGAACAGGTTGTGAGTGAAGCTGTGAAGATAATGTCTTAAGTTGTAGTAGAGCCTCAAGGATATTGGAGATGTCAGAAACATGGGGCATTAACCCAGGAAACTTTAGACATCAAGTTGAGCTGGTCCAAAAAAAAGACCATGTGTACCATAGGGAGTAGTGTTGGAGTGGCCCAATGGATCCCAGTTGCAGCCATCCTGGGCCCCAGGCAGCAGACACAGAACTGCATGTTTTGGTGCTGGTCCTACTGATTGTCAATTTTGCTTGGTGTACTCTTTCCTTTCTGTGCCCTATCCCTCCCTTTTGGAATGGGAATGTTCACTCTGTGCCACTGTATGTTGCAG
This sequence comes from Dipus sagitta, assembly GCA_036346955.1. NCBI lineage: Eukaryota > Metazoa > Chordata > Mammalia > Rodentia > Dipodidae > Dipus > Dipus sagitta. The sequence goes on along the minus strand of CM070787.1, from coordinate 38,997,963 downwards.
GTATGTAACATATTTTTAGATTTTATAGGGGCTTACACTTAAGAGAGTCTTTTGAGTCTCAGAAGAGACTTTGGGCTTTTGGACAATGTTAGAACTATGAAGACTTTGAGAACTCACAGAGATGTACTTAATACATTTTGCATTATGTGATAAACATGAGAATTTATGGGCCAGGGGTAAAATGCTATGGTTTTACGTGATGTTTGTCACACTAACAAGAGGTGGATTTGCGATGGTTCATTTCCTCTGTTGATTTGATTGGCTAAAGGAGTCATACCATTAGACATATCTGTGAAGGTGTTCCCAGAGACAATTAACTGAGAGGGAAGAACCACACTGAATGTGGGCAGCACATCCTATGGGTTGGGTTGAAAAAGGGGAAAGGGAGAAAAGCAGCTGGGCCCTGTCATTCCCTTGATCGGTTTCCCAATCCTCCAAGATGTGATCAGTCAGCTTCAGGCACCAGCGGCAACATCTGGGAGCTGCTCCTGTTGCCCTACCGTGTAGACTGGACCTTGAGCTATAAGCCAGAATAAGCCTTCCCTCTCCTGAGCTGCTTCATATCAGATATTTGGTCACTGCAATGAGAAAAGAAATTGAAGTAAGGATGAAATCATACATGTAAAGCTCTGAGCTCAGTGCCTGACAGACTCCTAAGACATGGGGCTCAGAATGTCAGGCCTTGGGATGAGTCCCAGGACCCAGTAAAGGCTTTACCCTTATAGACATGAGTTTTTTTTATTTTATATTTTATTTATTTATATTCAAGTAGAGAGGGACATGGAGAGAGGGAGAGACTGAGAGAATGAATGAATATGGCCATACCAGGGCCTGCTGCCACTGCAAACAAACCCCAGATGCATACACCACTTTGTACATCTGGATTTACGTAGGTACTGGGGAATCAAACCTGGGCCATCAGGCTTTTGCAAGCAAGCTCCTTTAACCGCTGAGCCATCCCCCTCCACCCCCTAAATATGAGTTTGACACAAAGCTCTTTGCATGGGTTTTCTTACTTGATTTATTTGGAGTGGTGTTTTTACTGAAATTTGGCAAGTAGAATTTTGTGGAGCCATATCTAGCTAATAATCCCCATGGCAGGTAGTGTTTAGTGGTGATCCAAGCTCTATACCAAGCATCTCCCCTCCCCATCTTCAGGGGAGACTTACGGCACTTGCCCAGGTTTCTACAGCTGTAACAGCGGCTGGTATCATACACTGAACCAGGAGTTTTCCTCATTTGTTTAGTTATCGCCTATGAGATAATGGCTTGAATATTCATCGTTTCACTACTGAATGGGCCTCAAACTTTTGTGTACCTCACCCAGAGCCCCAGGCAGGCCACTGTCACTCAGTGCCCCTGAACTTCAGTCACTACTACTTTACCAGCACATGGAGGGTTCCCTGGGTACGTCCAAATCATCGAAGATAATCAGTAATGAGCACTCTCTGAGCACTCACTGTGGGTCAGGACATGAACCTTGAGTAGTCTTTATGCAGAGCCAAATTAATTCTATCAACCCTGGTATCTTGGGTCAAGCCCACTTAATAGATGAATGAACTGAAATGCCGAGAGGTGAATGAATACACTATTCATGGTGACAGAAGTGCCACAGTGTACACTGGATCCAGACAATCAGGCCCCAGAGACAAAGCTTTCAACCTGACCATGGACTTGACTATCCATGGAAAGCTCTGTCTCTTAGGCTTCCTCATGAGCCTCCAAAAAGGTCCTCTCCTAACGTTGATAAATCACTGTGCTGACACCAAATGAAAAGTATTAAACTCCTTACAACATTCCCTCCAATTTCGCACAAAGCCATCTTTCCAATCAAGGAATTTTCTGTGTCTTTTCCTGTGATGATTAGAGGCTTGAGGGGAAACATTTTCTTTTAGGCAGTCCTTTTAGTCTTTAAGGAAAACAGCTAACAAACCCAAGTCTGTACAAGCTGTTTAGGAGACCAGGGAGACAGAAATAAGAGAGTAAAACAGTTTTCATAAAGTCTTAGATACAATCCTTACAGACATGTAATCAGCCTTTCCTCCCCCGGTGTGTGGCTATATATGCTCCTCTGGTAGGAGATGATACTGATGGAACATCGAGCCTGACAAGATTGACTTTTTTTCTTTTTTAAGAAAACTCAGCTGATCCTGGTAGCATACTTGTAATCCCAGCGCTGGGGAGACTGAGGCAAGAGAATGAAGAGTTTGAGGTCAGCCTAGGCTAAGCAGCAAAACCCTACCTTAAAAACCTAAGGACTAAGGGCTGGAGAGAACTCTGTGAGTAAAGCAGTTGTCATGTAACACTGAGTACCTGAGTTGAGATCCCCAGACCCACATAAAAGGCAGAAGCTGTGGTGGGCATCTGTAATCCCAGTGCACCTATGGCAAGAAGGGAGACAGAAACAGGAGTATTTCTCAGAAATTTACAAATGGAGCACTGAACAACAGTGAGAGACCAGGACTCAAATGAAAGCAAGGCCCAACCCTAGGGATGTTCTGACCTCCACATGGATGCCATGGCATGCATGAGACCACCCAACAAAACACACACACCAAATAAATAAGGAAGGGAAGGAGAGAGGGAGAGAGGCAGAAAGAAATAGATATAGGGTAAGAAAGAAGAGGAAGGAAGGAAGAAATGACCAGCAAGGTCTGGAGGTGTACCTCAGTAGGGTGCTGGCCTAACATGTGCAGGGCCTTGGGCTTTGATCCCTAGCACTTCAAAATACATTTGAAAGCACATCATCTTCATCTATATCCTGAACTCAGCCTTCAGGTGTCCAAAATGTTCTGAGCCTATTGTTTTCACCTGTCAAATGGAGTGAGCATTTTACCTCCCCCGTGAGGGTTCAAAGGGCAAATGAAGGTAAAGTTACTAGAACAAGCCTGGTGTGTCAGAAACTCCAGCACTTTCCTTGCAGATGCAGATACACAGGTGAGCACTGAACACTGAGCAGCAGGGACAAGGACAGAGGGGCAATGAAAAGCCTCAAGCCCCTCTCTCCAACTTGGGTGGTACAGAGATGAGGTCATGGAGCCCCTGGGTGCTCTTCCCATACATCCAAGGTTTAAATGCAGGGGTTCAGAGGCCAACTCATTGTGGCCTCCTTTGTTAAACTCCAGCTCTGATGACAGCCAGAAGCAAACCCCTGTGAGCCATTGCACAGCCTCTAGCCACCAAGCCACTCATGTTGCTTGGGCAGGCTCCTTACCAGTCAGCAAACGCCACCTTAAATAGCAGTCCTGCAGAGGAGTGGCTGGTGCTTTCGCCTCTTTCATCTTTATCGGGGGTGTGTGATGTCTTTTTGATCTGAAGCGGGCCCGCCTTGTCACTGGCTCAGGGATGGCAGAAAGCTTGCCCAGTATTCCTTGTTCTTTGCAAGTGTTCCGAGACCTTTCTGGAGCGCATCTTTTCTGGTCTCCAAAGCACAGAACGCTTTCCTTGGTACTGTTTTGACCACATTGAGGAAAGGTTCTATGTAATGTGAACCTCACAAATGCTTCTCACCGGGTATGAAGGGACTTATTGCTGAAGACACTACCGTGTCCATGTAAAATAGAGGGGCCCTGGGCAGTGGAAATGTCTTGTTCCACATGGTCGCCACTGAATGTTGAGCTGCTTTAAACAATCATCTTTAAAACAACGTAAGGCTGCATGATAATTTTAAGATGCGTGCTCCTCAAACAGGTTGAGTTTAATGAGCATCACTTAAAATGAGATCTCGTGGGAAAGACAAGAGTAGGTGGTAAGGAGATGCGTGAGACGCATAAAGGTAGGAGTGTTACTAGAGAAGAAAGCATTTTAAAGTATTTTAAGATATAATTCCAAGCCGTGCATGATGGCATACGTCTTTAATCCCAGCACTCAGGAGGCAGAGGCAGGAAGATGGCCATGAGTTTGAGGCCACCCTGAGACTACATGCTAAATTCCAGATCAGTCTAGGCCAAAATGAGACGTTACCTTGGGAAAAAAAAGTATGTATGTAAAATTCCAAAATAAGTGTATGTATATTCTTTAGTCTCTGTTTCTTTAGGAAATGTCATTTCATTATTCAGAGGCTACTAGTCAGATATATTCTTTAGAAAAATAGAAAAGAATTTCAAAATGTGCAGTACTGTGCTGGAGAGATGGCTCAGCAGTTAAAGCACTTGCCCTATAAAGCCTAAGGACCAGGTTCAATTCTCCAGTACCCATGTAAGCCAGGTTCATTTCAGTGGCTGGAGGCCCTGGCATGTGTGTTCTCTCTCTCTCATCTTCTTGTCTCTCATAAATTAATAAAATACTAAATAAAAAGATTCCCAGAGAGAAAAATGGGCAGTGCTTAGTTAGACATGCAAAAAACACCTCTATGCATGAAGCTGGCCAACCAGGAGGTAATGCTGAGCAACAGAGCATGTGCAAGGCCTCAGGCTGATCCCCCAAGCCACACAAGAAAAAAAGACACAGGCTACAATTTCATCTGTGTAGGACACTGGAGATGGGATAAGGAGGGATTTTATATTCACAGAAATAGCTATCAGGACATAATCAACTAAGATGCCTGTTAGAATCCAAGCTACCCATGTAGGTTCAAGTTTTCATTATGTAGGCACACAGGTTTATGTAACTGTATTCTACATGTGTGCACATATTTGTGTGTATGTGTGTGTGCATGTCAATGTATATATAAATATGCATGTGCTTATATATATATATACGTGTATATGCCCATATATGTGATGTATATATCCATATATGTTTATATGTATATGCATGTATGTACTTACATGTGTGTATATCAATATGCGTGTGTGCATAGTCTTATGAATGCATATGCCTATGTATGTGTATCTGAAATTACATATTTGCATATGCATGTACATATACCTTTGAAGAGGAGTGCCACTCATAGCAACATAGTCTTTTTACACCATTGCTCATCAAGACTCACATTTCTTCCTAACTGCCATAAAGTCTATGTTCTACATAAGTCACCTTCTCACATCAAGCCCTAGAGCAGATCATAAATTTGAAATAAATTAAGACACAGAAGTTTCCTGAGTAAAAAATTTTATCCAACCTAAATCAGGACTTGGGACATTTTCCTTTCTCTCTGGAGTTTATCGTCGCCTCTTGCTTCCAGTGGAATCCAAGTTTTAATTAGTATGAAAACAGAGGTGTGATATTTTATAGGATAAAATCGTTGCCCCTGTATTTAATTAAATGATCCCTATAAAGTTGGATTTTAGCCAGAGGCACAATTTATAGTAGTTGAAATTTAAAATTACATTAGCATTTTCTGCTGGGGTCATCTGTACCTGTAATAGAAAGCAGCAGCGATTGTGATCTTCGGGAACACAATGGCTCCCCGTAGATGCTTATGATTTCCAAAGTTCAGTAGAGTATAGTGTGTCTTTTGCAAATTATGATCTAAAATATGCTCAACTGCTTACAATTAACCTGTAGGAGACTCTGAAACCTGCCTGGACTCCTGGTTTGAAAGGTGACCATACGACAGCAATATGCAGTGGTATTTTGAGAGATCAGGCCTCTTTCTGGGTCATGAGGCAGTGATTGTCCTAACATGCACAATCTAAAGTCTGTCTGACCACCTCGGCTAAATCAATATGCTCATGAATTGTTTTGGGAAAATGTCATCTGCCATGCATTCTTCTGTCCCCCTCTGAAGTGTCCCATATCCTGTAGCCTCAAGCTCCCCAAAATATACTTCCAGTGGCACCCTAACAGCGAACAGGAAATAGCCTCAGCAAATACTAGCTGAATGCACAAACGAATAAGAGGGATGGGTTGACACTGAACTTCAGCACCACATGGAATGCCTGCCAGTTTCATAGTGGTTCTCAGGAGTGACTAGAGAAGAGACAGCTACAAGTACCTCTCGCTGGAAAAGAGCAGCAAGGACTCATTCCAGCCCCAAGCATAATTGTCTCTCTTGTCGCGGGAGACCTTACTCTAAAGGACCTCTTTAAGGTTCCTTAGTGTCATGTCATATTTGCAGCTGTGTTTCACCTTGCCACTTGCTGATTGGATTTTTACCATAATTGCACCTCTTTCCCTGGGGCCCAGGCAGAGCCTTAGGTGAATAACTTAGGCACTTAATTTATAATAAAGATAAACTTTGCAATCAGCATTTCTTGTTCCAAAACATTCCATTTACTTGGTTTTAGAGCTGTGTAAACTGTTTTAAAGGCAATATGCTCAATTGGGCGAGTTAATGATGTTTAATTTGACCGGGCCAAACGTCACCGGATGCACAGTCCCGTCTATACCGGCAGCCATCAGCTGCACCATTGTCTGTAATGTAGATGCCATGCTAATCCCAAGAATAAAAGTTGTCATTCTCGGTTGGCTGTCAGCACGCACTCGAGCCATCACCTTGCTAGGCCTCTCAGTGATGTGATTGCAAGATGACAGGGTAATAAGTGTTATGTGCACAAGGTAATTCAAAACAAATTTGGCTGCAAAAATGGGTCATCTAGGCTAGTAAATCCCGCCTTGTCTCATCGTCTTTTAAGAGAATGTAATGATCCCGAAAATACCTTGTCAAGAAGCTTGTATGGCCGGGGTCAAGTCCTATAAAACTTGCCTGCTGCAGCCCCCACTCCCCAGCCCTGAGAATCCCAAGTCAAGGCCTAAAAAGATTCTTGCATATATCAAGCCCAAGAATACACATGGCCAGAGAATTAGAAACCCTTGAGTAAACTATTTCTCATTCTCTCTCTCCCACCTTGCCAGGCCAGAGCTTGTGGCTTTTGTTTGAACACTTCAGCCCTAGCCATCTTGGATAGGGATATACGTGTCTTTGACTCTTGGTATTACATATGACTAAGGCGTATGGCGCTTATTCCACCATTGGATGTCCCAGTATTCTGAGTTATTTTTCATCTCCCTACCTCATCTCCTCCCAACCCAAACTCTCAGCACTTTGGGCTCTAAGATGGGAAGGAGCCATGTATCTAGGTTGACAATCTAGAAACAATTCCTTCATGCACTTTTATTATTTTCTCAAAGGGGGTGGCATGAAGAGGCAGTTGTAGGGTCAACTGTTCTATTCACTACATGCTAGAAGGTGAGGGAGACATCCCCTTATTTACCATTGCACTGGAGTCCTTTTGTAACCCAGAGGTCTTGTCTTGCTGATCTCCCTCACACTGTAAGTGAATTATTTAAGTGGACTGAATCCAAGTCATCAATAATAACCTCCAGTAGTGTGATTTACTGGGACTTCATTACAGAGAAAAAGTCATCTATTCCTCAACAATTGTTTACAAGGCACTCCAGCGTGGCAGTTTTTATTCTGTAGGGTTAGAGCAAATATGATGGAAGGGAGAAACAGCTATGTAATCTTTACTGTTCTTCACAGACAATGGGAATCTCTCAGGCCCCAACTCATGGCACTAATTGTCAGTATGCTATGAAGGACATCTGTATGTGCCAAGCAGAAAATGCTTCCTTCAACATTGGTAGGTACATTTTGATGTCACCAGTGGCTAAAAGAGGCATACTGGAAGAATGGATTGTTAACAGAAGATTCAGATTCAGGGAGACTCCCATGTGAAGTGAAGATCACACAGTGCTGCTGTCCACAGAAAGTTCTGAGGAGGACCCCAGCTTCTGCAGCCACACATTCAGTGGAGTACCTTTCATAAGCCATCATTGTGTATTTGATTTTATTAGCCAACCACTTGGGAAATAAGTTTTCTACAGCTCAATCATAAGATATCACCCAGCTATCTAAACATAATCCTTTTCTTTTATAGGAAAAAGGGAAGGGAAAGGAGAAATTAAATAGTTGCACTTCTGTGCTGCTTGTAATGACTTCATTTTCTGGAAATAAAGTTTTTTTCTGCTTCACATTGTGTGAGCTGCTGTAAAGATGACTATGTGGAGTTACTGCTGATGGTACCATTGAGAGAAGTCTGAGCCCAACACTGTGGTGGCTCACCATATAGTTTTTGCATGCCATTTATTGGCAGCTATAGAGGGACGTGGTAAACATAGTATTGAACCTTTCAACTTCCCAGGACAATGTTGAGGTTTAAGTGATGTAGTTGACAGTGGGCATTCCATAAGTACAAACACTGGGGCCTCAGCAGTAGCAAAGAGTTATACACATTATGAAATGAAGAAGCTAAAATCATACTAGTTGTTGGTTGCTTGCCTACTAGTCAGTGGTGCTCTTTCTCCATATTGGCATGTCCACATGGGGATTATTCTATTATTTATTTGATATTCTTAATGGATTTGTGTGTGTGTGTGTGTGTGTGTGTGTGTGTGTGTGTGTAAAAGTACAAATGTATTTGTAGAGGCCAGAAGACAACCTCAGGTAGCATCTGCAGAAATGCCATCCACTTTTTTTTTTTTAGTGATGGTCTCACATTGGCCTAAAGCTCACCAGTTAAGCTAGACTAGCTGGCCAGTGAGCCCCAGGGATCTCTTAGTCTCCATCTCCCAAACACTGAGATTACAGGCATGTGCCACCATGTCCTCATGCCATGAGGCTAACACTTTACCAATTGAGATACCTTCCCAGCCTTTCCAAAAGACTTTCTAGAGAAAAGGGAGACTAGTAAACTTGACGTAGCTGGAAAAAAAAATACCCAACATGAAAACATAACAGTCTAATTAATTTGTAGTTAGTTATCATGGCCTGATAAAGGCTGGGAGCCTGAGGCACTCTTTTCTTTCACAGGCAAGATTAGCATGCATTGAAATTACATTAAAGACATCCCCCCTGTGGGATTTATTCATCAATGCTGGATCTGTATACCTCCAGTCTCACCCTTTTGCTTCAGCCAGGCTTTGGAAAACCAGAGGTTCTATGACACCTCCAACCCGCTTCTTCCATTCAGCCATTGATATCCACAAGCTCTCAGGCTGTATGTAAATCTCTCCAGTTTCTACTTTATTGTAATTTTTTTCCACTGTGTCTTTCCAGGTCAACGGCAAAGACTTGTCCAGAGCAACTCACGACCAGGCTGTGGAAGCTTTCAAGACAGCCAAGGAGCCCATTGTGGTGCAGGTACTGAGGAGGACACCTCGGACCAAAATGTTCACCACCCCCTCCGAGTCTCAGCTTGTAGACACAGGCACCCAAACCGACATCACCTTTGAACACATCATGGCCCTGACGAAGATGTCTTCTCCCAGCCCACCTGTGCTGGATCCCTATATGCTGCCCGAGGAGTAAGTATCCTGCTATAACTTGCTAACCTGCAAAGGACTTGGGGAAAGTTGACTTGTCTTCCATGGAGACAAAAAGAAATGAATGGGTCTTACAATTTTCTTCCAAGTTGCCCATGTTTAACTTTATTGTTTATAGAGACAGTAAATCGAATCCTGCTCAGAACCGCTCTGACATATTAATGACTTTATTATAACCCTGGAGCAGAGTTATTCAAATTATATTCTGAGAACAAAATTGCTTGGAAATGTTGTAAAAGTTGTTTCAGAATAAAACTTAATCACCATGGACAGTAATTTGAAGATTTTGTAGTTGCCACCAGAGGGAATACCAATTGTTCTTTTAAATAGGTGACAAAGGAAGTTGTGAGTGTAGAAAGCCCTAGAAGTTATGCTTTCTGCTTTCCTGGGTCTAATACCAAATCTACATCCACACACTAAGCTCACACCTGCCCCCGTATAAGTACTGCATGTACCAATTAAGTATTAGCTGTGATTCAACACGCTACATTAATTTCTTTCCACCTGACTGTTACCTGTGAAAGACATGAAACAGCTCAGAGACCTCAAGTCAGACCAGTGTAATGCCTAGACTCACTTCTCCCTGGGAACTTGGGTAATTTTACTTCATTTCCCTGGGCTTTATTTTTCCTGTAACTTGTATTAAGATAGGGATAAAGATCATATTGATTTCATAAGACTGTTTTGAAGGATTAAATGGAATCGTGTGAGAAGTTCTCAGCATGGCATCTGGTAAGCATTCAATAAATGGTAGCCATGTTCATTAATTTCATGACTGACATGAAACATTCTGGAAAAGTGAAGAGCGAAAAAACTTTCCAACAGGGCTGGCTTAAAGGCATCCAGTTAAATTTAGCTCATCACACGTGACTGCAATCCAAGGGGCTCTTCAGCTGCCACAAAGCCTCCCTGTCTCTTCCTGTCTTGGCTCCATCTGGGTTCAGACAATTGGCTCGATGCATCTTAGCAAACCTCTGAGTGCTACCTGTTGGGTTTCTATTAGTTACCCAGTAGCCGCGTACTCACACATTCCCGGTAGTTCTGTCACGTTCTGGACAAAGGCTTGCCTTTCATCTCGTGGGCTGCGTTGTTAGCTGTCATCTGCAACCGGAGCTAATTCTCTGGCTGACAGCCTGTAAGGTGAGACCAGGACCTTCATGTACGACTCACTATTCACAGCATGCAAGTGTGCAAAGACCCCTTGCCAGTCATTTGTCACAACTGCCCTTCCTATGTGGGTAAGGTTCTGCAGGCTCGGCATAAGGTGGTTGGTACCTGATAGGAAGGCAGGGATAGCAGCCCTCAGTGCTTTGCCATGACACTCCACAGGGTCCCACTGATCCTGGGAGACAGCTGGTCCTTTCCCTGAGCCTGGCCACGCAAACCCTTTTATGTGACAAGTAATCACCAGAACTGTTTCACGATATTGATGAGCCCTTTAAGGCCACTTGCGACTCTTGGATGTTGAACTGTCACAGTGACAGCCCTTTTAGAAGCCAAGCCCCTAATATTCCCTTCAGTCTAGCTAACATGACGTGACATATCCCTGGAGGCCACTTGGGAGATGTCAGAGGAGTGCAGAGGTCAGGCTTCTCCAGCCCTGGCTGCAGGTCAGACAACAGCAAGTGTGTGGGGTTGGGGACTGAGAGGGAGGGTCAGACAGTCATTGAAAGCCCACACCTCCCCACAGGATCGGCAGGACTAAAAGCCCCTTAAGTGCCCACAGCATATTTGCCTGATGCATCTGTCTGGAAAATGCAAGGCCAGCCCTTGGTGGAGTGAGCACTCATGTCTGATGGGGTGTTTCAAAACCAGTGTGTAGGAGGGATAGCCAGAGCCCCTGGATTCTGCCTGACCTTTGAGAAAGTGGAGGGTTAGGTCCCCAGCCAACATCTGCTCAAGGCAGGAGACATGCATCTGTTCTGTGACCCAACGCTCCTCCAGGGCCACTCACCAAGTGTGTCACGATCCTCACTGCCATTATTCCTAGTGGTTTCATCAAGGACATTTCTAGAAGACTGTTAGCTCCAGATCGTATTTTACAGCCACTGTCTATGAGGAACAAGATAAGAATGTGTGTGTGTGTGTGTGTGTGCGCGCGCACGCACATAAACACATATACACTGATGTCTGCCTGAACATGTGTTTATGTGTTGTACGAACCTCCCCACAGGAGGTGGTAAGCTGTGGTAGCCAAAGCTTTTTTTGTTTTTTTTGTTTTGTTTTGTTTTGTTTTTTCGAGGTAGGGTTTCGCTGTAGCCCAGGCTGACCTGGAATTCACTATGTAGTCTCAGGGTGGCCTTGAACTCATGGCAGTCCTCCTACCTCTGCCTCCCGAGTGCTGGGATTAAAGGTGTGCACCACCACACCCGGCTGAAAGCATTTCTTATTGTAAGGCCAGCACAGAACATTTGAAGAATCTTGGTCTTGGGTGATACATAGCAGTTTCCTTCGCAGCCTTTGGAATTGATTTCAGAAGCTAGCACATACCTTCAATTGTTTCCTGAGTTGAGCATCTTTCTCCCTTGAGATTAAAAAAAAAAAAAATGGGACAGTAGAAATAAACATGAGACCGTCTCTTGCCTAGAGATGAGCTAGAAAGTTCTCTACAGTAGAGAGCAAGGGAATAGACCCTGTAAACTACAATCCCCAACTCATCTTCAATTTACATCATCTTCCAGAGAAAGGTGGGATTTCAGGAATATGGTAGCAATATTGGGATGAAATGCTGACCATGTGGGCAGCCACACCACTGGGAAGATAGATCTGAAAGGGCTCCTATCCTGGAGAATAGATACTAAGTCTGAACACTGGGTCTTAAAGATCTCTTTTTCTGCAGGCACCCCTCAGCCCACGAGTACTATGAACCAAATGACTACATGGGGGACATCCATCAGGACATGGACCGGGAAGAGCTGGAGCTGGAGGTAGGTAGCGTGGCCTCCTCTAGCTTCGGGATTCTGTTGAGATTACAGAATGCTAAACTCTCCACATGTAAATGTCGCCTACAGATGCTGGTGAAATTATCAAAGGTAGAACCTCCATGGGTCATCCCCTGTGAAAGGCACCACTGAGCTTGTTTTCCCTCCTTCAGTGCAATTCAGTCAGGTCCCCAGAGCAGAATGGGAAAAGATAGTGCAGGAAGTCCCATTGTCAGCATCCCACCTGCCTATCTTTTATGTCGTCCCCACTACTTGTTGAAGGACAGACAGCAATACAATGACATCTGACTAAAGTGAATGTAGCCCACCCCTAACAGAAAGGGGCTTCTCCCAGATTTTCTTGCTTCAAGTTTCCTAGCAGCACTTGGATATTTCTAAGCAAGCCCATAGCTCTCTTTTAGCATCATTTAAGGCTGTAATGGCAAATTGCCTTCTGTTGATGTTTAATATACTTCAGATATCAGGTAACCAGTAGCATCCTATTTCTCACTTTCTTTTTAATAAGAGTGATAAAAATAGAGCGAATAACAAATTTCACGATGTAGTAAATGTTCTTTGTATTTTTTAAAGACTGTTATGTCATATTTCACTGTGTTATTTCTTAAATGCTAGAGCATATTTGAAAAGCAGTTTGTAGTGCAGGGTCATAGGATGACACATGATATTGATAAGGTAAGCCCCCTGGTGCCAAGAGAAAGCCAGCGGGAGGAAACGCACTCACATCTTGTCCAGGCTCATGGCCCAGCACTGTGTCCTCCAGCTTCCCTGCAGAAAGCAAAGCAAGGTGATGTCTAGCAGAGAGAGCTTACTGCACAGTGGCAGGGGCAGCTGAATAGCAGAAAACGGTCATGGCCCTCACTCCCCCCTCACCCAGCCCAGAACAGGATGCATGGAGATCCACAGAAGTGTGTAGCTGGCCACTGAACTAGCCACTTACTGGTAGCTACACATGATCACAGCTAAGCATTTGGCACTATCAGCAGGAGTGATTCGGTGACATTTTATTCACAAAGCAGCCAGTGGCTCTTTCAAGAAACTTGAGTACCTCTTCCCAAAGGGGTCTCTGTGACCAGACTTTACATTTGGGAAATGCCAGGTTAGACAAAACTAAGCCCTTATTACTTGGGATCAGCATGGTAAACCCCTTGGGAGCGAGGAGCAGCTACAACATCCGATTCCCCAAACTTCTTTGGACACTGTAATACGGCCTGTTGACACTTCTCTCTTGGCCTGTAGTTCTCTGGAATATTGCAGGCTAACCAGTCATCTGTGAGATGCCACCACTGTTTGACAACTGCTGCAGCTGACTAAGTGGAAGTCTTCTAAAGTCTGTCAGGGACTCTCCAAAGCTAGATTTATGAGTTAGCATAGACTTTACAATTTTGGATATTTAAACTAGGCTTTATAGCAATGGGATCCTTGGTTCTTTTGGTTTTAATTTCTAATACCTCTGAGGACTTGATAGAAGTTTTAGTCCCATAAGGCTCTCTCTAGAAATGTGTTCCCATCTATAAGACCATGTATGCGGTATCATGAGATTCATGACTCAGACGCCACAGCACCTGCCCAACTTGGACCATTCTGCCTGATAACTTTTTCCCATCACTAATGGTCACCAGAACTAAATATTTTTCTTCTATTCAATTTATTTAAACTAAGGTGGCCCCTATACCATTGCCTCAAGCAGAAAGTTAGTACCAAGCGGGGCTGGAGGGATGGCTTAGCAGTTAAGGCATTTGCCTGCAAAGCCAAAGGATCACGGTTCGATTCTCCAGAACCCACATAAGCCAGATGCACAAGGGGGTGCATGCATCTGGAGTTTGTTTGCAGTGGCACACCCATTCTCTGTCTCAAATAAATAAAATATATTAAAAAAAAAAACAAAGTTAGTACCAAGTGCCCCAAAGTTTATAATTCAATGCACTGGATACAAGACAATGTTATTGAGTCCTGATGTTGACCACAGAGGCCTTCCAAGGTTAGTTAGTACCAACCGTATCAAGCCTAGCCCAAACTAAATCTTTCTCCCCACAGGAAGGGAATATTTTTCAGCATATTCACCCAGAAGCCTCATGAGTTGGTGGGAAACAGTGCCCTCAGACCCAGCCTCCCCCAGGAGATAAGAACTGCTGTCTTGGCCCCCAGACCTACACAAGGATAGGCTACACTTTAGCAGGGTCCACAGGTGTACCTGGTGCACGTTCTAGTCAGAGAAGCCCTGGCCTAGAGGCCATGGGCTCAGGAAAAGAAGTCCAAGCTTCCACGTCCCCCTATGCTTTTGAGACACACCTCAAAGCCTGGGCTATGCATGTCACCCATGTCCTCATGCGCATGTCACTATAGCTCAGAGCTGTACTGTCAGGTTTTTACAACCTGACTGTCCCTACACAGTGAAGTTATCATAGGCTGGACATGGATGAGCCCACTCTGAAGACATGCAACAGAGTGAAGCCCCCTTCTATGAATGAAAACAAAGCAACGAACCCACATGGTGATGGAGACAGGGAGATGTCTCAATTGATAACATGCTTACCACACAAGCATAAGAACTTCAGGTCCAATCCGTACCCATGCAAAAGCCAGATGTGGTGTTGCACCCGAGTAATTCTAGCACAGAAGAAGCAGAGAGGAGATCCCTGGGGCTTGATGGACAGCTAGTCTAGCTGAATTTGGGAATTCCAGGCTTAGTGACAGACCCTGTCTCAAAACACAAGATGGAGAATGATTGAGGAAGGTACTTGACATTGACCTCTGACTTCCACATGCATATACACACACACACACCATACTCACATTTAAATAAGAGAGAAAAATAGCACATTTTAAGTTAGAACTTTGATTTTTAAGTCTACAAACAGGTTTTTCTGGGCTTCTGTTACACTAAGTGGTCTCTTTGCCACTTAGATATACAATCAGGAAGTCAACACCCTGGCTGCCCTGAAGGAACTCATAGGCTATCTGGATCTTCAGACATTAGCTTTGTAGTTCCACAATGCCCACATGCAGACATGTCCACCTCTAGCTCCTTCGAATGGTGGTTACCACCAAGCCCTGTGAGTTCACAGCATGCAGGAAGGCTGCTTTTGTACATTGTGAGGTGCTGATGGCAGAGGCTCCTCAGTGCCGGGGCTGGATAGGGATGGCGTATGCTCGTGTATTGGAGACTTGGTCTCTAGCATGGCTGTAAGAAGAGATGGGGAAACCTTGAAGACCTTGGGTTTGCTGGGTGGTAATTAGGCTGAGGGAGCATTGCCTCAAAAGTATTAAATGCCGCTCGCACAGGACGCGTTAGTTATGAGAGACATTAGTAAAGTGAAGCCACACACAATCTTAGTTCCTGCTCTCCCTCTTAAACATGCTCCTACCATAGGGGCCTCCACCATACTTTGACAGAGCTAGAAGGCTCTCCCCGGAACAGAGCCAGTGCCAGCACCATGCTCCTGTGCTCCCCAAGCCATGAGGGGGGAAGAAAGCTTCTATTCTGAACAAAGTACTGAGCCTTAGGTATTCTGACGTAGTGACGCAAAGTGGACAGGAACAGTTTTATTGAGGCTTACTATCAGAAGTCTCCATTAGAGAGCAGTAGCTAGACCTCCAGTATGTGTTGGAGGTATGTTAGAGGATGCCTGATCCATTTAAGAAGGCCAGTGAACAACCTCCCAGCTAATACCTGAGCTTCCTAAAGCAGACCTAGTTCTCAGAAAGCCTGGAACACACCTGCCATCCAAGCTTCTAACACAATTTCTTCGAGCAGCCAAGAGTCTTGTCTGCTTGGGTCTGATATTAGAAGGTTGGTGGGGAGCATTCTCAACTCACTGCTTATCACCCCAGTTGAGTGAGATGAAAATCAGCGTCATTGACAGAGCATGAATGTTATGTGTATGGGAAATATATACAAGAGTACTGGGATGTTACCAAAGCCAGTGCACAAGAAAAACAGATGTTGGCCCTTTTAAAGTCCACAGAATGGTCATATTTAGGTAAGTGTCAAATCCCTGTTATTGTGAAAACTGCTTAGAGTCAAAGGGATTATGCCTAAGTATACTCCAGGGTTGAACAGCCAAATAATTACTCATGAATTTGCAGTTACTGAACACCTGCTCCAGGTCTTCCTGTCGGCAATTAAGACAGAAAATAGATGTCTGAAGGAAGCATTTTCCTTACAGTACTGTTTTAATTTCCCTCGTGATCCTGCAGTAGCATTCTTCCCAGCTTGCAAAGCTGCTGTCACCTGGATTGTTTGGGTGTTGTCACTCAGGGACCAGACAGGAAAGGGAAGCCACAGTTCCAACACGGGGCTAAAACGATCGCTAGGCCTGCCTTCCCAGAACAACGGGAGCTGGGGCGATGGGGAGGTTGTCCTGGAGGTAATGCGGGAGACCTGATACTACCTAGAAATGTGCCGTTGCTCTGCGAGGCAGAGCCTGGTCAGCCCTCCCCTGATGGAGGGAGTCTTGTCCTGACTCTCTCCGCACACAGATCCTCAACACTCTTCGTGTAGCCACATCTCACCTTACAGGAAACATCCCTGCACGGTTCCAGCTTTTGCCCAAACGTCACACCTCCAGAGGCATTCGCCAGACCATCCTCTATGCCAACAGCCCCATTAGCTACTTCCTCTCAGTCTTTCTCACCAGAGTACAGTCTCCATGAGAGCGGAGTCCTTATGTTCTTTGTGCCTAAACAGTGCCCAGGATATAGCACATCCAATATTTGTTGAAGGAATAAATTCCTCTTCACTTTATCTCAAGTGTAAGGTCCTTAAGGCATACTGCAATCTTTTTAGAGACATCACAGATAGAGTAGCTGTTGAGATAAATTATCTCGTGAGGGCTGGAGAGATGGCTCAGCGGTTAGGCGCTTGCCTGTGAAGCCTAAGGATCCCAGTTCAAGGCTTGATTCCCCAGGACCCACGTTAGCCAGATGCACAAGGGGCACACGTATCTGGAGTTCATTTGCAGTGGGTGGAGGCCTTGGCGCGCCCATTCTCTGTCTGCCACTCTCAAATAAATAAATAAAAATAAATTTAAAAGAAATTATCTTATGATAAAAGGAATAGGCACAGCAGTCTTGGCCCAATACAGTGAAGACTTCTGTAGTGATAGAGGAAGATGAGCCATTCAAATTAGTGCATAGGATGCATTTCAACCCAACTCACTGATGCTGAAACAGAAAGCTACATTCACAAAGGTGGAATGGCCACCTTAATACTGTTAATTGGAATACCATGTCAGTTTCATCTGAAATGTCAAACTTAGCCATTCATTTTTATCACCCAGTCCATCTAGACCAGTAAGCAACAGGACACCAGCCTTGGGGGTGGCTGTAATCCAACTAAGGCTAATGCATTATTCATACCAGTTTGATTAATGGTCTTCTTTGAAATCCTATCTCCATCATGATGACAGATGTGTATTGATAAGCTCTATGGCTTCAGCTGTAAGCTCAACTGGGCAAGCATGGCTCACATGCAGAAAGGAATTTTGAGCATTAACAACTTGCCCAGTAAATTTGAGGGATTTTCATTTTCATTGGGAAGTTCCTTGAAGTTAAGCCACACTGCCACCTTGTTCATGAGTGGCAAAGCCAAGCTAAGTTTTCACTTAGCTCTTTCTTCTGCCTTGGAGTCTCAAGCTCATTTGTTTTACTGAGCATCTATCTACACAGGCCACTTCTGTTGTCAAGGGTCTTGCCTGGACCCGGTGTCGCCATGTTCTTGGCATCTTGTTCAAAGGATTGAAAAAAAGTTCACACAAATAACAATGTGGCAAGGAATTTTATTCAGAAACAAAGGCTAGATATGCTGCAAGGGAGCAGAGGGCTCCTTGAGACAGAGCACTCAAGACTTCGTCTTATTGGATCTAGGAAAAAGAGGAGTTGATTGCTAAGGGTAGGGTAGAGTGGTCTTTTGGTTTTGACAGGTTTGAGCTATGTAAGCTTAAGTTCATTGCACATGTCCTTTCCCATGATGCATCTGATTTTGACCCTGTGTAATACCTAGTCATGACTTGGCACAGTCATAGTAAATAGGAGATTCTTCTTAAAAGTTCAGTCAGAGGACACAGTTTGCTTTACTGTGCATGTACGCAAAACCAGTTCAGGCTAGATCAGCACAGTTCCCTTAGTTTCGGGCTGTGTTAGGTCAGTAAAGGGGAATGACCAAGAGGTTGCTAATAGAGGAGACCTGGCCTCTGTGCAGCAGGGTGTATGTGAAACTCAGTGCAAGGAGAGGTCCCAGATTGCCAGTTATACTATTAAAAAGGGGTGTGTGCATTGCTCTCATTGAACAATTTATTCCTTGGCTACTAATGCCTTATCAAAATCTTCAAGCCAAGGTAAAACATGAATCTATAGAGCCGACAGCAGGAGCTCTTGTATGGTTGCTTCTCAAGCGTTTCTGAAAGCCTGTCACTCTGTGCTTAGTACTAATGACAGATCCATCCTGGGGGAGCCAGGTGACTGGGCTTAGAAGTGTCTTGGGCCTTCTCGATGGCAAGTTTCTGGCTTTTGCTCAGATCTAGCCAAGCTAAGGAACCATTAGCCCATATCACCCTGTCCATATCCCAAACTCCAGAATCCCCTTTGTTCTGTAAGTTACTATGTACATGCCCCTCATTGGCTTATCCAGTCCCACTCACCCTTTAAGAACAAGATAGAAAATGACTCCCAAAGTACTGCCATTGGGGAATCTATTTTAAAGATGAAGTTGTAAAGTTTTGTTTCACACTCAACCTGACGGGCTGGAAAAGCAGTCTTTGAGATCATCAAAGGAAGGTCTTCTGTCCTCCAGCATGGTCTATGTGTCATCCTGGAGGCAGGCCTGCTGGGCAACTTATCCCTGCCAAGAATGAAATTTGGCCCTTATGACATGTAAACTGGATCCAACCAAACTGAGAATGGGACTATCTCCATGACAATCTATCCAGGGAGGATTTAAAAGAGGAATTAAGGGCTAACTGGTGTTGAGCTATTCTGCTATTGTGAGGGACCATGTGTTCTAAGCTGCCCCTAACTAGAAGCAACCGCAGTCATGGGACCTTATTTTTCACCATGCAGATTATGGATCAGTTAGCACTTATTACAGAATCCATTACAGTGTGAGCAACCTGTATCCCAGATACTTGGGACAAATATGGTTCCAGATTTTGAAATATTTACATATGAGATATCTTGGGGGATGGAAATTAGGTGCAACATGAAATTCATGTGTATTTCATATAAACCATATTCATATAGTACAAAGTAATTTAAGTACACCTGTGTTTTAGCTCTGGTCAGTCACACAAAATCAGATGTGGAATTTTCCATCCAGCCACAATACATCAGGGATGCTCATCTCTACCCACTTTGCTAACCAAAAGTGAATACAGAAGTGGTCTTTGATTGCTTTACAGTATTTTCAGCTGAATCCCTGACAACTCAAATAGTAAGTTTCAAGGTATTACCTATTCCAGCCTGAGATTTGTTCTAAGAAAGTTTTCTTCCTGGTTATAAATGTGTAGAGGACAGATTCACATGAGCAGGAAAAAAAAAATGTTGCACTAGTAACAACATGAATTAACATCAACCTTTAAGGTTTAGTACTTTTCTAAATTTGTCAATTCAAACTGACCAGAAAGTAGGGAAATGTTTTTCAAGTAGGTTTGATCACCATATCAGATGTTTCATAATTAGTACCAATCTAGATAAATCTGGATTCAGAGTCCACAGTGCTAACCATTACACCATGGAACTCCACCAGGCTAGCTACATCTAATCCTTTTCCATGTAGCAGGGTACCAGCTATCACATTCCTTAGGAGTCTTCCCGTTCTTCTGCCAGAAGACACCAATACATTGCATGATCCCATTCCACAACAGCATTTCCAGACCTCCTCCGGGCCCTCACATGTTGCTGACTGATCACAAATAGGCTGCCAGGGATCTAAGGCCCCAAAGAACCAGCTTCATTGGCTTATTCACAACCTGCTACTGACCAGTACTTTCCAGGGATATGTAACTCAGCCCATAGACAGCTGCCTTAACCATATGAAGCTGGCATATTCCTTCCTCAGTGTAACATGTCTGCTATCAACACAGGGTCCACAATCACAGACAGTTCCAGACACTTCCCTCCATTTCTGTGCTTTCTTCATCATGAAGCACACTTTGAGGCAAAGCCCAGGGGAGCTACAGCAAATCTTGTCTAGTTTCTTAAAACAATGGTCACCTTGGCAGCTGGTCACTCAGAGGAAACCCTCACTGAATGCTGCTAAGTGTAGAATCACCACACTGTTGCCACTCTTGCTCATCCTCCTCTCACCTTCCCCCCCCCCCCAGTTGTATGTGGACCCATTCCAGGGCCAAATAGCTCCCGAAGTGCTCAAGGTTCAGTGGCAGCATTTGAATTGAATGGCGACGGCACTTGTCCAACCAGGAACTTTTACCAAGTGAGACCTGAGGATACATTTGAAACATAAGGGAGATAATTAACAACTTCTTATAGGATGAAAATTGGTTATTCCAAAATTGGAGTTTGTCCTCATAATTAAATATGCTGCTGCAACCCAGGCTTACTATTATTCTCAAAAATGAGGAAGGAAATTTCCATCTAATGCAACTAAATTATCAGAAATTAAGAGTTTCATTTAATGAGGATTTACCATGTTGTTAGAGCTACCATTAGGCAGTTGTTGAATTAATTAACATATCAGTGATCAGAAAATAAATGAGAGGCAGCTTATTAAGGAAGGGGCACTAAGCCACAAACAGCTTTTTGTAAGCACAGGTTACTTGTGACCTGCATTTAATTATTATACTGCCACTTACTGTGGGCTTTCTTTCTGCTAGGCATGGGGGTAAGAACTCCATGAGCCTCCTCTCCCACATGTGCTATTGAGCAAGCAGGCTTAGGTAAACCAACAAACCCATAAAGAAGCTTCTAGATGAAGCTAGAGTTGAGATTTGCCTACAGGTCTTCCCTTCACCACCACCCCTTAGACTCCAAAGGTCAAAGAGACCGCTAAAATGTCCATGCAGTCCTGGCAGTCCCCGTGAGGCTATAACAAAATCTAAGCTCCTCACACTTGCCTTGCTTCCTTTTTAAATCTTTTATTTATTTATTAGAGAGAGAATGGGTGTATCAGGGCCTCCTGCCACTACAAGTGAACTCCAGACACTTATGCCACCTTGCGCATCTGGCTTACCTGGGTGCTGGGGAATCAAATCTGGGTCCTTAGGCTTCACAGGCAAGTGCCTTAACCACTAAGCTATCTCTCCAGCCCTGCCTTGCTTCTTTCTTCCTTACATACAAGGCTTTGAGCACACTGTCCCAGAGCCTTTGCCTGTGTGTTTCTCCTACCTAGAATGTGTCTGTGGGGATGGGGATCTCACCTCTCATGACAGAGGGCTATGTCTCCACAGAAGCAACTGTGCCCTCCCTATACCCCACCAAGGGCTTCCAGAGAGGGCACTTGAAAATGGCCTCTATCTCAGGGTCCCTCTCTCTTCCTGGTCAGCAAGCAAACATGGTAAAATTCAGAATGAAGAATTGAACTAGCCGGACAATTTCTATCAGGTGACCCTCAAATAGACCTGTGCCTTGGTTGTAAAATCACTCACAAGTCATTAGCAGAGTAGGTGGCAAGGTGACTAAGTCCTGTAAACTAAACACTTCCAGAGAATGTAGTGTCCTACCAGAACTCCCAGGATTTTCAAAGTCGTGACTTCATTCTGAAGTGCAGACTAATTGGTATATACAATAACACTGCCTGTCCTCATCTGTCCCTTGCTTGGGCTCAGTTTGCTTTTATCTTATTTAATTTGCACTAACAGCGGCTGAAAGTAATTTCCAACTGTAAATATCACAGCTGTTGTGGAAGGCATTAATTGCACGCTATCGTGTTACTCTCTCTTCTTGGATCAATTTATGCGTAATCTGCTTGCAAGTTCTATGCCTGTGAATATTAAGGGGTGCGGTGTGAACTATTCTAACCCAACACACATGAAACATTTGTACCAAAATGGCGGGGGTGTGGAAATATTATTGTTTGCAGTGGACATTGAAAAAATGCTTTTTAAAAGTCCTACCCCTGAGGTCTTGACGCTGACTGAAATATGGGTAATTTTTCTTAGGAAAGATCAATAAAATAACTATTTTCAAAATGACTTTATATTGACTGAGAGGTCAGAAATGCCCATGGCATTGATCCCATGTCCATAATCACTTTTTGTTCAGTAAGTTAACTGGCTCTACACAGCTGAATGCAAAGAAATGCAGTTCATCACTTAAAATATTTTCTAAGCATTCTGACATGCTCCCAGCTCTCCTTGCTGGCTGGAGCTCACCGGAAGGCTTTCTTTGTCTAGGAGGTAGACCTCTACAGAATGAACAGCCAGGACAAGCTGGGTCTCACTGTGTGCTACCGGACCGACGACGAAGATGACATCGGGATTTATATAAGCGAGGTACAGCAATTATTTTTTAAAAAAAATGTTTACATCAATAACAAAAGGGTGAGATTTTTTTTCCTTATATATAGAGAGACCAAGACCCTAAGACTAGCTCAAGAGATCTTTGGAAGGACACAGACCAATTACTTGTTCCTTTCATCACACTCCATAGAGTTGCATCTTTATGTTGGGGCGGGGGGGGGAGTTCTAATGTCAGTACAGAAGATAAAATTACCCTTGAGAAGCTGCAAACCAACCATAAAATGGAGTCGTTTGCACGGTCTGTGTTTTCAACCCCGAGGGAAGAACTAACTCGCATTTCCTAGCTCATGTGTGTTGAGTGCAGTGGAGGACAGAATTGTTTGCACGTTTTAAAGTCTGTCTTTCCCTCCCTCTTATCAAATACACAGCTAAGTTCATATAAGTTAAATGTGATGTATGTGTACTAATCAAAGCACACTGGTGAAAGCGATCTTCCTAGAAGAGATAGCACAAAGCAACTGATTCCAGTGTGGACACTTTCCTAAAGAAATCATCTTTCTCTATGGGGTGTTCCAGGAACTGTTTGCTAGACTTAATAATTATCCCACTGGATAAACAACACATCACCTTGCATTTTGCCTCATTGTATTTTAAAGCATTCCTCCCATACTCAATCCCACTTGAGCCAATTATATTTCTTTTTTTAAGTCATTTTCCAAAATTTTAACATAAGCATTTGGTATAGGGTTGCTAGTCAACATAATGAATGTACCCTTTCACCTGTTTGATAGCACTTATTTGCTTTTAATGACTGTGTGGCCAGCTGTGCCTTCTCTTGCCCTTCAGGTGGGTGGGCTCTGTGCAAAACAGAGAAGCAGGATGGGTATGACTGCTAAAAATGGCCTTTGGGGGGTCTGAGGAGATAGCTCAGTTAGTAAATTGCTTGCCTTGCAAGCATGAGAACCTGAGCTTCAGCCACAGGACTCACATAAGAAAAGCAGCCTGGTGTGATGGCACACTTGTAATCCCAGGACTGAGGCAGTAAAAACGGGCCTTTAGACTCACTGGCAAGCCAGTCTATCTTATTTGGCAACTCCAAGCCAGTGAGAGACAGTCTCAGAAAAGGCGCACAGCGCCTGCAGAACTAAATTCAAGGTGTCCTCTGGCCGACACACAGCTAGGTTTGAGCTGACAGTGTGTTGTGTGTTTCAGATTGACCCCAACAGCATCGCAGCCAAGGATGGGCGCATCCGTGAAGGAGACCGCATCATCCAGGTAGGTTCACTTACGACTGCTGGTCTACTCCTGCATTGGTTTCCAAAGAACGAACAAGTTGTAGTGGTTGCTCTGAGGTTTAAGGACAAGGACCTCAGGCCAAACTGTCCCATCTAAAGAAGGCCTTGCAGGGCACCATCATAGCAGCACTGACATCAAGCCACCAGCCTGCATCCTGGGACCCAGTAGAACTCTCATTTTCTCTAAATGATTCATTTTGGATCAAGTGCCTCAAAAGAGGTCTTGTTCATAAATGGGAACTTCTTTGCAAAATTGAGAAATTTTGAATGTCAGAGCTTCACATTTAACTCTCCCGTGGGATGATTAACATCTCTTCCTTGAGTCTTCTGTTTCTGACTTGGCCAAATGAACCAATTTGCTCTCTTTGGAGCATAACCTTTATGAATATCACAGAAAACTGACCTTCTGGGCTTTACTATGCAGGAACAAGGCTCCATCTTCCACTTCTTGTCTTGTTTCTAATCCGCTAGCTTATTTTTCTCATTTCCTATGTCACCATTCATAATTCTGATTTCCTTCCTTCCTCCCCTGCTACAGTTCCCTGGGAAAGAGACCATGAGTGATTCAGAGCTTCAGAATACCACCTTTGGTTGTTGCTACAGTTCTCCCTTAACTTTTACCACCAAAAAACCAAAAAGTGAAAGTAGTACCAGATGCCCAGAGACCTGCTGGGTTTGAAGATCCAGGAATTTCTGCATCCACGTAGCATAGCAGCCCCTTTTTCCCTGGGAAAGAGGGATGGAGTCTCCCCACATTTGCTACCTCTTGTTACCTGTGGCAGAAGGGGGTCAAAGTTAGGTAGAAGGCTCAGCTTCCAAGTTAGTAAGGGCTGAGATGTCTCTAGTGAAACCTAACCTGGGGACTAAGACCTGCACACAGAAATCTTGCCAAAGAATAGTCAAGTGTGAAGATGACAGTCATTTCCACTTGACTTCTGTCCAGCCTAAGATAAGCTGGGTGTACAAAACTCCATTCCCTTCTCTGATCTCTACTTCCCCAACATTCACCTTAGACACATTGCTGTTTGTTTTTCATATTATCAAAACGTATTTCTAACAATCCATTCATCCTTCTGCCTCATTATTGTGTCAGATGTACCTTCTATGAAAAAAGATTATTTCCCCAGTGTGGTCTTCTGGAGTCTCCACATCACAGGTGCCTAACACCCAACACCCACGGAATTTCATAGAGCATAGGGGCTGTGCCAGTTTAAGCAAGGCCCTTCCTATGGTCTAACTATGAGTGGTGGTATACACTAAGTGACAAATATAGGCCTGAAACAGTACAGAATGGCTCTGGATAGTCATCCACTCACCTTATTACGTTTATGTTTAGATTAATGGGATAGAGGTACAGAACCGTGAAGAAGCCGTGGCTCTCCTGACCAGCGAGGAAAATAAGAACTTTTCATTGCTGATTGCAAGGCCTGAACTCCAGGTAAGTGGGCTTTCCCACAGATGAAGGTGCAGGGTTTGTGAGGCCCCAGCCTGGAAAGTGCTTTGCCCAAGGAGGATAGCTGAGCTTGCTGTGACTTAGAATATACATGGTGTGGACCCCCACCATGGCTTCTACAGTGCAGGCTAGGAAAGTATATCCAGATGTTTACCACAGAGATCTTTGATTTCCTCCCAGGGCATAAGGCACCAGCGTGGGTGTCTCTATTTCCCCATTATAATAGCAGTGTATATGGATATGGAAATAGAAATGAAAGGAACATTAAATCTTTCAAATAGTAACTCACCTGAGAGGCCAGGAAGCATTAAACGATTTAAAAACCATTTCTGTGGGGGAGACCATGAACTTGCTTCAGGTGGTTCTCTTGATCAGCTTACAATGTTTCTAGCTGAGTGGGTAGTAGGTACGTCCAGAGATGCAAGCCCAGTGAAAAGCAGTCTTGAGTCATATAGTGCACAGGTGATTTGGTGGGGGTGGGGGGGTCATACAGTCTGTGGCAAGCACTAGACAGACAGTCCATGAGCAAATTGGCATGGCTGTGTTCTGTGAGACCTTTGTCTTCAACAAAATCAGCAGCACTCAGTATTATAGACTGTCAACTACTGAAGACCCTTCTCTCTGGAATGCAGAGGATAAAGGCTTAGTAAAAACGATGCCTTCACCCCATCTGACAGCTTACCCTAGTAAGCTACATTGGCCCTACTATTTTTGTCAGAAAGAACTCCATCCACTCATGGTGGTTGCTCTCTGGAGCTTGCAAATCTTGTATGGGTTCCAGCAAGCAGAAGGCATGGTTCAATACACCTGATAACCCACACCTCCACGTCCACCATACTGACTGAGGAAATGCTTCGCGGACATTAGCTGATACAGATGAGAGAGATTCACCTTAAAAAACAAAAGGTGGACCTGGAGACTTCCCAGGTGTGGCATAGAGTCAGAATCTCTTCAGTGTGATTGTGGAGTGGTTTTCTGACCTATAGTAAAACCAAGGGCACACTACACTTTGATGACTCTTGTTTTCTTTCAAGAAAGGACATTACATTTGGAAAGAATTCTAGGGCTCTCTGTAGGTAATGTCCTTCCTTGAAAGAAAAAAAAAAAAAACCCTACGTAAAGTCCTCTAAGGCATGGTGTAGTAGTTACCTTTCTTGTTGCTATGATGAAATACTTGACAAAGACTCACAGCTTGAGGAAGCAGGATCCTAAGGGGTCTGGAAGCAGAGAGAAATGAATGTTAGTACTGTCCAAGACCTCAGTGCATGAGGTGGTACCACCCATAGTTTGGGTGAATTGAGGAGGGTAGACCCCCCCTATCCAGAAACTCCCTCACAGCCATGCCCTCAGGGTCATCAACCTGACAATGAAGATTAACCATCAAGTTGGTTCCGTGGTTAAAGGTGCTTGCTTGCAAAGCCTGCCAGGCCAGGTTAAAATCCGAAGTACCCATGTAAAACCAATTGCACAAGGTGCCATATGCATCTGGAGTTCATTTGCAGTGGCAAGTGGCCCTGGCACACCCATTCTCTCAAATAAATGCACGCTGCTTTCTCCCCCAGCTGGACGAGGGCTGGATGGACGATGACAGAAACGACTTTCTGGATGACCTGCACATGGACATGCTTGAGGAGCAGCACCAGCAGGCCATGCAGTTCACGGCCAGTGTGCTCCAGCAGGTAACACCCCCTTCTCCCTTCCCCCACCCCCAGTCAGTTAGACAGTCACCTCCCTGGGCAGTATGACCAGACATGCACCACCTGTGGGCTTTATGATAAGAACCTAACACATTCGTACATAACATTATGTCAGACACGCCCCACCCAGGCCACCACAAACCACCTAAGTGTTGTTTTCCACTTTAGCAAGAGGGAAAAGCATGCTGATATGCTCCCTTGCCAAGCAATCCTCCTGCCTCAGCCACCCGAGTGCTGGGATGACATGCCTACACACCACCACGCTCAGCTCACCAAGCTGTTAAGGCTGAAAAAAAATAATGTTAATGCATCACTGCCCTTCAGATATTTGTAATGAAAGCACATATGGCAGTGTTTACCTGGAGCAGAGAAAATTTAGTCATGCTTTTTGAAAGTAAAGCACGTCTGTATTTAACCTGACCTGCTCAGACCTCTGCCGCTCCCTGTGTCACTGCAAGTGTCATAATTACCCCTTGTTGAGTTCCTTATGAGCTCTTTTACACATTCTACTATAAACACACTGTTTCTTCTAAAAGTTATCCACTGAGATGACTACTATTATTTTGCCCACTTCATAGATAAGAATAAGGGTAAAGGACCTGCCCAGACACACAGAGGTAGGGCTAGCTGCTTCCCATGCCCTTATTCCTCCATCAGATGCTAGTGTCTGCATTGAAAAGATACAGTCTGCCCAATGCAAAACTACACACAGGGAAAGGGTCAGACTGCCTGCCTGCGGGTCGGGTTTCCCAGGCCATAACTAGCTGTTCTTGTCACTTTCTGTTACACAGAAGAAGCACGAGGAAGATGGTGGGACCACAGACACGGCCACCATCCTGTCCAACCAGCACGAGAAGGACAGCGGTGTGGGACGGACGGACGAGAGTACCCGCAACGACGAGAGCTCAGAGCAGGAGAATAACGGTGAAGAGGCCACTGCATCCTCCAACCCGCTGGCGGGCCAAAGGAAGCTGACCTGTAGCCAGGACACCCTGGGTAGTGGTGACCTGCCTTTCAGCAACGAGTCTTTCATCTCGGCCGACTGCACAGACGTGGACTACCTGGGCATCCCCGTGGACGAATGTGAGCGCTTCCGCGAGCTGCTGGAGCTCAAGTGTCAGGTGCAGAGCGCGAACCCCTACAGCCTGTACTACGCCAGCAGCCCGCTGGACCCCAGCAAGAGCGACCCCGAGAGCGTGGACAAGGAGCTGGAGATGCTCAACGAGGAGCTGCGCAGCATTGAGCTGGAGTGCCTGAACATCGTGCGCGCGCACAACATGCAGCAGCTCAAAGAGCAGTACCGGGAGTCCTGGATGCTGCACCACAGCGGTTTCCGCAACTACAACACCAGCGTGGACGTGCGCCGCCACGAGCTCTCGGACATCACCGAGCTGCCCGAGAAGTCGGACAAGGACAGCTCGAGCGCCTACAACACCGGGGAGAGCTGCCGCAGCACTCCGCTCACCCTGGAGATGTCCCCGGACAACTCCCTGCGGAGGGTGGCCGAGGGCAGCGGAGGCAGCAGCGGAGGGGCCACGGCCAGCAGCGATACGTACGGGCCGTCCCCCAAGAATCTGCTCGCCATCACCGAGGATCCAGAAGCGAGCGCCCCCAACTACAGCCAGTCGGCCAAGGAGCTGGACCCCAGCCAGGGCCCGGAGACCAAAGAGCGCAGAGCCAGCGACGGCAGCCGGAGCCCCACGGGCGGCAGCGGCAGCACCTACCTGGCCTCCAGGTACCACCACTCCCCGTACAAGCACGCCCACATCCCCGCCCACGCACAGCACTACCAGAGCTACATGCACCTGATCCAGCAGAAGTCGGCCGTGGAGTACGCGCAGAGCCAGATGAGCCTGGTGAGCATGTGCAAGGACCTGAATTCCGCCAGCTCGGCCGAACCCCGGATGGAGTGGAAGGTGAAGATCCGCAGCGACGGCACGCGCTACATCACCAAGAGGCCCGTGCGCGACCGGCTGCTGCGCGAGCGCGCGCTGAAGATCCGCGAGGAGCGCAGCGGCATGACCACGGACGACGACGCGGTGAGCGAGATGAAGATGGGGCGCTACTGGAGCAAGGAGGAGCGCAAGCAGCACCTGGTGAGGGCCAAGGAGCAGCGGCGCCGGCGCGAGTTCATGATGCAGAGCCGGCTGGATTGCCTCAAGGAGCAGCAGGGCGCCGATGACCGGAAGGAGATGAACATCCTGGAACTGAGCCACAAAAAGATGATGAAGAAGAGGAATAAAAAGATCTTTGACAATTGGATGACCATCCAAGAACTCTTAACCCACGGCACCAAATCGCCCGATGGCACGAGGGTGTACAACTCCTTCCTGTCGGTGACTACTGTATAACTGCCTCCCCCCCTCCCCACCTCCTCCTCGGCGTGGTGTACGTAAGAGAGACCTCTACCGTTGGGGTAGACATCCCTGCCTCGTTCAATGTGGCAAGTTTTTGTATATAGGATAAGCACGGCCATCATGTTGATAGTCCAAATGGGTCCCCCCACCCCCCGCGCCTTTGGGTGTGGCTGGTCTGTTTTTAGTGGAAGGTGGGGGGGGGTACACCCTCACTGTCTTGGAAGGCAATGTTAGCAAGCAGCTTTTTCAAATAACAGTTGTACTTTTTTACTTGTTACCTTTTTCATAAAGTGTTTAAATTTCAAAAAGAACTTTTATTAAGCATACTTTCACAGAATAATTTGTTGAAACTATATTCATATAAAAAGAAAGTTAAACACGCTCCCTCCCTCCTCCCCCCCCCAAACACGAGTACAGCGGGCAGTATGTATTTTAATGGAATCCTGTTTTATAACATTCTTTGCTGACTGAGTTTCATACAACGACCACCACTGACATAGCACACGGCTCAAGCTTTCAAGTCAAATGCACCAGACTTTGGCTTGCAATTTCATACATATAACCACCGAGCCAAGAGTGTTTAGAGTTGGCATAGCGATTTTAACATTATTTTCTGGTTAAAGTTCCCCAGAGAGTGGCAAGGTTTTAACAGAAAGCAAAATCTGATGCAGCTTTATGGATGTCTGGAGCATGTTTGCAAATACTGCGGGCTATTGGACGAAACTGCATGTACAGGAAAGTTGTCGATGGAGACAGTGTGTGGAATTTTAAGTGCTCACTGTAGTAAGCCTTCGCTTTGTAGGATTAAAGGTAGACTTCACAGAATCATGATTAGTTATAAACATTGAGTAAAATGAAGTTAAAATAAATTATTATTTTCTATTTGATATGTTTGGACGTCATTCCTCATTTTGCAGTGGTGCTTATAAAATAAAAGCTTTTTGCAGTGTTACTCTCCCCTTTGTTGCATTACCTGCTACCTTATTGGCCGATGTGAAACCAAGGTCTAACCACAAAGAATAAGGAATCAACTGTATCATAATCCTGAGTCTTGACAGCCTGCCTGAAACAGAGCGCTCCAACCTAGCTCAATATGCTATATATAAGAATGGCTGTGAGCACGTTTATTAGTCAGGATCATGTTTACAGGGAAATTTCTTTGGTTCATTACAGTCGTTGCCGCCTGTCAGCTCTAATACACATCTCTGGGTAGCTAAGTCCAGCTGTCCCATTTCAAAGATAGAGCAGCACATTAGGCAATAGTGTCACAGAATAACAGGAGTCACCAAAGTGAGTGGGTTTCAAAACTGCTCTCTTCTAGAATACTACAACTGCCCAAATCCTGGGTAAAGAATTTGCTACAAATGCTCACTAATTACAGTGTTTACACCAATTTTAGCTCTAATGCCTGCTGAAAAATGAAAATAAAGATAAGATTAGTAAGGGCATCATTTTCATTTGCCATCATGCCAGCCATCTGGTTTACTCGCTGGTTTAATTGGAATTTTGATTGAAATGGCAAGGTGTTTTGGGCCTCTTAGACATCGATTTTCTCCCACAGACCCCATTTGTGCCCAAATCCCTCCTTTGGGGCCGGAATCTTAAGACTAATTACTAGTTACATTTGTAATAAAGTAACTTAATGAAAATAAAACATTGGGATACTGATTCTTCACTACAGAGATGCCTGTTCATTACCTCTTCCAGAACCAGGCGTTGCTAAGATAATGACATCTTCTGCATAGTCCTAATCAGCTCTCCAGGCGATGCTTCCACACATACTACGTATACAAAGAAAAAAACTTGCTTCAAGGCATGTACAAGTGGCATTCACACTTCTCCCCCTGTATGTTCTCATTTAAGGCAAGAGCAGCAGACATGCTCGTCTGGCCGATCACAAGATGTCAAAGTCAACTGGCGGCTTTATCACCTGTGCCCCTCGAGGGCTCCTGGGGTTAGGGTCTACCTGTGGACTTACCGAAAACTAGAAGGGAAACAACATTCAAATCCAATTCTAGATCCCACGACTCAGACCTATTTGTAAATTATCTTGTCATTTAAATATTGCTTACAACACATTCCAAAGTTTCTCAACTCTAAGTTAGCAAATGAGCTAAAAATGGAGCTGGAAGAGACCTTGTACATCATTAGGGGTCAACAAACAAGACAAGAGACATGCAAGGCAGTTCATTAACCAACGAATTGAATTTAGAAGTCAAGCCCTGGTCCCACATCTCTTACCATCCCATGCTCAGGGGACAGGTAGCAATCATGTGAACAGTCAGCTTCCATGCATTCAATCCTGTGCTCTCATCCAAAACCTGAGTGCATTTCACTAATGGATGCTCCAGAGCGAGCATCAGCCAGAAAACATGAACCAGTCATTTCTTCCATGAGCCTGCAGTCCCAAGTGCCTCACAGTGCCAGCCTTTCTGAGCTGGTGGCAGGTTCAGGGCAGCAGCTGTGTGACAGCCCTGTCACTGCTGCAGAACCCTAGACTTCACAGAGACACAGCATCTACTGGTAAGCAGTCATCTACCAGCCCTACTGCCTGTTTGTTTCCAGGGCCCATTTGAGAATCTGATGGAAGCTTATGCTCTCGACAGATGAAAAAAGCACTTAGAATTAATCACAAATAAATGAACTGCATATAATCTTGAAGGCTTTACATGTACCCCCGTGTCTACACATAGACTCCTATTGATGTAAGAACCCCAAATTTAGATCAACGAAGTCTGACAGCTCTGTGGATTTACTTTCTGTATCAGTTACATTCTCGTTGCTGGGAAAAATACCTGACCAGGAACATTTACAGAAAGAAAGGGTTTTAATTCATCTTACACTTCAAAGGTGTGGAGTCCGTTATGGTAGAGAAGGACAGGAAGTCAGCATCACATTGTGGCACAGAAAGCCGGGAGAGCAGCTATAAAACTACAAAACCCACCCGCCAGGGGCACACTTCCCCCAGCAAAGCTTCACCCCGTAAAGGTTCTACAACCTTTCCAAACAGTGCTGCTTTGCTGGGGACCAAGTGTTCAAACACATGAGCCTGTGGGGACATTTAAGTTCAAACCTTCACACTTTTCATTTTTTTGAGGAGGGGTTATTTGTACTTTATAGCACTATATGATTTGAATGCCCATTTTTAATATCAAGGAATGTACTTTCATATTAGAACCACATTGGTTGAGGCAGCTAAAATTCAGTTGACCATCTACCTCTACCCTTCCAGGCACAGTGCCATTGGCTTTGCTCACAGCTATGTAATCTAGGATGCCACACCATGCCACTGGCTAGCTGCCTCTGGTTCAAACTATCTCTAGAACACAAACAAAAGAAACGAGTCTTTACTAACCATCCAGATATATGATCCATTCTAAGAGCTACCAGTGGTATCTGGCTATTAAGCAGTTAAAATATGGCTATTCTGACACATGAAGTCCCGGGTCTTAGGTCCAGCACTACAAGAAAGCATTCAATGAATAGAATATGATCAGTTTAAGTGAAATGCTCTAAGAAAATGGATCTCAAAGATTCTGTAATTTTTTTAAAGATGTTATTTTTAATAATTTCTATGAAATATTTTGCATGTATTGGGTTAAATGAAATACATAATTAAAATTAACTGTACTTTGTAGCTAGGAGACTAGAATTTTTTAAAGTCTGTAAGTGGCCTACATCGTATTTATATTGAACAGCTCTAGTATAGATAATATCAGGCTTCTTTGTGGGAAATGCCCTGTGTTGCAGTCAGGTTTACATTGCTGGCATAAATCACCTGACCAAAAGAAGCTTGCAAGATAAAAGGTTTATTTTGGCTTACAGACTTCAGGGTAAGCTCCATGATGGCAGGAGAAAACGACAGCATGGGCAGAGGGTGGACATCACCTCTTACCAACTTCAGGTGGACAACAGCCACAGGAGAGTGTGCCAAACACTGGCAAGGAGAAATTAGCTATAATGTCCATAAGCCTGCCCCCAACAATACACTGCCAACAGGACTTAGTTCCCAAATGTCCATCAGCTGGGCCCTAGCATTTAGAACACCTAAGTTTATGGGGGACACCTGAATCAAACCACCACACCCTGTCATCTCATTAAACTCGTGTTCTTCAAGACTGGTAGCTTTATCAGCAAGGTGTACTCAGAATAAAAACTGAGCCAAGCACATTCATGACCCCACGGTGAATACCAATAATCCCCACTGAGGAGGAGCCTCAGTGGAATGGGGGCAGGAGAGAGGGGACATAAGAGTATAACCCCGGTGGCCATTGTGGAGTACGTTTGTACAGTAAAGTTCACCATAAAGGAAAAAAAAAAAACTGAACCCAGGGAGCACAGTGTTGTGACTGGAATTCACACCACCCAGTCCAAATCCCTTCATGCCTCATCACTGTTCCTCCCCCTCCTCCTCAGGAAGCAATAAAAGTCCACCCACATTATGTTAAAAACATTTGTAGCGCATTTATGACTACAGTAAAAGAAATTGCTTCAACATAACAGACATGTTACTTGGTTCCTTCCGATTTCTAAGTCACAAAGTATTCCGACTCTCCTGGCAAAAGCACATGAGGATGGATAAAAATAGCAATGTGGGGCACAAATTCGTTTTTCATCTCTTAAATGAAAGCAGGAGAGTCTGACTATATTTCAAAACTCACAAACATGACGAGGTATGACTGCACATCGCCCAGGGAATACTAGTTGGAGAACTAATTAGGATTATAAACCCAAGTATGAAAATTAACCAAATAATTATCTCCTTGTAGCCTTCAGAAGTAGGTTACAGGTTACTTGTTAGCAAAATTGCCCAAAACCAAGGAAGCAAACACATTTCTGCCTTGAGTAATTGCAACTCCTCCTATCATTTCTGTTTCCCGATTGTTTTAGTGTTTCAGGATTTCTGTGGAGCATCAACTAATTAAAAAGAAATCACTAAAACGAGATAAAATACAAGAATCCTCGTGGCAAATACTGTAGTCTTCAATTTTGATTAAATGTGAATTCCCTGAAGCAGTTACAGAACCAAGTAGGGTTCTTAGGGTTTCAGTCAGACAGAGTTTTCTGTGTAAATGGTCCACCTTGCTTCGGCTTCCGGTTGCAGCGAATCCTGAAGGGATATGGCCCGCGGAGACAGTGATGGGCCTGAGATGGGGTTTCCCCTCAAGGGCAGGAGGTTTCACCCCAGTGCACTCCACAACATGTGAAAACAAACCAGAGAACTAGCGAGCCTTCCTCACTGGAGCTACTA
Source organism: Dipus sagitta (assembly GCA_036346955.1). Taxonomy (NCBI): domain Eukaryota; kingdom Metazoa; phylum Chordata; class Mammalia; order Rodentia; family Dipodidae; genus Dipus; species Dipus sagitta. Next base: position 38,963,349 of record CM070787.1, on the reverse strand, counting down.
CAAACTTAAAAGTACTCTCCAGTTTAGTGAGGCGTGCTGAAATCATTTCCAGCCACATGGATTTCCCAAGGCCTCATCCAAGCCCCTCAAAAATATCATAGGTCTGGACTGAAGAGAGGGCTTGGTGGTTAAATGTAAACGAATGGCTCATTTACTCTACCAGCCTGCCAACCCAGGTTCAGTGCCCAGCCAGCACCCACATAAAGCCAGACGCAAAGTGATACAAGTGTCTGTAATCCAAAAGTACCTATGGCAATGGGAGGTGCAGTCAGGAGAATCCGGAAACTTACTGCTCAGGTAGTGTAGTCTTCCCAGAGGCAAACAGCAACAAGAAAGACTAAGTCTCAAAACAAGGTGGAAGGAGAGGACCAACACCCTAAGATGCCATGACACATGTTGTCCGTATATGCACACATACGTGCATTATATACATGTATACACATATCTCTATATTTATACACACATACACTAGACCTACCTAGGCTAGAGGTACTTGCCATACAAGCATGAAGACCTGAGTTCAATCTTCAAAACCCACATAAAAATGCCAAGAGTGGGGACTAGAAAGATGGCTCAGCAGTTGAGGTGCTTGCCTGCAAAGCCTAATGACCGAGGTCCAATTCCTAGTACTCACATAAAGCCAGATGCACAAAGTGGTGCATACACATAGATATTGTTTGAAGCAGCTAGAGGTCCTGGTGCACCCATTCTCTCTCTCTCTGCTTGAAAATAAATAAAAGTATTTTTTTCAAGGAATGCCCACAGTGGCCACATGCTCCCGGGGAAGTAGAGACAGGATGATCCCTGGAGCAAACTGGCCAGCCAGTCTAGCCTAACTGTGAACCTCTGGCAAATGAGAGACCCTGTCTCAAAAAAAGGGGAGGGGACACTCTCCTGAGAATGACACCTGTAGTTGTCCTCTGACCTCCAAATGCACACACACAAATACATGTGTGCACACACACATGCATTAGCTCTCCTCTCTTCAGATGCTGTCGAGGTGCCCTAGCCTAGACTCGGCTTGAAGATCCGCGGCAGCTCTGGCTCTCAGGACCCAGGCCAGAAGCCAACAGGAGAGCCTGAGTACACACTTGGTTTGAGGCAGTAGAAAGTTCTCCCACAGCTTTGAGTCTAGTAGAAAAGAAAAATAGTGACCCAATCATCACAGAAATGCTTATAAAATGCAAGCAAGGTTGAAATCGGGTGCAGGGGGGAAGCAGAGAGCCAACCCCACAGACTTCAGGCAGGGTCTCCTCAGCTGAGCCTTATGTGAATGAGCTGGGCAGATGGTGGCTATGTGCCAAGAGGAGAAGCAGCATATGCTAAGGTCCCGAGGCAGCAGACACGTGGCTTGTTGGAAAGAGTATGATAGGCACTTTGAAAGCAATGGGGGGGGGGGGGGAGTGAAGCAGAGAGGGCGGGAGGGGCAGTGTGAAAACAGTCTATATTGACCAAAAACACCCACTCCATATGCTAAATGTTTCACATGTGCTAATTCCTCTAAAAGTAAAGAGCATACCAGTGGGATTGGTACAGGTATTTTGCAGATAAGGAAACAAGGCTGACACGGGACTCCGTAGCATTAGCTGTTTCTGACACTTCAGCACTGTGCTGGGAGCAGTGCCTCTGAGACAGGGGCTCACGGAGTCTCACATGGGGAAAGGCTGACAGGGTCTTCGGACGGCTACTGTCTTAATAGCCTGGTAATGCTCTGCCTCTCCCCAGTTCAGGGATGAGCCTGTTTAGAACCACTTTGCTGCCCTTTGCTGAGCCCCAGTCCATGACGCACTTAGCAAGCTCAGTCAGCCATGTGACCACAGAAAGCTTGCTTCCCAGCCAGGCTGTGTTCTCCATCCTCCATCAACACCACCACGCCGCACCCCGCTCAGGAAAAGCAGCGCTTTCTGTGTCCTCTCCAGGAGAAGACGTTCATGCCTCAATGGGGAGATGTGAACCAGAACCTCAGTGAAACCCCCACATTCTCCACAAGGATGGCTGCTTGTGAAGAGACAGGAAAGAGCCTGGGTTATCGGTTTAAATGTGTGGCCCCCTAGACGCAGGCTTGAATCTTTACTCTCCGGTGGGCAAAGTCCCACTGAGGAAAAGCTATGTATGTCACTGCGGGTGGACCTTGGAGTTCAGCCCTAAGATGTGTTCAGGGGTAGATCTTGAGCCCAGCCTTAAGATGTGTGGAAAGCAGTTTGGAGCTCTGGCTGTTGGTGTTCTGGTTTCTTAGAGTTTCTTGGGTGTTTGGTGGTGTATCCTTGGATTAATGGAAGCTTCTTCCGCCATTGATGGTGTTCCCCTGGAATGTGCAAGGCCCTTTCCTTCCATAATCTGTTTCTGGTTAGGTGTTTGTCGGAGCAACATGAAGCTGACTGCAACAACTGGCAAGGATGTGGGAAAACCATAGCTTCGTAAGTTACTATGTAACACTGACACCACTTCCCCGGGGAGAGTTAGGTGGGTCCTCAAAAATTCAATGGAGAATTGCCATATAATTTGGTGATTTCACATTCATGCAAATGAATTGAAAGCAATGACTTAAACAGATATTTATACACCAATGTCTGTCACAGTTATAGCCACAACCACAGAAAGCTATAACAACCCATGGTCCACTATTAATGGCATGGCTAAACACAAGGTGCTATATACACACAAGAAAATATTCAGCCATAAACAAATGAAGTTCAAATGCAGGCTATAATGTAGATGAGCTTGAAGCATCATGTGAAGTGAGATAAACTAGATATAAATGAAAAGTGCACAGTTCTAGTTATATAGTCAACATATGGTCCTAGCTATACACAGTACCTAGAACAGGCATAGTCATAGAAACAGAGCTTAAAGGTCATTGCCATGGGCTGAGGGAGAAGGATGCAGAATTAGCACTTGAGTGGGACAGTTTCTGCTTGGGGTAAGGAAGGTGTTTGAGAAAAGAGGGGTTATACCACAATGTGAATGTTATCTGTACAACTTAGAGATAGTCCATGGCAGACCCAACTACAAGCAAATCAGGCAGCTCAATTTTATAAGCCATTTGAGCAGAAAAGGCTTGTAGAATGGGGCAGCATCCTATGTGGAAGATGCACAGAATACCCCACCCACCCCAGGTACATGCATAGGCATATTTACAGCTGAAAGGAAGTGGCATAGAGAAGTCACCTGATCCATGAAAGGAATTATTTGCCTTATGTGGACATGGTGCAATTCCACACATGAGAACATTCCAGAGCCCAGAGATCTTGATGTCAATTTAAAACCCCAGGGCTGGGAGATGGCTTGGGGAGTAAAGTGCTTACCTCACAAGCATGAGGACCTGAGTTCAGAACCCCAGCACCCATGTAAAAGCCAGGCATGGAGGCTGGAGTGGTGGCTTAGCAATTAAGGTGCTTGCCTCCAAAGCCAAAGGACCCTGGTTCTATTCTCCAGGACCCACGTAAGCCAGATGCACAAGGTGGCGCATGTGTCTGGAGTTTATTTGCAGTGGCTAGCAGCCCTGGCATGCCCATTCTCATTCTCTCTCTCTCCCAAATAAATAAAAATTAAAAAACAAATTCCAGGCACAGTGGCACAAACCAGTAATCCCAGAGCTGGGGTGAAGGGCAGAGACATGTGGATCCCTGGATCCCTCTGGCAAGCTAGTCTAGCAGCATTAGTGAGCTCTAGGTTTAGCACATAACACTGTCTCAAACAATAAGGTAGAGAGCAACTGAGGAACCCCCCCCCCCCCGCGCGCCGACCATCAACCTCTGGCCTCCACATGCCCATGAACATACATGTGTGCCCATATACACACAAATGTGCATACACACATGCACACACACACCACATATACATACACATGGGATAAACAGTAATGTTGAAAATAAAAATCCCCAGGCTCCACCTCAACTTGTTCATCCAGAGAAAAGCGGCCAAGCCTCCTGTTTTCCCAAATGACTTCCACACACCTAGGATGAGTGCATGCTCATGTCTGAAAAACACTGCAGGTCAGCAGGGATTTCTGTCCCCAGAACCCCATGACCATGGCTGGACTCATGTCTTGGAACAGTCCCCAGGCATAACCAGCACTTTATAAAGCATGTTAAATAAATGAGCAAGTAACTGGATTACGGTGACTTGAGTTTGGATTATTAAAGAACTGTCTAAATATTTTATCTGAGACCAAGTTTGGAGCAAAGACAGTCATTCATAACCTGTGGAAAAATGTTCCACCCTGACTCAAACAGCAAGTGTAGGAAAGCACTGTTGGAGGGCCATGCTGCTGGACAAGCTACCCATTACAGTTCAGAACTCCTACTTCTGACTCTCCGACCTGCATTGTTTGTCGTTTGCCTTGCTTTGTTTTGGTAGCTTTTGAGTCAGGATCTTACTCTGCAGCTCAAGCTAGCCTTCAACTCACTAAGTCACCAGCCTCCCAAATTCTGGGACTAACGGTATGTGCTACCACACCTCGGAATCATTTTTGGAATACAACTGTAGGTAAACTCTAGCTTAAGATTCTGTTTAAGCTGGGCATGGTGGCACACGCCTTTAATCCCAGCACTCAGAGGTAGGAAGATTGCCAAGAGTTCAAGACCACCCTGAGACTACATGGTGAATTCCAGGTTAGTCTGGGATAGAGCGAAACCCTACCTCTCAAAACAAACAAACAAACAAACAAACAAACAAGGAATCTGTTTTAAACCTTAAAACCCTCCTTCTTGGGATGGAGAGGTGGCTGTCAGTAAGGATCTGAGTTCAATCCCCAGAACCATATAAAAATGCCAGGCTTGGTGGCATCCCAGTAATGGAGAGCTGGAGTCAAGACAATCCTTGTGGCTGACTAGACAATCAGTCTAGCCTAACAGGCAAATATCAAGCCAGAGACAGACTCAGTTTCAAAAAAAAAATAGAAGAGACAGGGCTACTGGGATTGCTCAGTGGTTAAGGGACTTGCCTGCAAAGCCAAAGGACCCAGATTCTATTCCCCAAGACCCACATAAGCCAGATGCATAAGATGGCATATGCATCTGGGGTTCATTTGCAGTGGCTGGAGGCCCTGTCACACCCATTCTCTCCCTTTCTCTGCCTCTTTCTCTCTCATAAATTAATTAATTTTTAAAAAGATAAAGAGGAACAATACCTGAGAGTATCCTCTGGCCTCCACACCCATGCACACAAACATGTGTTTGGCATACAAGTCAAGCTACCAACAGGGCCCTGCTCCAGGCCAGGTCATCATTCACAGGGGCTGGGGCTTGTTCTCTGCCAGCATGAACTCTCAGTGACCTGAAATGCAGCGACTCTCAGGTGTCCCCCAGCAGGCAAGAGGGCAGACCCAGGGCTGCATGGGAGGGCCCTGACTTTCAACAACGCATCCTGAAACTTACCCCATCCTCGGCATTTCAAGACCATAAACAGAGACTGCTCCAAGACAGACTCAAGATGGCATCATCAAAAGCAGAAGACAGCATGTGAGAGAAAGCAGTAACAAGCATAGCCGAAGTGAGTGAAGCTCCTGGAGCTAGGACCAGGGAGGGTGCTGCGCACAGCCAGCCAGCCCAGGAAATAGGGAAGAAAGAGCATTTCCTCCTCCCATAAGAAAAACAGCAAGTTCTGTTCTAAACTACACCCACAGGAAAAACCTCCTTTATTTCTTAATGTTAACACATACCTACCTACAGAATATCAATAGGGTCTTTTTAAATTATAAAGGGCAAAAAAAACATGTAGATGCCCACAATGTTTTCACTTACAACAGATTAGAGATTAGATGAGGGAATCAGTGGCCTTTCTCTAGAAAGGGCCAAACAATGAATATGTGGTCTAAAAGGCAACATCAAGGCCACCATTTAGATTCTCAAGCAAGGGAGAAAACAAATTTCCACACTTGCTATTGATGTATTATAAAGCATATAAGTGAAATGCTTAGTAATACAGGTCCACTGATATGAAGAATGGAAATTGGGGAGGGGGAGGATAATATTTTGCTTACTTATGATTCAAAGTCAGTAATTCCTATTATCAACTTGATTACAAAGTATACATTGGGGTGCTCTCTCTCTCTCTTTTTCAGCTAAAAAGCTATACAAAAATACAAAATAGGCAACGTAATGGACTTGGTTCCTGAGCCACACTTTGATTTAGGAATGTATGTACACATATCCAGAGAATGGAGGGAGATCTGTTATAAGTTGCTGGCTCACTGAGTTATGCTTGGTGATAAGCAAGTCCCCAAATTTCCAGGGTCAGTTGGCCAACCAGGAACCCAAGAGAGCTGATGTTATGATTTTTATTCCCCAAACTGATAATATTCAGGACCCAAAAGAGGCCAACCTTCACAGATCGAAGGCAAGAAAAAAAGCTGACATCAAGCAAAATGTCTTACTTGCAAGAGGGTCACCATTTAGTTCTCCACGAATCCTCAGATGTCTGAGGTTTGTTTTTCTTTTCCTGTTGAATGACATCATGGTGGCAGAACTCATTAGTGTCAAACACTCTCAGAAGACACACAGTGGTTCTGGGTTGTGTCAACATGGCCCGGGACCTCCCACAGTTTACAGGAAGGAGTGCCCAATGCCATATCCTCCCACTTTCATTCAGGAATGGGACAAGCTGTGAACTTGTCTCTCAGGCTGCCCCCTAAAACTCAATGCTATGAGTTAAACCATGTCTCCCCATAATTCATATATTGGAGTTCTAATCCGCATGGCCTCAGAATGTAGTTTATAGCAAATAGAGACTTTATAGTGATTTTAAAAAAAGATACAATGAGGACTGAAGAGCTCAGTCAATACAGTGTTCAAGCATGAGGACCTGCGTTCAATCCCCCAAACCCTCATAAAGCCAGCCAGCTGGGATGGTGTGCACTGATAATCCCAGCACTGGAAAGGTGGCGACAGGAAAATTTCTGGGGTTCACCTGACAGCCAGTCTAGCTTACTTGGCAAGCTCCAGGCCAATGAGACACCTTATCTCAGAAACAAAAGATGGGGTTCACCTGCCAGCCAGTCTAGCTTACTTGGCAAGCTCCAGGCCAATGAGACACCTTGTCTCAGAAACAAAAGATGGGCAATACCTGGGGAACAACACCTAAGGCTGTGATCTGCCTCCATAAACATGTACAAATGCATACACGTACATGTACATACACACATACATACAGTTCCACACCAAAATGTCATTCAGATGGGCTCATGTCCAGTTTGTCTGGTGGGGATATGTGGAGACAGATATGCCACATGGAAATGAAGGTACAAAATCGGGTGTTAAGCTAATGAACCCAAGGCGGCCATCAGAAGTCAGGACACAGGCATGGCACTGACTGTCTCACAGCGTCAGCAGGAGCCAGCCTGCCTATGGCTCTGCGTGAGGCTCTTGGGAGCTGAAAGAACACGAGTGTGCTTAAGCCACCAGTCTGTGCTTCCTTGCCTCTGCAGCCCCAGCAGATGTGGGTGCTCAAGCCCAGAACAGGTTCGAAACTTCTGCCTCGGCCTCTGCTTCTTCCTCTTCTCAACACTCTTCTGGGCCCCTCTCAAACAGGATCCCTGCCTGACTTCTTGGGTAAATCTATTTAAGAAAATAAAATCAGAGCCAGGTACAAGTACCCACCTCCCCCTCAGGACCAGAATGTGGGAGAAGATGCTGGCGCCTGACGAAGTAGAGGACAGATGTCAACATCCTTCCTGACAGAAGATCGCAGGGGCTACACAGCGGCTCACCCACTGCGCCCCCCCCACCAGAACTCCGGGTCAGGAAGGGGCTAAGGAGGGAGGTTGTGCATCCCCTCGTATCTGGAAATCCAGGCTCAGACCCGCAAAGGCCTAAGAAGTAGAAGCAAGAAGTTGCCTCATGAAGCCTGGATTACTTTTCTTGTCTTCTGTGACAAATATCTGACAGAAGCGATTTAAGGGAGGAAGGGTTTACTCTGGATCACGGTTTCAAGGGGTATCATGGCAGAGATGGCCTGGCAGCAAAGCCTGTGGCCCAGCTTGTGACATCTCAGTGGCAGACAGCACACAGAGAGCTTGGGTCAGAAGTAGAATTTGCCCATAACCATTAAACCTCACATCCTGTGGCCTTACATCGGCAAGCTAGGTGCCATGGCCTAAAGGTTCCCTTTCCCAAAATAGCTCACCCCACACTCCAGCTGGTAACCAAGCATTTAATACGAATCTGTGGCGGCCATTTCACATCCAAACAATAACAGAGCCCAAAAGGCACCTATAGCCTGGTAGGGAAAGTAAGAGAAAACTCTGATGCCATTCTCTGAGCCAGGTAAATGGGGATCAGATGTCAAGCCTGTGCAAGAAGTTTCCTAAAAAAAAAAAAAAATGGGGATTCCACTTGCTCAAGTGATCAACACCCTCATTAGAATATTAGCCCCAGGAGTTCCACATTCTGAAAATATGGATACATTGGACTGGCTAAGCAACTAACATTTTTGATAGTTTAACGTGTGTGTGTGTGTGTGTGTGTGTGTGTGTGTGAGAGAGAGAGAGAGAGAGAGAGAGAGAGAGAGAGCGCCAGAGGACAACCTTGGGTGTCATTCTCAGGAACATCACCCACCTTTTTTTTTTGAGACAGGAACTCTCATTGGCCTGGAACTCACCAATTAGACTAATCTGACTGGCCAGTAAGCCCCAAGGATCCTCCTGTCTCCACCTCACCAGTGCTGGGATTGCAAGCATGCACCACCTATCTGGCATTTTTTCTGTAGGTTCTAGGGACCCAACCCAGGTCCTCATGCTTACAAGGTACTCACTTTACCAAATGAGCTATCTCCTCAGCCTTTGATAGATTAATTAAAAGGGACTTAATGAATCTCAACACACCAATTTCATTTCACGGTAAACTTTGTTTTGCAACAAAGTCCCATCACATCTCTGAGATCAGCTTCTTAGAGGACACAGTTAAGAAATGATGACGAGAAGTCATGAATGATGGTTTCCGTTTCAGAGACACGCGGAAGCAGCAGCCAACACCTAGCCCGCCAGAGCCCAGGCCCACAGCATTCTTCAAGGGAGTTTTCCATAATATGTTTCCCCTACTTAGGGCAGAAATTTCTAGAGTTGTCCCGAACCATCTTTCAGTTTTCCCACACCAAAGAATAACAAGTGTCTCTTCAAGATTTGTTAGGCAGTAAAAGCAAGTAATTATTCCAAGCAGAAAGTCTCAAAGAGCTTAAAATGTGATTAGCTTTGCTGATAAAAGCATGGCATTGGGTGACCATAAATTGTTGATAACAGCCTTCTGCAAGCCTGTCAGCTGCTGCCACAGCATCAGAAAGCAGATAGAGAAGAATTGCTTGTTATGAGTCCCCCAAAGGTCCCATTAGCCTAGGGCACAGAGATAACTGGCCTCTGCCTCGAAGTCAGGACTTGACAGTCACATGGGCTTTATCTGGTCTTTGGACCATGCAGTCACAGAATTAGAGGCTTCTTCTATCAAAGCTCACTTGGGCAGAGAGGTCCCGAAGGTTACACAGCAAGTTCACAGAAAACCAGGAGGCGAGAAGCCCGGTCATCTTGCTTCTGATCCAGTGTTGTCCTTTCTGCACTATCCTCCTCTGAACGTCATCCCCAAGGGCTGCAACAGCCGAGCAAAACTAGGGGCAGGTAGGACCTGTCCAGAGCCTAGGAGCACAAGTAGTCAATGGTGTTAGGAATAATTTCTGTTTGCTATATGCTAGGCTCTGTGCAATGTTCTGAGTTCCTGGCTGACTCTTAGGAAGTGTTTGAGGCTGTGTGTCTCTATCCAGCTCTCTGAGGCTGAGAGACAGGTTCAAGGTCACACACACGGAGACACACTCCGGAGGCATCCCTCTTGGGACTGCAGAGATCACTCAATTAGTAAAGTGCTTGTGGTGCAGGTATAAGGATGTGGATGTGGATCCCAGCACCTATATAAAAGCCCTGGCATAATAGCCCACACTATAATCCCAGCACTTAGGGGGGCAGAGATAGGAGCATGCCCAAGGCCTGCTGACTAACTAGTCTAGCTGAATCCATGAGAGACCCTGGCTAAAAATAAGGTGGAGAGTGAGGAAGACACCTGACATTGACATCTTGATTCCATATGCATGCTCACACACACACACACACACACACACACACACACGAATGCAAATTCATGTGCACACACATACATGAACATACTGCACACACATCCCCAAATCAGTTCTTACCTACTACTCATACTGGAGAGTGCACATGAAACAGACCAGGGAACATTTTCAGGATTCCCTAGGATGTCAAGACTGTCCTGCCCTGATGCATGCATTAGAACCCTTGAGGACACTTTACCTCATCCATCAAAAGATTATATAAATGGTCCCCAAAGCAGCCCTGCCCCCCTCCTATTATACCTGAGTGAGAGCAAGCTCTGAAGATTCTTGTATAAGAAAACACTTGCAAAAGTATTGTCTATATTTTCCTCAAAGCTAAAACACATTTTTTCTGTTTATTTACAAATATATAATCATCATTCTAGTAATGTTCATTCAGACAAAGGTGCAGTGGGTGGGAGTGCTGGGGAAAGGGCTCAGCCAGTAAGAGCACTTGTCCGGGAAGTCTGGTGGCCTAGAGGACCTGAGAGGGCCTGAGGCCACTATAGTTCAATTACTCAACACCAGGAAAAAACCTAGATACAGATATGGAGATTATATATATATAACTCTTTAACCCCAAGCCTAGAAAGGTTAGAATCCAGAGGATCGCTGGGGCTCACTGACTGAAAACAGTGGCTCTGGGTTGAGGGAGAGACTCATCTCAAGGAATGGGTAAATGAGTGACACAGAAGAGTACCCAGTGTCCTCTGACCTCTATGTGCACATACACACATGCATACATGACACATGTTACATCACACAGCACACATACTAAACATACACACACACAAACACCAAAAATATAAAATAATAAAATAAAAATAAATTTTACAAAAAAAGAGCAATGGATAATTTTCCATGTCAATGAATTAAGAGTTGGATCCCCACTCTTCATAAATGCATAGCACACCATCACACAGATATAACACGTCCTCACCAACGCTCAGCACACATCACACAGATACCCCACATAGTCAGCCATGTCCATGAGAGGGCCATTAACGCCATCACCACTATCTGACAGTCACAACAGCACTGCACTGAGCTTCCCAGCAGGACCATCTCTTCCCTTGTGGCTAACTTCCAGTGCTCCATTTGGAAAGATGCCACATCCAGAAAGGATGGATCTGCTGCTGCCTTGCCCAGCCGTGTAAGATCATTAGGAGAAGCCCTTCCCTTGGCCATGACAGGAAACACACCCACACGAGTGCTCTTCATGCTATCCAGAGTGTTTCCTGCCACTCAGGTCCTCACACACACAGTGGCCTTGGCTGCAATTGCCTGCCCATCCTCCTCCCTCTCTAAGGTTTCCGTCTCACAAGAACCCTGAAGACCAAGGAAGGTCTTCATCATAAGCACGCGTAACAACTCACACCGTTCCTTCCTGTTTTATTAAAGTGGAACTAATTTGCTTAATGCCATGCTGATTGACTGGAAACTCCCTAAGGACATGGCACATGTCCCTCTTGCTCAGCATGACATAACTGACACTTAGAATAGTTACTGCCTAGGAGACAGCAGATGCTTGATAAAGATGTGGTGGGGGGAGGGATGAGCAAGATGAAAGTGAGGGAGGGGGAAGGGAAAAAGCACAGTCGACTTTTTACTAAGAACTTCCAGGAGTGGTTGGGCAATGGTTCAGTTAATAAAGCACTTGTTGCCCAAGCATGATGACTGGAGTCCACATGGGGAGCACTGCATAAATGCCAAGTGGGCACAGCAGCCCACCTGTAATCCCAGCACTCAGGAAGCAGAGACAGGGGATTCCCCACCCCCCAGCAAGCTAGCTAGCCAAAACTGTGAGCTCTAGGTTCAAGTGAGAGACCTGCCACAGTACATAAGAGGGAAAGCAAATGAAGAAGACATCCAATATCAACCTCTGGCCTCCACAAGGACACACACGCCTATGTGCACTCACATACACACATGCACACATACCATACACACACACACACACACACACACACAAGACAGAGAAGTTATAAGGACAAGGGAATAAGGTAGAGAGAAAGGAAATCTTTTCAATGGGCTCTTCCAGTGAAGTAGGAGCAGAGGAGAATTAACTAGGTGAAGAACAAGTGGTACAGAGCTCTTTTATGATTGTGGTGGGCAGAGCCAAAGCGCTCATTAAGAACCAAGTACTTGGGCTGGAGAGATAACTTAGTGGTTAACCACTTGCCTGTGAAACCTAAGGACCTCAGTTCAAGGCTGAATTCCCCAGGACCCATGTAAGCCAGATGCACAAGGTGGCACATGCATCTGGAGTTCATTTGCAGCGGCTGGAGGCACTGGTGCGCCCATTCTATCTGCCGCCTTCTTTCAGTCTGTCACTCTCAAATAAATAAACAAACAAAAATCTTAAAAATATCCACAGCACCAGAGACAAAGCAGGAGACACGTGTCCGAGCAGGGTGGGGAAGAGAGAGGAAATAAGCCATGAACATTAGACCAGACTGCTTCAGCTGCACAGGGTGCTAAGAAACCCACAGAGTAGAAGAGGTCATGAAGGAGACGGGGCAGGACTACTTCAGACTGGGTGATGCAAGAAGGCTTTTCAAGGAAGGTGATGTGAGGAACGATGCTGCGAAAAGAGCAGTGGACAGAGAGAGAGAGCTGCAGACAGAATGACAGGTGCACGTGCCGTGAGGCACCCTGGGCAAATTCATGCAATAGAAAGGGATTTTTGTGCATGTGTATGAGTGTGTGTCCATGTGTGTAGGCATGTTTGTATGCATGTGGGTGCAAAGGTGTGTATATACAGATGGGCATTTTAAAAATAAAACATGTTAGCCAGGTGTGGTGGTGCACGCCTTTAATCCCAGCGCTTGGGAGGCAGAGGTAGGAGGATCGCCGTGAGTTCGAGGCCACTCTGAGACTACATAGTGAATTCCAGGTCAGCCTGGGCTAGAGTAAGACCCTACCTCGAAAAATACCAAAAAAATTGAAACTGAGGTTAAAGCCTTCAAGAAGCTGTGGAAAATAAGATTATTCTAGAAACAACCTCTTTAGTCCTTGATTTGAGTCTTAGGTTGGTGTTAACAGTGAACCGTAAGTTAAGTCCTTCATTCTTCCAGAGGTCAAAAGTTCAAAATCAAGGATTCTTGCAGGGCTACACTCACTAGGGAAGAATCCAGGCCAGGAGTTTTCTGGAAGCCTTGAATGGTTCTTGTCACTCCAATCTCAAATCCAGTGTCACTTGGCCATGTCCACACCATCTTACTTTTGTGTCTTTGTGCTCAAATTTCCTCTTTTATGAAGATACCAGTCATACAGAATTAAGGTTGACCTAACGATCTCATTCTTGATTATCTACATAAATACCCCATCTCCTGAAGAAATCAAGGTTAGGACTTTAACATATTTTCGAAGAGACAACCCAACCTCTAATATGACTCATGAGTCAAATACAGCCTTACAATATACAAAAGCCAATCCACTGTCACTCTAAAATCAGTAAGAAAACCAGTCTACAAAACTGAGGAATGTATGTGAATTTAAGTGCCAAAGTACACTAAGTTCAAATAACTTAGACGTCTGGGAGGAGTTGTGTGACTAGTGGACTGAGGTATGAGATCCCAGTCCTGTCATTAACACAGTCTGAATCCACTCTACATTCTAGCGAGTGATCATTGGGGACTTCTGAGAACCACAGAAAACAAGCTCGAATGCGTTGGCAGCCTCCACGGTGTGGACATGCTATGTTTTCTTCTGGGCAAATCTAAAGATTTAGAATAGAGTTAAGGAGTGTCTAAAAGCATGCGGGCGCCTGGTAGAGTTAATTCTTCACCCTCACAAATTCTACTTTGAGTAACTGCGTTATTTACTTTTCTGGTTGTGACAAACTATCTGACAAGCATCAACTTAAGGGAGGAAGGGCTTTTCTTGGCTCACAGTTTAAGGAAGGATGCCTCCCATCACGTGAGGGAAGGCATGGCAGTGGGGGAGTGACAGCTGGCCACACTGCATCTGCTCTGCAGAAGTAAAGAGCAGACAGGAATTGGGCTTAGTCTATCAAGCTTCAAGGCCCACCCTCAGGGACTCAACTTCCGCCAGCAAGACATCACCTCCTAGAAGTTCCACAACCTTCCAAAACAGTGCCATCAGCTAGTAACCAAGGACAGTTAAACACATGAGCCTATGAGGAACATTTGACACTCAAAACACAACACATAGCTGGGCATGGTGGCACACGCCTTTAATCCCAGCACTCAGGAGGCAGAGGCAGGAGAATTGCCATGAGTTCGAGGACACCCTGAGAATATATAGTGAATTCCACGTCAGCCTGAGCTAGAGCGAGACCCTATCTTGGAAAACAAAACAAACAAACAAAAAAACATGTGTGCTTAAGTAACTGACTCCAGCTTCCAAAGTTGCAGCCTACTTTAAAATCAATACTGCACCACTGAAGACAATTTAATAGTGTTGAGGCAGGCATAGGGGATACTTTAGGTACCTAGGACACTGCCTGGTCTGAGCAGTAAACACACTCTTTTCCTACACGCTCCTAGCAACCCTTATGGAACCCGGGACCCCCACCTGTACCAAGCTGCACATACACCCTGCTCCACACCATGAACTCCTTTTCTCCTCCCCTTAGCAATCATTATGCATAATTAGTACCTGTTCAAGTATGTTCTTAGGCAGGATCAGAACAGCATAGGGCCATCCAGCCTGAACCTGTTTGGAGTGCATATAGAGTAAGGCAAGCCTCTAAGTAAATGTCTAGGGAGAAACCCCTATTTGCCATCATATGCCCATGAATAATTGGGTGTACATATGATTAAAATTAGATGCATCATGAGAAGAAACATGTGCAGTAGAGAATACATATAACCCACCTTGTCAATCAAACCAAAGGACCACCCAAACTACATTGCTAGAAACCAATTGATCCTCCCTTAATGATCCTATAAAGGGGATCCCCAGACCACTTTCTGGGACCCTTCAGTACTCACTGCCAAGTGTCCCACTGCCCTTTTGGCAGCGTATTCAAACCTTTACTATTGTCTTGCTCTTAATAAGGCTCTTTCTACTTAATTAGCTATTTGCATATTTTTTTTCATTTCTTTGAGTAAGGCACCAAAAACCTACAAACACCCAGAGACAGAGACCTCCTTTAATGCCATTGTGTTATAGATTAATTTTTTTTTAAGTAAGAATTACTAAAGTGCTTGGAAAGTTTTGAAAACTCATGCCACTCAAGTCAGCTGAGGTTCTTAATAGGGAAAGTATATACAGTCAGCTCCCAAGTGCAGAAGAAAATATTTTTAAAGGCTTCATTAACTAAGCATAATAAATAAATTCGAGTAAGTTAATAACATCTGTAACAAGATTGTTAAAATTGAGGTTTATAAATATGATAATCAGATTTATACATTAGAATTCAGTTTGAGGAAAAATTAGAATATAACTTTAAGCCTAATACCTCCACTACTGAGTAGTTTCTTTGAATTTTTATTTATTGATTGATCCTCTACGTATTCGGAGACCAGTTCTTGCTATGTAGCCAGGCAGGCCACCTACCTCAGCCTTCTGGGTGTTTGGCATACACGTATGCACGACCATGCCCAATCTGGGCTAAAGTATTGCCACTCTCCTAAAACTCACATTACTCAAAGACTCAAATCTTCAAAACAAAAAAATTCCTAGAAAGGACTAAAAACTAATACTTGCTTTGCTTGTCAGAACATTGCCGTTGGTGGGGTGTGTGGGTACACTGACTTGGTTTTTCTTTTGCTTTTGAGTCATGAATATGCTTTGCATCTGAGCAGCGGAAACACTTAAACTACTGCATGCTGCACGGCTACAAAACCTGTGAGCACAACCTTCCAGCTGCTAAGCTGGGCTGCAGTGGACGCCCTTGCCTCTCGCCACAGCGGCCTCACTCCTGGGCTGATAGCCCTTCCAGGCAGCTAGTGACCACTAGATTCACACACTCTTATTTTCTGCCAGAGTCTAAAGCCCAGGGCAGCTGAGTGGCCTGACTCAGAGGACTCCGGGAGCTGGCAGCCCAAACAGAGAGAAAACACTTTTTCCCTGGCCTCTGAAGCAAGGGGTTATGTTGGTGTCACTGTTGCTGCCAAAAGGCCAGAAGAGGCACAAGTTCAAGTGGAGCCCTGACGTACTTGAGAAAGGTCAGTTCCCAGCCCGTATCTTATATGCATCCTCTACAACATAAGAGCAACCATCTGGGGCAGAGTAAAAGCCAGTTGACTTTGAGCCTTGCAGAGAGAGAATTAATCCTCACAAATGAGGCAGAGCGGAGGTCTGAGACGATAACCGGAACGTGGCAAGGGCACATCTCTTCACACCCGAGGCACGGTCCTTTATGGCTCTGCAAGGGCCAGGATAAACCACAGACCCCCTCCCCCCAATAACTCCCTCTGAAGGGTTATGATAATCCTCACCGTTGTCTGAGCTGAGCAGGGAACAGTGAAAATGGATGAAAAGTATATGTTTATGTCTTTGCTATTAAATTCAAAGCCATAAACGTGGAGGGCACTAACATTGATAGCATCACTGACAAACGCCTCCTTCTGAAGAGCATGCAGAAGGTGAAGACAACAAAAGAAGGAGGCAGTGACTCTCAGCCCTGGAATTTTCCAGCTGGCTCCCCCTCCTTGTGCCCTTCCTTTCCCCTCGCATTTAGTATAATTTCAAAAGTACACTTTGTGGGTGGAAGGAAAGTATGTGGAACCAGATTTTTCTTCCAAGCTGAGCATGTAGCCTGAAAGTGACCTTGGAGCAGTTCCTGAAAGTTCATGCTACCCCCAAAGTGGCCCACATGGCCTTGACTAATAACCTGCACCCTCAGCCTAAGGGCAAACCCCTTGGCTGCTCAGAAGGATGCTGGGGTCAGTATACAATGCCAGATTTCTCTGAGGTTCTTAGAGAAAAACACAGGGTTGGTAGTAGGACAAGGCAAGTGTAGTATTAACCCGGACAGTAAAATTTAAGGAGTGTGGCAATAAATTAAACTCAGTAAGAAGTGCAATGACTCTTACATACCAAATCATCAAACTCTGGCCCTTGTGTGGAATACTTGTTTTTTTTGCAAATAAAGTTTTATTGGAAACCAAGAGGCAGGATTAGGGTGATCAAATGAGGCAACATGGTACAGTTGTGGGTTCAGACTGTGTCTTTGTTTAACATTTGAAGATTTTGTTCACCACAGATTCTTCCGTTTAAAAAGTATGAACAAATGACTAATCTTGGTTACTGAGCACTCAAATGTGGCACTCCAAATGTGTACCAGACACACCTCACCCTAGTCCGAGCCCTGCAGAGTTCACAATCCATCTTCACTTAATTGTGTTTTGTTTCTTGAGACAGAACTTCACCATATAGTCCCAGGCTGGTCCTCCTGCCTCAGTCTCCCAAGTGCTGGATTTATAGGTACTTATCACATCTGGCCTAACGTCTTCACGTTCTCTTGCATTATAACTTAAGATTACTGAGCTCCTACTATTTTCGGAAACCATCCCACAGATATCGTCACAGTCACTCATTTAATTCCCCATCTGGAATGTAAATTAAGGAGCAGGAAGTCAAAGCGGGCCACCCAGGTCACACAGATAGTGTGGGAGGAAGTTGGGATCTGAACCCAGGCGGCTTGCACCCCAGCTGGGAATCAGCCCCGTTTCATTCTCAGTGGTAGTTTTTTTTTTTCCCCCTCCTCTCCTCCCTTTCTAAATTTATTCTGTCCACTTTCTCAACACATAGTGAATTCTTAATCCAATTTACCCAGCCTTTATGCTGATAAGCTATTTCTACCGTCAGATACAGATGGCTTTATAGGAGACCAGCCAGCTAAGTGCACTGCCTAAGAATGCAATAAAACTTGTTTTTCTAACCAGCTAGATTGGTTTATGTGGTGAGATAAATATTGTACTAAGAGCAATTCCCAGCACACCTCCAGGAAAGAGCTGTGCCCCCACTCTGGCTCTCCGGGATAAGTCACAGCGTGCTTCCCTGACGTTCCCGAGCCAGGGCAGGAGGGAGCAGCCTCCATGCTCATCTACACCCTGATGACTTGTTTTGGCCTGTAGGCACGGATGCCTGGGAACTGCAGCCCAGGGTCCCTCAGTATCTACTGTCTCTGTGAGTGGTTGCCACAGACACTATCTCCTCCTGCTATTCCCACTCCTCCCTGGGTGGAGGAGGTCAGGGGCGATGGGCTCGGCATAGTAATTGTAAGTGGCGCCTTAGGGGCAATTATTATACCTATCATTATCATGCCCACAGCCCCCATCTACTGAGAGCTCCTCAGGATGGAGCACAGCACGCCACTGCTCCTCCCACGCACAGTGCTGCCCATGTGGTTTCTGTGACACCACTCTCAGGACACTGCTCGTCACACTGCTGGGTGCACATTTCCTGGGCCAGACTCTCCAATGTCACAGGTGAAGGGATATCCTTACTCTAATCTGTGCCATATGAGCCCAGGAACCTGACTCATGAACACCTGCTGAGCTTCTCCTTACAGCTCACCTGGAAGGCACTGAGTGATCAAGCCTGCTTTCAAGCACAGAAAACAGGAATCTCGGTGAGGAGAAGTCAACATGTCCACGGTCACATACGGATGTGGGCAGAGCCCGCTGGCCCCAGGTCTGACTCTGAAGCTCAAATTCATAAATTCCTTCACCAAATTTTATCTTGGGTTTTTCATTTCTCCTAAGTCTGACTCTTGTCAAATTCAGTTCCTACATCTAGAAATGTTTTTAAGCTCTATGGGAGGTGCCCCCCAGTGAACCACGTCCCAAGTGACTGACTGGCTGGCTGCAGTTTCTTGGAAAGAACAGCCTAGGATAAGGACTTAAGGACAGGTAATTTATCAGAGAGGCAAACCTAGGAAACATAAGAGAAACAGAGTGACCAAGGCAGGGAACAGGAAAAAGCCGATGCCAAGGTACAACGTCATGGCTGCTTCTAGGAGCATCAAGGGCTCCACTGCCCAAGGACCTCCTAAGTGGATGACATCTCCTAGAGTGAACGCTGCAGATTCCTCTGGTTATGGAAACCATCTCCTACATGCCTAAGGGGTTTGTTCTAACTGCATTAGGGACTGAGCTGTCTCCCCAGAATTCATACTTAAAGCCCAAGCCACAAAGAAACTCTATGGAGATGGGACTTTGAAAGAGCTAATTAAGGTTACGTGAGGCCACAAGGCTACAGTTCTAATCAAACAGGACTGGTGCCCTAGTGAGAAAAGGAAGAGAGACCAGACACACACAGAGCAAAGCCCTGGGAGGACACAGCCAGAGGGAACGCCTGCAAACCAGGAAGCACTTTCCTCAAGAGGCAACCTGCCCCACACCTTGATCTTGGACTTCCAGACTCTGGAACTGTGAGAACATGGCTACTTGCTGTTTGACACACCCTCCTCACCCTCCATAGCCTTCTGTTTGGACAGCCCTAGTCTCCAGGATACCTCAAATCAGGGGTTCTACTCAGAATTGCAGTGAACCTAGGAATGCATCAAACCCCAGTACTTCACCCATCAGAGTTGACTCAGTCAGTGTATAATATAATGCCATTGAAGATTCAAAGCCCATTCCTGGCCCAAGGTGACAGAGTTTCATCTGTTGAACTTTCAGCCTATCCTCAGATGACTAACCTCTCCCATACTTTTCTAAGGCTCTTAGATACGAGTTTCTACCTACCACTTGGCTCCAGCTATCTCCTACATCTGCACTGAGCTTTCTCCTGGCTTTGGCACAGCTGACACCTTCTGGTCCTCAGGACGGTGTGTAATGAAGTACCCTACAGACACAAGTTAAGGGAGAAAGGACTTATTTTAGCTCACAATTTAGGGGATAAAATTATTACTATGAGGAAGGGATGATGACAAGGTTGCCTGGGTCAGTGGCACAGGAATATGAGCTGGCTAGTCACATCACAGCAGCAGACAGGAACCAGAAATGGGGATTATTACTATAACCCTCAAAGGCCCAGCTCTAGCAACCTTCATCAGCCTGGTCCCACCTCCTAAAGATTACAACCCTCAAGGCAGCAGCACCAACTGGGGACCAAGTATTCAAACACATGAAAATTTGGGTCCACATCCCACTGAAACCATAGCACCTTCCTTAGTACTCACTCTAAACTAGGTCTCTTATAAAGCTATGTGATAAGGCAGGCTTTATGCATTTATACATAGCTTATCTTCATCACAACCACCTTGAATTCCCCCAAAGCAGAGATGACGTGTTGTTAACCTCTGTATCCCTCTTCTCTGCATTTAAGATGATGTCTAGCATAAGATGTGCTCAGGGGCTGGAGAGATGGCTTAGTGGTTAAGGCATTTGCCTGCAAAGCCAAAGGATCCTTGTTCAATTCCCCAGGACCCACATAAGCCAGATGCACAAGGGGGCACATGTGTCTGGAGTTTGTTTGCAGTGGCTGGAGGCCCTGGTGTGCCCATTCTCTCCCTCCCCCTTTCTGCTTCTCTGCCTCCTTCTCTAAAATAAATACATAAATAAATAAAAATATTTTTTTAAAAAAAGATGGTTGCTCAGTAAACATGCTGAAAGCAAGGAACGTGTTCTACCATGACGCATAAAACTAGCAAAAAAAAAAAAAAAAACAAAAAACAAAAAGCAGTCATCCTCCTCTGTCTCACCTTAGAGATGAGGAGGTTTCAGGGGGGGTTTGCAGAGAACAACCGAGGCTGCTGGAAAGTGCCAGTGAGCACACGCAGAGATTGCTGCCTCCTTTCCAGATCACATCAAAATGTCAGCAAACGTGCCAAACAAGAAACCCGCCGTTCAGTCGCACCCCAGCAGCAGCTGCAGCAGCTCAGTTCTTCCATGGCGCTCCTGGTCCTCTCCTCTTCCTTTCCAGAAAGATGGCCTCTGAGGTGCCTGTGTCCGAGGTGTCATCAAGGTGTTCAATGACACGAAGGTGTGCAAGTGATCAACACCAGAGGAAGTGGAGAAGCATGAGGAGAATGCTGTGCTCTTCTGCCCGAGGATTAGAAAGCTGTCATGCTGAATAAGGGCAAGGAGGTCCTGCAGGAGGGAAGTCAGGCTGTGGGTGACCCCTACGCCATCGATGTCTAGATGCCGCCAGACATGGACCGCCCATGGCCTCTATGATGCAAGCTAAGAGACCAAGGGGGAGCTCATTGTTTGGGCCACTGAGTGTGCACCCCTGAAGAGCAAAATGATCATTGCCAGCTCCAAGGACAGCATCCAAAAGAAGCTGACTGCGACCAAGCATGAGTTACAAGCAAGCTGCTTTGAGTAGATCAAGGACCGCTGCGCCTTGGTGAGAAGCTAGGCGGCAGTGCGCTCATCTCCGTGGAAGGCAAGCCCCTGTGAGTTGCCTGCCCAGAGCAACTAGCAGCCCCAGGCCTGCCCCTAGGGGTTTCAGGCTGCCTCCCTCCCACCAGACCAGAGGAACTAGGGTATTCTATATGGGGGAGGGCCATTCTGTTACCCCAGGTGCCAGGAGTTGAGAGCGGGTGCAGGGGGCAGAAACGGGCTGGGCTCATTCTGACACCGAGACTCAGTGGCGCCTTCCTATCTGGAGGTGTCAAAACAGTTGCTGTCCCCAATATAAAATGTCAAGGCACCAGAAAGATTTGGGTGAGGCATCAAACATAGAAGGGGAATGCACCATATCTGCAGGCTGAATGGTGAGGCCGCCTGCCCTTTCTGCCCATTGTAATTCCTAGGATTACTCTAGGAAGTGACACACTATACTTCCTGAGGCAGAAAACTGAAAAATTCCCAGGCGGAGAAAGTGACCGATCCAAGAATAAACCTCCAGATGCAGACATCTGTGGAGGGCCATGACAAAATGGCAACAACACACTTACCTTACAATGAAGCCACCAATCTTTCCCTGCCAAACCCATTCTAGGCATGCACACTCAGTTTCATTTATGTACACATCCAGTATTCACACAGACCTAAAACACATGCAAACAACATATATGTACATGTTCCAGCACCTATCCCAAACACATATGCCACGTATTAACCCCTCCAACACATACATACACTACAAATACCTCTAACACAATAGACATACTTCAGACATAGAAAAGTAGCTCAAGCATACTTGACTTTCAGACACCTTTCAAACTCCTATTCCTGGGCTAGAGAGATGGCTTAACGGTTAAGGCGTTTGCCTGCAAAGCCAAAGGATCCCGGTTCGATTCTCCAAGACCCACGTAAGCTAGATGCACAAGGTGGCGGATGTGTCTGGAGTTTGTTTGCAGTGGCTAGAAGCCCTAATGTGCCCATTCTTCCCCCCCCCCCCTTTCTCTGTCTCTCTCTCCCTCTTTCTCTCAAATAAATAAATAAAGTATTTTTTTTTAAACTCCTATCCCTTCAAATATGGATAGGTAACCAAAGATTATCAGATCCAGGGATAAGTCTTCTAAAATGAGACAGCAAAAACCAGAACAAATACACAATGGTGAATATGGGGTGTGGAGGAGGTAAAGGAACTCCAAAGGGAAAAACAGTACAGGAAACAATATGAAATTTCCAAATATAAAAATCATAACCTTAAAAAGATAACACATCCATGAGCCACAAACAGGGTTCAATTAAAATAAACCTTCTGAGGGCTGGAGGGTTGGCTGAGCAGTTAAGGCATTTGCTTGCAAAGGCAAAGGAGCCAGGTTCGATTCCCCAGGACCCACATTAGCCAGATGCACAAGGAGGCGCATGCATCTGGAATTCGTTTGCAGTGGCTGGGGCCCTAGTCTGCCCATTCTCTCTCTCCCTCTCTGTCAAATAAATAAATAAATAAAAATAAATTAAAAAAAAAAACTTCTGAGAAAAAAACAAAAGTACCTAGAAACTTCACAGGTGATAGTAAGAAAAAAAAGGAGTATAAATTAAGAAAAACGACTAAAGGGAACATCATATGGGAAATATAAGAAAATAAATAAAACTAGCGGCTCAAGCTAGAGAATCCAAACAGGTGGCTCAAAGGAGAATACAAAGAAAATAAAGAGAGGAAAGCATCAAGAACCTAAAACAGCAAAGTGCCCCAGACACCTGCAAGGAGTTCCCACGCCCTCCGGATGTGCAGTGAAAGGTGGGGGGATTAAGTAAAGGTTTCATTAAGGCATAACATCAGGTCATTTTAAAACCCTAGTGTGGTGGTTCAATTCAGTTGTCCCTCATAAATGTATGCCTTCTGAATGCTGGGTCCCCAGCTAGTGGGGATTTGGGAACTGGAGTCTCCTGGAGGTGAGGTATTGTTGGGGGCGGGCTTATAGGTGTTACAACCAGTTTCCCCTTGCCAGTGTTTGGCATACTCTCCTGCTACTGTTGTCCACCTGGTGTTGGCCAGGAGGCAATGTCCACCCTCTGCTCATTGCATCCTTTCCCCTTCCATCATGGAGCTTCCTCTTGAGTCTGTAAGCCTTTCCTCCTACAAGCTGCTCTTGGTCAGATGTTTTCTGACTGCAACACCTAATGATGCAGAGAAGAGTTTAAGATAAGGACTTTCTGAGAGGCAAATATATACAACAAGCTACCTGCAAAAAATGAGCAATTATCATGAGGCGCCTCCACACTAAACCCAACACCCCAAAGAAAACAGAGTAAAACCTTAAATTTTCTAGCAATAATTACATGCAGACTAGAACTATATACCTAAATTATTAATCAAGCATAAAAACAAAATGCCTCTGCATTTCACACATACAAAATCTTGACATTTTCGCATTCCACATATCCTTTCTTAGTGAGCAGCTAAAGAAAGGGTGCTGTGAAAAATAAATGAGCCATGAGAACTGCCCAGAGATGAATCACAGGAGAACAGGAAAGCCTTCTTGTACACATGGAAATGTAACTGGGCAGCTATCCTACAGGATGGCCAGTCTCAATTGGCACAGAAGGAAGGCCCCTTCAGAAATAAAGCTAACAGCTGATCTACATTTTTCATAAAAAAAGACTCATGTAGTTTTATTCGTGTTTAAGGGGAAAAAAAAAACCCTGAAGGCAAAGTTGCAAAAAACATTCAAACTAAAATCAATAATCAAAGCAATGAAGGTCTATAAAGGAAAAGTTAACTGCAGTACACTCCATTCCATGGCTCAGCACTGGACAATATATACATGACAAACAACCTAAAGGAAAAGTTAACTACAGTACACTCCACTCAGTGGTTCAGCAGTGAGCAATATATACATGACAAAAACAACTTAAAGGAAAAGTTAACTACTGTACACTCCTCTCCATGGCTCAGCATTGGACAATATATACATATCAGAACAACTTAAAGGAAAAGTTAACTACAGTACACTCCACTCCATGGCTCAGCAGTGAACAATATACACATAACAAAGACAACTTAAAGGAAAAGTTAACTACAGTACACTCCACTCCATGGCTCAGCAGTGAACAATATACACATAACAAAAACAACTTAAAGGAAAAGTTAACTACAGTACACTCCACTCCATGGCTCAGCAGTGAACAATATACACATGACAAAAACAACTTAAAGGAAAAGTTAACTACAGTACACACCACTCCATGGCTCATCATTGGACAATATATACATGACAAAAACAACTTAAAGGAAAAGTTAACTACAGTACACTCCACTCCATGGCTCATCATTGGACAATATATACATGACAAAAACAACTTAAAGGAAAAGTTAACTACAGTACACTCTACTCCATGGCTCAGCATTGGACATTATATACATGACAAAAACAACTTAAAGGAAAAGTTAACTACAGTACACTCCACTCCATGGCTCATCATTGGACAATATATACATGACAAAAACAACTTAAAGGAAAAGTTAACTACAGTACACTCCACTCCATGGCTCAGCAGTGAACAACATATGTGTAACAAAACAACTTGAATACAGAATAGCAATTTGACTAAAAATGTGAAGTAATGACAATGGAAAACGTAGAACAGAAAAGCTCATGTATGAGTTTGTGTCTGTGTGGAAGGGTATATACAAAAGCAGACTTATCCACTTCCACCTTAAGAAAACAACAAATAACTAATAACAACACCAGGAACAGCAATTTAAGCTCTGCTGTCTTTAGCATCTGTGCAAACAATTGGACCCCTAAGACCTAAACCTACTAATGCTCAAGTCCCTCCTAAAAAGTGTGTACAGTATGCATATAATCCACATGTATCCTCTTGTAGACTTTAAAGCATCATCCCTAGATTACTACTTATCACACCAAATAGAATGTAGGGTTATGAAGAAGTTACTAGATTAGTTATTTAGGGGATAACAGCAAGAACAAAAGTTTAAATTGTTCAATTCAGGTGTAGGTTTCCTCATGTGTGTGCATGCATATGTAGGTGCTCGTGTGCAGTTATGATTGTGGAGGACAACTTCAGTATCAGCCCCAGGAACACTGTTCAAGTTCTTGGGACAGGGTCTCTCATTGGCCTGGAGCTTACCAGTTATACTAGACTACATGGCCAGTGAGACCCAGGGAGCCTTTTTCTCTCTAGAGCTTGGATTACTAGTGTGCACCACCACACCCAGAATTTTTATATAGGTTCTGGTGACTGCTCAGACCCTCATGCTTAAAAAGCAAGCACATCACTGACTGAAATCTCTCTCTGAGCTCAAGTATAGTTTTGACTTGAATATTTTCTTGAATATTTCTCATCCATAGACAGGAAGATTGGACTGCACATTTTTTTACAAATGTTAAATAACATATCAGAAATAGAAAAAAGTATCGAATGTTATTTGCCTTTGGCTAAGTAAACCCATGAATAGGAGAGTAATTTTGGTATACATTTATTAATATTTAAAATTAAAATAATGTAAATCAAGCCACTAAGGAGTTGACAAGTGAGGAAATACCATGACAGGAATGTGGAAAGCTAGACCTGATTCCATAGACAAGCATTACTTTGAAGAAAATGAGCATGGATTATTCTAAGTAGATCATATAGGGTTCAAGACCATGAAGACTTGAGGTCCATATTTCCATGACTTCTCACCATCACACCCTGAGAACAGCTAGGATTTAAGGGGGGGCTTACTGCAGAAAGAGCATAACTCTAAGCAGCTGGGTTAATCTGATATCAACTCCTGAATGAGAAAAAGATTCTGCATAATTTTTCTTATTTTCAAGTAAGGAAACCAAGGCTCAAACAGGATAAATAACTGACCCAAGGTCAGTATGATTCTCTCTTGCCCCTAAAGAAAAAGAGAATAAGAAAAAGAAAAAGAAGAAGAAGAAACAACTTGTACATTTGTATTGTTGTTGTGTTTGTTTTGCTATTCTAAAAGATAGATGGTCCAAAGCAAGCAGT
Source organism: Dipus sagitta (assembly GCA_036346955.1). Lineage (NCBI taxonomy): Eukaryota > Metazoa > Chordata > Mammalia > Rodentia > Dipodidae > Dipus > Dipus sagitta. The sequence continues at coordinate 38,936,974 of CM070787.1, read as the reverse complement.
GTTAAACCTGAGGAAAACTCGAAGCACTAATCTGGCTTCAACTGGGGTAGAATGAGGCCACCGTGGGATGGGACGGAGGTGGCATGCAGATGTGTTGAAATAACACAAAGCCAAGGCCACTTAAAGCCAGGCACAAACCTGTCCAGTCACTGGGAGAAATTGCCAAGCTTGAAACATTTATAAATCACCCCAAACTAATCAGCCATTTAAGGACAATCCCATAAAAAAATAAAAGGGACTACAGCAGGCTGCTCTTGAGAGATAAATGGCTTTGTAGCCTCATCTGGGGTATGCAAATTTGAGGATATCAGCAGGCATTTTCTGAATGATAAGTTGGTTTGTTTCTGAGGGGACAGCTCACTGAGAAGCCAGAGGCAGCTTTGAGGTGAGCTACGTGTTCAAGCAGTTTCGGAATTATGGTTCCAAGATACACTTGTTCTGTGGGAGTCAAGTAGGTTGGTGATGGGACAAGGCACACTTGAGAACCAGCTAACTGTAAAAGCCAGTGCACACAGGTGCTTCCCTCCATCCCAGAGCCTCTTAGATTTCTCTCTCACCACCAACATCCCTGTATGGGGCGGAGAGGAGCCACAACCTAGGGATGGCTACAATTGTCACTGAATGGTGTCCAGAGAACTGGCACCTAGCAGGGCACATGATGAGCCTCAAAAAGATAGGACCACGCATCCACCCCAACCCGGGAACATGACTTTACCAGAAAAAGTCCACTCTTGGTGGCTGGGGAGAAGGTGCAGGTGTTAAAGGCGAGTGCTTGCAAAGCCTAACTGCTAGGGTTCAATTCCCCAGTACCCTCATAAAGCCATACACAGTGGCACATGTATCTGCAGTCTGTTTGTGGCAACTGAAGGCCCTGGCATACCCATTCTCTCTCTCTTTCTCTCTCTCTCTCCTCTGTCCTCTCTTCTCTCTTCTATTTCTCTCTGCTTGCAAATAATAAAAATGTTGTTAAAAAAAATAAGGCAAGTGACATGGGCACAGTGGCACATGCTTGGGGAAAAATAAATAAATAAATAAAGCAAGATCCTAACCCCTGCCTGGTGAGCTGGCCATGTCAATCAAGAGGAAGGAAGGATATAAAACTGTATCCCAATTCCAGGCCAGAGCAAAGAAGAATGTCATCACCGCCAGCTCATCCCGGGCTTACTAACCAGTTTCTAGTTCCGTCACTGGCCCCACACTCCCTTGGTTCCCTCAGTATGACTGCAGATCTGAGAAAACATTCCAAAATGGGGTCCCACTGCCTTTCCTATGCATTCATCCTGCAAAGAATACCAACATGAGCCATAGGTTGTGTTTATGTGCTGGCAAGAGTGTTCCCAGGGTTAACAGGATAAGCCCATGTCCCCTCACTAGCCATTACCTCATCACCAGCCATGAGCCCGAGATGACCAGCTGGTTTCACAGGTAGGTTACAGGGAACAAATGAATGGAGATTGAGATGGGGCTGACCCCGCTGGATATTTCTTCCACAAAACATGCCAAGAAGTTTCAGGCTTTACACAGTGATTCACAATATGAAGTATGCAGGTGAGGTTTCCCCCAGAGGACATTAGACAATGTCCTGTAACGTGCTGATGTCACTACGGTGAGGCTGGAGGGTGAGCAGGAGGTGATGCTGGCACTGAGCCCAGAATGCTCCTAAATTCCCCAGCACACATAAGAAAGTCCACAGCAGAGAATAATTCTCAGGGATGAGACACAGCTCAGTGGGTATAGTGTTCACATAGCATGCATGAAGCCCTGGTTGTTCTGTCCCCTTGATGGTGGCACACATCTGTGATCTTGGCACTGAGGAGGTAGGTATAGGAGGGTCTGAAGTTCAAAGTCATTCTCTGACACGTAGCAAGTTTGGGGCCATCCTGGGCTACATGAGAGCCTGAATCCAACAAAAGAATAATACTCATCATGCTATATGCTAGCTATCCAAGCCCAAGAAACCTGCTGTAGGAAAATGGAATCCCTTACAGAAACACAAGAAGCCAGTGGGAAAGTAGGAGAGGGTGTGGGGCAAAAACCACGTGACTCTGTTCCACAAATGACTGAAATTGCCAGGCTGTCTTCTCAGCAAATAGCTACTGGGGACCTGGCGGCTGGCTGATCAGACCCACGGGACCAACTGTGAGACTGAGCTCAGGCTGACCAGCCCCCACCCCAGACACACAAGGGAGTGGCCAAGAGCAAAGGGTGACCTTGGCAATGGGTGCTCCAGCCCAAGCACCAGCTGCCTCTTTCAGACCAATCCCCACCACCCCCCCACAAGTCAGGTTTGAGAAACAGCAGTTGGATTGAGAGGATGGCAAGTAGAAAATGCTGAGTGACATTTGGTTGGGGTCAGCTGTCTGGTATAAACCATGTCCCCACACTTGTGAAATGAGGTTATTCTTCCATTCCAGTGCTGAAATGACGAGCACACACACACAGAGCGTCACACAGGGGTCCTTGTGCTTGGCAGACAAGCTCTTCATCTCCTACTACACTATCTCCACAGCCCACTGTGTTCCTGATCTCAGCTTTGAAACTAGGTCAGAAGCAGACAATTCAAGAGTCTCCTGTGCCTTATTTTCCTGTGGCATCTCACTGAAGTTGAACATAACCTCTCATGATATAGACAGCAAGCATCTTGGACTTATTGCAAATATTCTTACACTTCATCTCACTCTACAGCTGTAATTTCTATACCAAAATATTGCTTACATAAATTCCTAATTTGAAATTAGTTATTAGGGCTGGGGAGGCAGCTTGGCAGGTAACAGCACTCACTGCACAAGCATGAGGACCTGTCTTCAATCTCCAGCAGCCACCTAAAAACCCGGCATGACCATGCCTACCTGTAACCCCAGTGCTACAGGGGTCAGAGACAGCGGAATCACTGGGTGGAGCTCGCTGGTCAGCCATTCTCCTCTGACCTCCACGCACATGTGCACAGGGAATGTGTATCTGCACATCTGTACTATACCACACAAACCCACAACAAAACAGAAAAAAAAAATTAAAGAAATTAGCTATTAGGTCAGCCACTAGCAATGGGGTTTGCACACACTGCTGAAGAACCACTGTCACTACTGCATTTAGATGTTTTTAAGCCTTTTGGTAATTATTAATATCATTGCTTTCCTTGGGAATCCTAGTTTAATTATGTTCTTCCAGCTTTGGAAAATAATAGAAAGCTCAAGATTGTATATGTTCTGTTGCACTAACAAAACTGTGGTTAACAGTGGTGGTCCAATTAGATAGTAAGAGAGATGAAACATTCCCATTGCCTGGTGATGTTGTAACTGCTATAAGGTCCACACAAGGCATTACTCATGAGTCTGCAGGGATGCTGGCGTAATAAACCTACCGCATTGCTGGCTCTGTAAAATATACCACATACATTGTGTACGGTAAATAATGCTTACCAACGAAAATAAACAACTGTGTTTACATATTTACTGTACTCATCATGACTACAGAGTGTATTCCTTCTAGTCATCCGTATTGAAACAGAAAAACTAACTTTAAAATAGTCTTGAGCAGGTCCTTCAGGAATGTCCCAGAAGAGGCATTGTCATCATAAGAGATGACAGCTACGTGTGTGTCACTGCCCTGAAAACCTTCCAGTGGGACAGGATGTGGAGGTGGAAGACAGTGATGTCAACCATCTTCACCCTGTCTGTATTAACAACAACAACAACAACAAAAAAAAAAAAAAAACATGTGCCTTTTCAAAGCCAATTAAGCTTCTATTAAAAAAGTTAAAAAAAACACATACAATAGGATATAATGATAATATCTTGTACATGGACACAATGTATTTGTTTTAAGCTAAGTGCTATAAGAGTCAAAAGGTTAAAAAAAAAAATCAAAAGCTTACCGAGTATACATGTTACAAAAAGCTAAGGTTGTTGAAGAAAAATGCTTTAATAAATCTAGTATAGCTCATGTGTTTGGTGTCTATAAAGCCTACAGGGGGTATAATAATTTCTTGAGTCTTCATACATGCACACCTCTCACTGACCCAGCTAGAGCACCTTTGAGTATTCCAGCTCCCTCTACAGGTGTCCAATGCATGCAAGCCATTTTTATCCCTTATCTTTTTACTGAATCTTCTCTATCTTTGGGGATATAACTACTTATGATTGGGCTACAATCATCTGTAGAATCCAATACAGGGCTGTGTGCCCAGCTTCCCAGCCTAGAGACAGCACACTGCAACACATAAACTACATGTATAGCAAGCCAGCCCATCTCGGTTTGTACCAGGACACTCCAGGAGAAATCACCTCACAGTGCATTTCTCACAAGTATCCCCATGCGTAAGTGACGTGTGACTGTTTAAGGTGCACACTGTGATATCATGACATACCCTGGAAACTGATTAGCACCCTCAAGCTACTTAGCATATTCGTCCCCTCAGTTGCTTGCTCAGGGGTCAGAGGTGAAACCTAGTGTCAAAGCAAATTTCAAGTATACATTACATCATCATTAACCATAGATCTCCAGTGTAGAACCTGAAAGAGATTGCGCTTCTAAGCTGAATGCATGAAAAAGACTAGGGCTTGTAGTGGAGGAAATGAGGGGGCATTGATGGAAAGCTCCAAACCGGGGCTGGGAGCAACGGTTGAGATGGGAAAAGCACTTGCTATGCAAGCTTGAGGACCTGAGTTTGGATCTTCAGAACCCATGTAAAAGCCAGACCTGGGCGTCCGAGCCTGCAGTCCCAGCACTCCTACAGTGACATGGGAGGCAGAGGCAGGAGAATTCCTGGAAACTCACGGGCCAGCTAGCCTGGCATACACAGCCATGAACTACAAAGAGACCCTGCCGCAAACGAGGGACTGACACCAGAGGTTGTCCTCTTACCTGTCAGCGCAAACCTACACTCAGGCACAAACCTGCAAGTGGGGACGAACTGCAGAGACCAACCACACAGTTACATAATGAATTTTAAACAGTGCCCAACAAGGTAGCCTATTTGCACTAAATGGCCAATGGGGGGTGACGTAAGATTGAATCCCCCACCCAGTCATCCAGAGGGGGATTTCCTCCACGCCAGGGCAATGCCCAGGACTCACTCACCTTTGAACCCTTCACACCAGTGCAGTGCCTTGTACACAGCACAAGTTAGATAAACAGTCCTAGATAAAATGTCCATCCCACCTTCTCTAGTAGGGCACAGTGACTTTGTGTTACCAAAGTATACAATACTGTATTCTATACACAGATCTAACTGGTGAGAGGGAGTAGGCAATTAAGGTGACAGGGCCCCTAAAAGTGAAGAGGCAGGCAGGATGGTCTGCACTTGCTAGAATTCTTTTCTCTTACCTACACCTGTTTTTCCACAAGCAACCTAGGCCCCTCCTGGGAAGGGAGGTCTTTGATATAAACATTGTGGTTGGTCAAGTTCAGCATCCAGAACTTGCTGACAGGGCTAACCACATCCAGATACAGCCCCTAGCCCTAACCAACCAGTGGTCCCTCTGGTTCACCTGAGCTGGAAGACAAGGCCCACCACCATAAGGTTATAAATACCTTTGCAAGGGGAGGGCATGCTCTCTGAGCTGCCTGACCACTTGGGAACTTCTAGCTGTCAATGAGTTTCCCCTCAGCTTGGCCTATTGAGAAGAGGGGAGGTCCCCCAGCCCTTACCCTCCATGTGGGCTCCATATTATTCTCCAGCTCCCCACGTGGCAGGAGCTTTTTGAACTTTCTTTTCTCTTTTTTCTTTCCACAGTTTTCCAAGGCCCTCCACGTGGGATCTCTAGACACATGGATGCCTTTCCTTGGCTCTGTGCTTCCCTGAATAAATATAATAATTTAATAATTATTCTTTCCAGTCTGTTTTATTCAATTCTCTGATTAAAATTAGGAACAAACCTAGAGTTTGGGGTTCAAGGACTTTCCTGGGCCCCGAGCACCCCACTACACTGGGATGTCTTCGCCAGTATTGCACTTGAATGACAACGAATAGGGCTGGAGGAGAGATGACTCAGCAGTCAAGAAACAATCACTCTGTCCCCTCTCTCAGCCCCAGGCCCACTGTGTCCCCATCAGCATGTCAGACAACATCGACTGTCTCACCTACAACAAGACCCAAGCAGAGCTTCCATATCTGTGCTAGAGATGTACGGTGGGATCTATTTTTGAAACCTAAGCCAAGGCCTCCACCTAGAAGCTGCAGGTATGACCACAGGAGTGCCGACTTTCCAAGTGGCTCTGCTGAGCTTCCTCCAGCAAGCATGTGAACGGCCACTACCCACAGCTGCTGCGTTACAAATGTCTTCATACCCACTGTAGTTTCTACCCAATCTTTGTCTCCCGGGAAGCAAAAACAACCAAGGAAAAGGTCTGACGACCAACCAGATCCCCATATGTGCTTCCTGGAGAGAAGGGTTTTTGAGAGAAGCAATCGGAACTCAGAAGTCCCATTACTATTTGCAGCAGACAGAAAGGAATGGTCCTGAACTGAAAGCGCTCTGCTAGATCTTATTTTAGCATTACTATGATGGGCTAAGAATATACCCAAAGCATGAGACTAATTAATGTGAATCATAACCTCAGCTGTGCTTGCCTCTTGGTAGCCTTCACTGCCTGCACCAAAAATATAGGTTTTCTGCACAATAAACACTTTTTATAACACCAGGAAGGCCACTGCTGGGATGTTATCAGCCTGTCTGAGCTCCTGTTTCCTACTACACGACGGGGGAGGGGAGCAGGGAAGGGCAAAAGCAAAGAGTGCTTATATCATAATAATGGCACCTCCCAAGGTGTCCTTTTGCTTACAGCTTTAGACACCTCAGCTGAGAACATGTGCCTGTGAACAGCTGTGATTTCCTTGCATTCAGCCATCTGCACTCATGTATTTTTAATGGACCATTTTGGAGCTGGCAACCTACAAATGAAAGTTAGGCTAGGTTTTGAGTTCTGGTCAACAATATTCAAGTCAAGTCCTGGGTCAGTTTTCTTGACCCGTTTGCACCACCAGCAAGTCACTATCAAAAAGGATCCTGCAAGACAAAGAGAGAGACACACACAAAATCTGGCATCTGGCAGAAGTGGTCCTGACAGTAGAGGCTTGGCCCACTTGACTTGATTTGGACTTATTTTGATTCCATGTGAATTTTCTGCGCTGGTGGCTCATGTGGATTTTTGGATACTGTAGCATGTTAATCAGGGTCACGTGGTGGTGGCGAGTCCATGTCACTATATAAAGATGCAAAATGATACACAAAAGCAAAGAGTCATGAGGGAGCTACCGTCATGATGAAGAAGGCGGCATGTGGGCTGGAGAGATGGCTTAGCGGTTAAGCGCTTGCCTGTGAAGCCTAAGGACCCAGTTCGAGGCTCGATTCCCCAGGACCCACGTTAGCCAGATGCACAAGGGGGCGCACACGTCTGGAGTTTGTTTGCAGAGGCTGGAGGCCCTGGTGTGTGCCCATTCTCTCTCTCTCGGCCTCATTCTCTCTCTGTCACTCTCAAATAAATAAATAAAACAGAAAAACTTTAAAAAAAGAAGGCGGCATGTATATAACTTATATTCTGCTGGTCATGACTTAGTGGATGGAACTGTTCATCAAAATGACTTCCAAACATAGGTTTTCTCTATAGATTATCTTATTAATGGTGTATAGATCACATTTCTGTCCAGAAGCATTACCACTTTGAGCATTTTATGCAAAGGTAAGTTGTTGTTTTTTTTAATTAAGGCAGGGGACTGGCAGGATATCTCAGTAAGTATAGTACTTGACTCACAAGCATGAGGACCTGAGTTCAATCCCCAGAACCCATGTAAAAATGCTGGGCATGTAGCATGTGCCTGTGATCCCAGCTCTGGAAGGGCAGACTCAGGCAGATCCCTGGAGCTCACTGAACAGGCAGTCGAGCCTAAGTGGTAAGCTCTAGGCTAATTAGAGGCCCTGTCTCAAAAAAGGTAATAGCACCCCTGAAGAATGGCACCCAAGGTTGTCCTCGGGCTTCCACAAGCACATGTTTGCATGTACCCACAAACACACACACACACACACACACACACACACAAGTAAATAATTTTTCAAAACTAGAAATAAAAATTAAGGCAATTTTAATGAGAAAAAATAACCAAGTCTTGCTGTCTTATTAGAATTGAGCTATCCTACAATTAAAGATGCTACAAGTGATATGGGGTGAAGCACAGTTGATAGATTGCTTTCCTAGCATGTGTAGAGTCCTGAGTTCCAGTCTCATGAGGAGAGGGAGGAGGAAGAGGAAAAAGAGGGAGGAGGAAGAGGAGAAAGAGGGAGGAGGAAGAGAAAAAAGAGGGGGAGGAAGAGGAGAAAGAGGGGGAGGAAGGGGAGAATGGCGGGGTGGGGGAAGGAGGAGTGCAGCATCAGCAGCTAGACGGAAGGTTTGTTTCCATGCTGGGTGCTGTTTAACGTCAGTCTATGTCATAAGGGAATCTAAATACGACTTAAGCACAAAGGTGACTGTGTTTCTTCTGCTAAAACCACACAAAGAAATAAATAGAAACCAACATTTATTTGAGGCAATTTTATTCTTTCTCAATCTGTCACCAGTGATTCAAAAAATTATCTGTTGTCTCCCAGTCTCCTTTTTCATAGGATCACAGCACCTAGAGTTTAATTGGACCTGGAAAACCCCAGATCATCATACTATGAACACGTGCACATTCGTGGACAGGCAAACAAGGCACAAAGGCTCCTTGCCATGCCCCAAGTCTCCTCCAAACACCCTTCAACATTCTGTCTTCCCAGAAGAATGACCCTCACCAAACAAGTATCTCCGTTATTTTTTTTAACGGCTCCTTGAAATCATTCCATGAACAAAAAAGAGAAGAGTGAGATAGTTTAATCTTTCATTGACACCCATTCAACCAATTCAGCATTTGTGGGAGACTGGATGTCCCCTTTTTTAATTTCATCAGGCCAAAATTGTTATAAAATGTCCTCTGTGAGAGAATATTCCACTTTAATCATGATTTCTTTTAAGGAAAAGAAACGTAAACATGTCAACATGACACCAGCACACCACAATGTGTCTTCCTAATACAATAATAGTCGTCGGTTTATGAAGCATTCGATGAAACAGCCAAAGGAGAAATGAGATCATTTGGCTCAGGCCGCGGAGTGTAATAGATCTCCCCTCGGTTAGGATAGCTGGGAATGGGCCACAGTGATTAATGACAGGCTCGATGGTGTAAAACCGGCTTAATGTAAGAGGGCAATATGGCATGCAAACCAAACTAAAACAATCATAAATATTTTAGGCACCTTATAAAGATTTAAGAATCTTTATTCCACATATAAATCCTTCCAGGAGTATGAGCAAAAACGCAGAGTCCAGAGGTCTGGCAGCCTGAATGCACATGGCGGACCAGGGCAGTGGGCTTGCTTTCTATCTGCATTTTCCTGTGATGATTAAACCAAATTAGTTGGCTAACTGTTTCCAAAATGAGGCGAAACTCCCCAGTGCCAATCCTTTTACAGCTTCGTCAGCACTTACAGCTCAAAGAAATCCGATCTCCAACGCTTTCTAACGAGGAGTTGGGCCCAGAGAGGTCCCCTTGGTAGTTTTATGTCACATTTCAAGTCCTCTGCGCTGATGCCCACAGAAGAGCAGCCCTGGGCCAGGTGGAGAGATTGCCTCACGTGCAGAATCCCAAGTCCCTCCCCCCAGACCTACTGAGCCACAGGTGATCTGCATGTACCTCAATGTGGGAAACCCCCGGTGACCCCACCTCTTTACTCTCACGTCTGATTTTTATTCCTATCCCCCAACTCCAGATGGCTCCAAGAATGTAATTAAAATGAAGCTGGTTTGCTGTGGAGAAGCTGTGGGATCATACTTAGATTCTTGTAACTCTACTGCTATAATGTAATGCTGAGTGGCATTAAAGGCCTGGTCTCTAGGGTGGAGCTAATAAGGGGTGGAAGCTATAGGAGGTGGGACTACCGATGTTATGTGACTTCTGAGGCTGAGTAATAAAGGCTTCTATCTGGTCCTCTATCACTTCAGTCAGGCTGGGGAAGCCAGCATCTATGCAGGAAGAACATTTAAGCGCTCCTGTGGGGAAGTCAGTGCACAGAGGCACTGAGGCCTTCAGCAACAGCTGGCCCTGACTTGCAGTTGAGTGGGTGCTACCATCACAGTCTCTCAACGTACCCGAGCTGAAAGTTTGGTGCCACCCTCTATTGGGAGGTGGTAGAACCTTTAGGAGGTGGAGCCTAGAGCAAGGAAGCTGGGTTATTGGAAGCACATCTCTGCAGGGGGTGTGGGACACTGGCTGCTGCTTCCTCTCTCTCTGTTTGCTCCCTGGCTCATGGCGGAAGCAGTGTTGCTAAACAGGAGTTCCTGCCATGAGGTACCGCCTCACGAGAGACCAAACCCGATGGCACTGGTCATGGACTGCAGCCTCCAAAATGATAAGCCAAAAGAAACAGTTTTGAAGTTATTTATCCCCGGAATTTTATCATTATGATAGAAAACTAACACACCCAATCTCAGTTTTTAATTTAAAAACAACAGGGAATAAAGTAAGAAGAACCAATGGAACGACAAAATTAGATGTTTTGAAAACTCACAGACAGATACCTGCTACATAGAGTTGAATCGATGATTAAAATTTTGAGCACTGGGCTGAAGAGATGGCTTAGTGGTTAAGTGCTTGCCGGTGAAGCCTAAGGACCCTGGTTCGAGACTCAATGCCCCAGGACCCATGTTAGCCATCTGCACAAGGGGGCGCATGCATCTGGAGTTCGTTTGCAGTGGCTGGAGGCCCTGGTGCATCCATTCTCTCTCTCTCTCTCTCTCTCTCTCTCTCTCTCTCTCTCTCTCTGTGTGTGTGTGTGTGTCTGTTGCTCTCAAATAAATAAATAAATAAACAAAAAAAATTTTGAGTGCTTAATAATGCACTCATGGGAACAATGTTACTTTGGCAAAATTGTTATTAAGAAGTCTTTTTTCTGTTTCTTTATCAAGTTAATGGGATTGACTCGTGACACAAAGATGTTCAGAAACTGGAATAAGAAAGAAATAAGAGAAGTACTATTGTGGATAGTTATCTTTTCCTGTATTTCAAATTACCCCCCAAACTGAGCAACTTAAGCAAGCATTTATGTTACAATTTCTGTGGTTTAGGAATGGGAGAGGAGCTCAGTGAGGAGGTTCTGGCCCAGGGTCACTTTTGAGGTTCAGTTCAAAGTATGTGCCTGGACTGTCATTATCTGAAAGCTCCAATGGAAAAGACAGTTCCTGTCCAAAACAGCTCCCACCCTGGAACGGGAAGACCCTGTCCAAATGGTTCCCTTAAACGGCGCTGGAGAGCCTCTGCCCCTCCCCCTCTGTGAGCAACTCTGCAGCTGCTGTGGGATCCCCACAACATGACTGCTGGCTGCCTTCATGGCAAGTGGTCCGAAAGGAAGAGAACGGCAACCCATATTATCTTAATAGCTTAATCTCAGAGGTTTTCACCAGAGATCTTCTCAGAGAAGTACCGGTGTTTATGTTGCCTTAATCCTCCTCAGACCCCCTAAGTCCTCGCAAAAAAAGAAACCAATATTCAATTACAGACTGATAAAACACTACCTTAAAGCAGCTCTCCCTTCAGCCAAATTGTTGTCCCTAATTCCATACTGTTTAGAGACACTGAAACCCACAGAGCAATGTCTAAAATACAGCAATGTCTAAAATAGCTCCTAAGTGTCAGGAACGAATTCAAAGATTGGTTAATTCTCCAGATAAGCCTGAAAAACACTCTTCTCCATCCTCAATACAATACAATCATCCAGCTCGAATCCTGTTGAGCCTCCCAAGTGCCAGTTACACACATTTCTGGAAAGCCCTTGATTAGACGGGGCATTCAGTAGTAACTCTAGAACCCTCTCCATACCCTTTATTATTGAGTTCCTCACATACTTGGCAAATTAGATACTTGTACCTCTCTCTTTTATCTCTCTCTCTAAGAAGGATCCTGGTATGTTGCCAAGGCTGGTCTCAAATGTGTAGTCCTCCTGCCTCAGCCTCAGCCTCACAAATGCCAGAACTACAGGCATGTTCTACAGTACCTGGATAGTCACTCACTCTCATTCATTTTCATTCACGTGCACATTCTCTCTCTCTCCAGAGATTGAACCCAAGGCCTCATGAATGCTGGGCAAGCACCTACCACTGACCTATATCCCCAGCCTTTTTGTATTTTTTAATTGAGATCATTTCATTAAGTTGCTCAGGATGATCTTAAACATGTTTGTAGCCCAAATAGTAGGTCTTGAACTTGTGATCCTCCTGCCCCAGTTTCCCTAATGGCTGGGATTATAGGTGTATACCACCAGACTAAATCTCTGACTCTTTCTCTTACTCAACTGCAAAAGTCTAAGATGGTGAGACTATGCCTAATTTTGCTTAACATTATATATATATATATATATATGTATGTATGTATAGAGAGAGAGAGCGCGTGCGCGCAGCCTGGCACACAGTAGGCCCTCTATTAACATCCACTGAGTGAATTATACATTCATTCAATAAACACTATTGATATCATACTGTGTGTTGAACAGAGTTCCAGGCACAGTAGACATAGTCATGAACAAAACCAATCAAACTCCACCTGTCATGGAATATTCATTAGAAAATGGGACATGAAGATTAATCTCTGGTTGTCAGCTTGACAAGATTTATTATCACCATGGAAACAAATCTTTGACCATGTCTGTGAGAGATTTTCTATATTAGATTAGATTACATTAGTTGAGGTGGTAGAACCCACCATAACTGTGGGCAACATCACCTTATGGACCAGGTTCCTGGCCTATATAAAAAGGAGAAAGCTAGCCAAGTGTAGTGAACACCTTCTCATTGCTGGCCTAGACTACCTGGCCAAAAGCAGCTGATGGTAAGAAAGGGTTTATTTTGGTTTATAGACTCAAGGGGAAAATCCATGATGGCAGGGGAAAACATATTGTGAGCACAGGCCGGACATTGCATCCTGGCCAACATCAGGTGGACAACAGCAAGAGGAGAACATTCCAATCCAGCACTGGAAAGCTAGGGGTAATAGACCATCAAGGCCCACCCCCAGAAACAACACACCTCCTCCAGCATAGCTCCACCCAAATTTCCATCAACTGGGAACCAAGCTTTCAAAACACTGGTGTCTACAGGGGACACCTAACCCAAACCACCACACAGCCTTCAGCACATGTTGCCCTTTCTATGCCCCCCCCCGCTAATGTGACACCAGCTTCCTGCTGTGCCATGCTTTCTCCTCCATGATGGACTAACCCTCAACACTATACTGAAAATCAGCCCTTTGCTTCCTGAAGCTGGCTTTTTTTTGTTGTTGTTGTTCTGGTATTTTTGTCCCAGCAATGAGAAAGTGACTAATACCTGGGCAGACAAAAACAAAAACAAACAACAACAACAAAAAAAAAAAAAAACAAAGTCAAAGATCCAACATGAGAGGAGATGGCAAAGTACTTGGAAGAAAATTAGCTGGAAGATGGGATGGTGGCATGGGTGGGGGATTATTTAAGAGAATATCATCTCTTTCAAAAGGTGATATTTGAGCAAAGTCGTAGATAAGGAGACAAACCATGAAGACACCTATGGGAAGAGTGTCCCGAAGGTGGTAGTAGCTGATGCACAGGCTAAGATGGGAGTTTGTTTAGCAAGACCAATGAATTATAAGAGGAGCCATAGGCTTGAGGGAGGTGGAGAAAGGTGGGTGTCAGAGTCAGGGCAGTACACGGGGAAACCAAATCATAACAGCCCTGCAGTCACTGCGTATAGCGTCTGAACAGGGGTCTGCAGATCTCATGCAGGTGCTAGAAAGAGCTATCTGGTCACTCTGGGAAGAGGAGACTATAGGATAAGGGTGGATTCATGGACTATAGTTGAAATTCAGTTTGCTCTGTTAGATACTGAGAAAGAACAGAGAGAGCTGGCATTTTAAGTGAACAAGAGCCATCAGTCCTGATAGCAGCAACAACCTCCTCTTGATAGTCACATGTTCTTCACATGTTGAAATAAATCTCCCACTCCTTCAAAAGACCCTGCAAGGGAGGAGCATTTATTCACAGGCCATGCTGTGACAAATGCCCTCCAATTTCCTGGCACCCACTCACAGTTATCGACAGCATTCAATGACAAATGGAGGTCCCTGTGGTTAAACAACTTGCTTACCATCAAGGTCAAGGTAAGTGACAGAGCTGGGATTTGAACCCAGGCAGCCTGACTCCAGACTTCATTTTCCTCCATTAGAGTCTGTGGTCTCCGAGCAGACAAACAAAGCAAGCCAAGGACATGTAAAGCCCTGTCGAGATGATGAAGCCGAGTGCCGCAGTCAGATTTGCATCGCTGGAAGAAATCACCCAACCAAGAGCAGCTGTGGGAAAAAAGGTTTATTTTGGCTTACAGGCTCAAGGGGAAGCTCCATGATGGCAGGAGAAACAATGGCATGAGTAGAAGGTGGACAATAGCAACAGGAGAGTTGCCAAACACTGGCAAGGGGGAGCTGGGTATAATACCCATAAGCCCGCCCCCAACAATACACTGCCTCCAGGAGGCGTTAATTCTCAAATCTCCATCAGCTAGGGAACCTAGAATTCAGAACACCTATGTTTATGGGAGACACCTGAATCAAACCACCACACCAAGTTTCATGATGCTGAGGATGGTTGTAAAAGCAGCAATAGGTCAGCTGGAGAGATGGCCTAATGGTTGAGGTGCTTGCCTGTGAAGCCTGAGGACCCAGGTTCAATTCCCCAGTATCCACATAAGCCAGCTGGTGCATGCATCTGGAGTTTGTATGCAGTGACTGGAGGCCCTGGTACCCATTCTCTCTATCTCTCTGGCTCTCTCTCAAACAAATAAAAAAAAAAAAGATTTAATGCAGCAATAGGCTTTAATGTTCAAAGGACTCTGTTAGCCCAAGGATATTATTTGTAGTCTTCCCAGCTGTATACTCCCTGATGATAAAAACCATTATTCCCTGCCCCCCACCACCTCCTACAAGTTGCTGTGTCTTATTTATCTCATTCTCCACATAAACAGAAGATACCTTTTTCTTCTGGAAGTTTAAATAAACCATTCCAGGCTTCATTTCCCTCCCCATTGGCTCTATCCTTTCAAGGCGGTTGTGATAGAATCCTCTCACCCCAAAGATGGCAAATGCCTTGTATAGTTCCTTCTCTTATGTCTATAAGCAGACATCACTAATTGATACCAAGGTTCTCTGCCTATCCTACTTTAAAATCTCAGACATTACCAGTGGTTCAAAGTTACATCCATATGTCATCTCTGAAGTTATAGTACTCCCCATGGCCTTGGGATGGTCAGTGGGATTTCAAAGAACATCACTCAGGCATGGCCTTCGAAATATCCATCATTACCGGGGGTGGAATGGTCTAAGTAAGGCCAGAGGAAGAGATTGAGTAAAAGAAGGGTCGAGGGAGCGTTAATCAAAATTCAAGATATTGTGAATAAGCCATATGATTACCTACTTTTTCAGATAATGGCATACCCAGAAGCCATAGACTGTTACTAGAAAATTTTCAGTGCCAGGGATATGATACCTTCCAGTGAGTTGTTGGCCAGGGAGGTCCCTAATGCCCCCAAAACATTACAGGCTACTGCCAAGGTTCTCGTTTTCCCACCAGAAATAGATGATAAGACCCTACTGCTGAAGAGTCTACTTGCCTGGGCTGAAAGATCACTGAGAAATCAAGCCGGGGCTGACCTGAAAACCCTCTCTCTGTACACCACCTGACAGAAAGATGGAGAAAGCTGCACTGCATGCAGCCCCTATGGGAGACAGAAGCCATCAGTGGTGAAAGCAGTGAGCACTGCAAGCCCCAAGTTTGGCCAGCCACGCCAAAAGACTGAATGGGTGCAATGGTGGCATGTCTGCTCTGGGGGAAACCAACTCTATCTAATTGGACTGGAGGCCTGCTCTATGGGAAGGAATACATGTTTTGTATAGAAAGCCTATGGTGGGTGTGGTCATGAGCCTTAGGAATGTAACACCTGCTCTTGTCTGGCTAAATGCATACATTATGCTCACCTAACCGCTCTGTATGCATTTTACTTAATGTTCATATCCACATATTAATGCTACTCTCAGTTTTGGTTAGAGAAGCTTCTATTTTCAGATGGCAATGACCCAAAAGTCACCCTCGTGCTGAAAAGTGACAAAGGAGTGTCCAGCACTGAAACGTCTCTATCATACCCTTCAAGGCTCAGAGTCCACTGCGGAAGAGGTGGCGGAAAAAATGTAAGAGCCAAAGGGAGGGTAAGACTGCTTACAATGCTATTGTCCAGACAGAAATTGGCCTTGATATCCATGACCTCGCAATGCCTAATACTACTTACACAAGACCCTCATGATAGGAAGAAAAGATGATGACATCAAAATAAAAGAGACTAATGGAGAGAAGGAGGGGATATGATAGAGAGTGTATTTGTGAAGGAGAAAGTGGGGGAGGGGAGAGAATTATCATGGTTTATTGTCTATAAGTATGGAAGCTGTCAATAAAAAAAATGACAAAAAAAAAGAGCCAGGTGTGGTGGCACATGCCTTTAATCCCAGCACTTGGGAGGCGGATCGCTGTGAGTGAAAGGCCAGCCTGAAACTACATAGTGAATTCTAGGTCAGCCTGGGCTAGAGTGAGACCCTACCTCAAAAAACCAAAATAACAAAAATAAATAAAAAAGAAATACCCATCAGTGTTTTTAGTTTAGTCATTGTAAAGCAGGCAGATGTCTGGGAAGAGGCATGCATGGTAAGGGCCCTGGAGGCACTGCTATGCCTGGAAAGGGAAGGACAGCACTGGCTGGGGATGGGGGGAACTCCCTTTCCATAATAATCCAGGAGAAAGAGGAAGATGAGCAGACTGAGGAAATGGCACTAGAAATGGAGAAGGTCTTGCAGTGGTTTTTCTCAAGCTGCAGGTCACAAAATCAATTTGCTGGGTCATGCCCACTATTTCTTAAAAATGAAGTAATAAAATAGAACAGAATAAGTAAGTATGGCTCAGTGGAACTCGTTGCAGTTCTCTCTAGTGAACATGTGCACTGAGCTGTGGTGTAAAAGGTTTATTTTACTACGAGTCATAGTCTGTGGTAGACAGAATACTACACCCCCACCAACATGTCCACATCCTGGTCCCCTGAACCTGTTCATGCTGCATTACATAGGAAAAGAGACTTTGCAGAGCAAATTAAGGTTAGGAAAACAGCCAGTGTTTAAGAATATTCGTTTGGTTTACAGAGCCAGTGATTTCAGATGTGGGGGTCTGCCTGCCTACCACACAGGACTTCTGACCCCATAACCATGGGACAGTGAACAAGGAGCATCTCTAAGGATGTGACCATTTGTTATGGGAGCAAGAGAAAAATGGAACAGGGCCAAACTGGGGGGGGGGGCTTCTGGCACAGCTCAGATCTAGAACCTGAAGCTGTGCTCTCTCCGGTTCCTGGCACAGCTCAGATCTAGAACCTGAAGCTGTGCTCTCTGCAGTTCCTGGTGCAGCTCAGATCTAGAACCTGAAGCTGTGCTCTCTCTCCAGCTCCTGGCGCAGCTCAGACCTAGAACCTGAAGCTGTGCTCTGTCTCCAGTTCCTGGCACAGCTCAGACCTAGAACCTGAAGCTGTGCTCTGTCTCCAGTTCCTGGCGCAGCTCAGACCTAGAACCTGAAGCTGTGCTCTGTCTCCAGTTCCTGGCGCAGCTCAGACCTAGAACCTGAAGCTGTGCTCTGTCTCCAGTTCCTGGCGCAACTCAGATCTAGAACTGGAAGCTGTGCTCTGTCTCCAGTTCCTGACACAGCTCAGATCTAGAACCTGAACCTGTGCTGAAGTGGCACAGCTGAGCTAAGACCGAAGCCGGCTCCTGCTTTCAGTTCTCCTGCCACTCATGACCTTGGGTGAATTTCCCAATATTTGCTCTTACATAAAATCAGGTATATCCCTACCATCATGGACTATCCTCTGGAACTATAAACTGAAATAAAGTGTTCCTTCCTTTTAAAAAATTCAGGTATAGTGGAGACAACTTCTTAGGGTTCAGAAAAACTATTATGACTTGATTTAGTAAAAAAGCAAACTTGCTCAATTTTAGCTTTCTGAAAACTTGAGATACCACCTCCATCATTTCGCTCAGGAAAAGAACTAATAAGGTATTATAAAATAAGCCCAGGGGTTAGCGAAATGGTTCAGTAGGTAAGGACTTACCACACAGGACTAGGACCTGAGCTCAGTTCTTCCACACCCACTTTTAAGTGCAAGACATGGCGGTGCTCACCTGTAACCCCAGCACTTGGGAGATGGAGAGGGGAGTTCCTGAGACTAGCTAGTCTAACCCAGTCAAGGAGCTCTGGGTTCAGTGAGAGACCCTGCCTCAAAAAAAATAAGGTAGAGGGGTATGGAGTGACGGCTTCCTACATAAGCACAAGGGACTGAAGGGGGTAGAGACCACTGAGCTTGGTTCCCTAGAACCCACATAAGTAGCTATTTACGTGGCCAGGAATGTCTGTAACCCCAGTCCTGTGGGAAACAAAGACCAGAGAATTGCTGAGGCTTGTGAAAACACCAAAGCTCCAGAACCAGGGAAGAGACTCCATGTCAAGTAAACACATGGAGAGGCTATGAATGAAACCTGACATTCTCCTCTGGCCTCTGCACATAGACAGGGTGTCACATCTGCACCCATGTGTGTGTGCAACACACACATACCACATCACACAAATGCTAAACACATAAAAAAGGTAGAAGACAACTGAGAAAGAAATTCAGTATCACCCTCTGGCCTCCATGCAGACATGAATTCAGCCACACATGCACCCACACACATAAAAGCATGCATACATACACAAAAACACCACACAAAAAATAAGGGCCATAAAACTCTATACTTAATTATTGCTAAAAGATGAAAGATGATGAGGAAAACATTAGTTCTCTTCCTCCAAACCTTTCCTTTCCTTGGAAGCAGAGCCTCAAACTTTAGCAGGGACACACATGGCTGTTCAGAATGAAGAGAGAAGCCAGGCGTGGTGGCACACGCCTTTAATCCCAGCACTCGGGAGGCAGAGGTAGGTGGATCGCCATGAGTTTGAGGCCACCCTGAGATTACATAGTGAATTTCAGGTCAGCCTGGGCTAGAGTGAGACCCTACCTCAAAAAACCAAAAAAAAAAAAAAAAAAAAAAAAAAAAAAGAAAAAGAAAAAAACAGAATGAAGAGAGCCTCTCCGTGCCTCTTTATCATCCTCGTGTATCCATGACTAAGCACTAGCCTATTGTATGGAAGCAGAAGTGTTACCTGCAGCTTCTAGAAAATCTATTTAAGAAGCTAGAGGCCAACTCTTGTACCACCTCATTTTCTGCTGAGAGATGACCTTTTCGTTTCTTTCCTCCTTTAATCTTCCTTTCTGACAGGCATGTGGCAAGAAGTCACATAGCCCCTTTAGACTATAAGGGAAAGCATTGCAGGGCATCAAAACAGGTCCACTGTGTAGGAGAAAAGTGTTAATGATCAATCCAGTGTCCCAGGTGGTGACATTGTGTCTTGGGCTTACCTGCCTCTCCCCGCCCCCCCACCACGCCCTGTACCTGCCTCTCCGCTACTCACTATATGCACATCTGTCTCCTGGATCAGCCATCAGGAAAAATAATCTAAGATAGCATCTCTGTATGGATTCAGAAGGGAAATTATTTTGTGGTCTACACAGATTTTGTTTTTCATGCACTCCAAATGTGTTAGGTCACAAAACTCAATAAAAGAGGATTAGTTTCAAGGTGAACACTGGAAAAATCCATTAGCGGTCCTGGGACATTTGCCTTCTCTAAACAGTGACTAAAGAAATTAAGAGTGGCCAGAAATCCAAGCCAGTCTCTTCTCTCCAGAGAAACTAGACTGTACGTAGGACAAGAAGCTCCCAGTGCTATTATCCCAAGCAGAACTTTGAGCCTTTGTTAAACAGCAGTTTTCTTGGAACTGAAACATTTTCTCCTGGAGAGGGGGAGTCATGAGACTCAAGAAACTAAGGCATGTACAAGGTTCAGGAATCTCGGACACCTGTAACACTCATCAGCCTCTCCCCAACATTAAATAAGCAATAAATATTGCCTGATCAGTGGCATCTCTTCAGCTGAACTGCCCGTGCATCAGACAGGCAGCTCCATGGATATAACTTGATGAGGTCACTGGTGCTGAGGTCGAGCTTCCCTGTGGTGCTGTTGCCTTTGAGTGCCATTCTTAACAAGAAACACAGAACAGGATAGTATTGCTTGAGGGAGATACTCCTCTCCTATAAGTAACCTGAATAAATTCACTGGCTCAGCAAACTCACCTTGGGGGAGGAGTCTCTCACCTATGTTCCTGTAAGACACCCTAACTTTAAAACTATTTTATTTATTTATTTAATAGAGAGCGAAAGAGGCAGGTAGAGAGAGAGAATGAGTGTGTCAGGGTCTCTAGCCAATGTAAACTAACTCCAGACACATGCCCCACCTTGTGCATCTGGTTTATGTGGGTACTGAGGAGTTGAACCTAGATCCTTGGACTTCACAGGCACATACCTTAGTCACTAAGCCATCTCTCCAGCCTGTAAACCTGACTTTAACTCACTGGTTTGCCAAACTTGACGTGGGTGGAGTCATCTCTTTGGTCGATTACTAAGGCCCTATCTGGAATGAGTAGACATCTGTTCACATCTCCTCAGGAAAAGTCACACAACACTGGTTCACCTTACAACTCCAAGGAGCCAATGGAAGTTATAAAATGAACTGTTCCTTCCTGACAGAAATTGTAAACAAATCATAATTTAAAACAAATTCTCAAAAAAATCACTATATGAACTTCAAAGAAGAATGTTTATTGTTTAGATTCATTGCCTGACTTGGCCCTACCTGTATAGCCAGAACTCAAGTGCTATTCTCCCTGTCTTGTGGATGCAGCAGGTGTGAGGTACAAACCAGCTTCCATAAGGTCAGACGGACAGACTCCAGCAGAGCTAAGATGGAGTTCAAGGTCTGTCAGATGCCACAGCCTAGAGCAGAGGTTCTATATAAAAACTAATGCAAGAAAAGCTGAGCCACGCATGGTGGTGTGAGTTTGAGGCCAGCCTGGGCTACAGAATGAATTCCAGGTCAGGCTGGACTAGAGTGAGATCCTTCTTCAAACAAAATAAAGAAGAGCTGGTTTGCCCCTCAGAACCCCTCTTCCCTCACACAGGATGACCCACATATTTTGCCCTCTTTTAGGTGTGAACTTAAAAAGTAACAAGATTTGAAATGTATGCCATTGGCTTCTTACCCAATAGATTGCTGATATTATCATTCCCACATGGAATCGTAGAAATTAAAACAGTCCACATTCTTTTGTATTGAGTATTTGTGGTGGTTTGATTCAGGTGCCCACCATAAACTTAGGTGTTCTTTTAAAATTAAATAAATAATTAAAAAATCTTAGGTGTTCTGAATGCCAGGATCCCAACGGATGGAGATTTGGGAATTAATGCCTCCTGCAGGCAGTGTATTGTTGGGGGTGGACTTATGGGTGTTATAGCCAGTTTCCCCTTGCCAGTGTTTGGCACACTCTCCTGTTGCTATTTCCCACCTTATGTTGGCCAGGGGGTGATGTCCACCCTCTGCTCATGCCATTGTTTTCCGCTGCCATCATGAAGCTTCCCCTCGAGTCTGTAAGCTAAAATCAACTCCCCACCTCCACAAGCTGCTCTTGATTGGGTGATTTCTCCAAGCAATGTGAACCTGACTGCAACAGTATTGAAAAGCCCATATAAAGGATGAAGAGGTGACGGCTGAGTAGAAAAGTCATTACCACACAAGTATGAAGACCTGAGTTTGGAGCCCCAGGTAAAGGCACCCAAGTAGAAGGCTGGACATTATGGCAAGCATTTGTGATCCCAACTATGCCTATAGGGCAGAAGGGAGACATAGACAAGAAACTCCAATGGCAGCTTGGGGGCCTGATAGCCTGGGCAATGCAGTGGTGAGCAACATGAGACCCTGCCTCAGAGGAGGTGGATGGTGACGACCAACATCAAAAGGCTGACCTCCAATTTCCACAAATTCATATAGCACACACACACACCGTACAAAAGAGTACATATGTATTTCATACTTAGAACACATTTTTATTCTGACTTGTCCCATTTCAAATGCCCAATATACATATAGCTAGTGGGTTCTCCATTTGAGCATTTGCCTAGAGAATAATCAAAATTGTTACCTACCTTTTTTTGTTTTATTTACATATGAGTCCCAAGAGGTTTTGAATTTCATATACTTAAATATGATAAAGTGGGGCAAGGGAGATGGATTAGTGGTTAAGGTGCCTGCCTGCAAAGGCAAAGGACCCAGGTTCAATTCCCCAGGACCTATGTAAGTCATCAGATGCACAAGGTGGTGTGTGTGTCTGGGTTCATTTTCAGCCGCTAAAGGCCAATCTCTATCTGCCACTCTCTCAAATAAATAAAAAAATTAAAATATTTTTTAAAAGTGTCAAAGGAATAGAGAGATGGCTCAGCACGTAAGAGTATTTACCACAAGCATGAGGGCCTGAGAGGACCTCAGGTCAACTCTCTAGAACCCACATAGACAGATGGGCATGGTCACACATGCCCAGAACCTCAGTCCTGTAAAGAGCCGAGACTGGAGGATCACTGGGGCTCATGACAATTACAACTCTGCTTTCACAGGGAGACCCTGTCTCAGGGAAATAGACACAAAAGTGATAGAGAAAAGACTTGATATTCTCCACGGGCCCCCACGTGTGTGCTACAAACATATGCATCTACACTTACATGTGCACATATCACATGCATACACATGCACCACCACAATACTACATATAAAAAATATTTAACATTATTTATTTGCAATCACAGAGATAGAAAAGAGAAACAGACTTGGAGAATGGATACACCAGAGCCTCCAGACACTGCAAACGAACTCCAGATGCATGTTCCACTTTATGCATCTAGCTTTACTTGGGTACTGGGGAAATGAACTCGAGTCACTAGGCTCTGAAGGCAAGTGTCTTAACCGCTGAGCCATCTCTCCAGCCTGAGAAAATATTTAAATATACAAATAGGTCCTAAAGGGTTTTCTGTCCTTATTTTTGTGTACCAGTGAAATTAGGATAAGTCATGCAAGCCCAGATATCAAGTTAGTAGCTTGTAATCCAGAAATATTTCCCCTTCAAGTAACATGCATGGTCAACTGACTGTCACACTGTCATTTGTCATTGAGTCTTAGGCAGATGATACAAAGATATTATGAAGAAATGAGAGTGATAATAGAGAAATACATACATATCTCAAAGAATCTGCTAGGAAATGGCATGCTTGACCAATAAAGTAAACATTGCAAGTCACATGGTCAGCATGATGCCTTGGAGGATGGAGTGGGAAAGAATATATTGTTCTCCTGCACAGGGACAACAATTATTTTGGATGACAATCCAACCTGCCAATCAGTGGGAAGACTGAAGGAAAAAATACTAAAATCTATCATTCCCAAAAGGATACTTTAAGACCACAAGAGCCTGATCCAATTAGTTTGTGAAACAGAACTTTCAAGGGATAATTCTGTGCTATTAAAAAAAAATGCAGATACTTCCTCAGATTGTGTCACAAATCAGCACATCCCTTATCCCAACAGTAAGATCTATCACACCATTGTAGACCAATTTGTTTTTCAGTTAGCATACAGATTTTTAGGTATCATTCATTCTGGAATTTTCAAATACCGTTTTAATTTTCCTTTATGTGGTGCATCTGAGAAAATCTTGGATTCATTATTGGCTAATCTAATCCTACAAGTGTTAAAGGACTAAGGCATTGTGAGTAAACAAGGCATAGCATATTAACGAGGAGGAGCCAGGGCATCAGAAAATCTGACATCTCACGTGAACATGACATTAAAGAAGAAAAACGATGTGGGTATCTATAAACGTGCAAGAAAAGCATGTGGATACATATCCAATCCTAACAGAATTACTAAAAATAAAAAAGATACAGAGGAGAGAACTTTTGTCTGTTTTCTCATCTCCCCAGACCCTGGTGACCTTTCCCCCGGTGACCATACTTCTCAGCTTTGCCCCTCTCCCCACTCCCACATTGTGAGGTGGCCATGTCTTTGAAGATGCATGTAACACGATGTGTGTCAAGTAACTGTGATTCTTTCCTCTCCCTTTCTTCTTTTCCTGCCCTTTCTTTGCCTCCCCTCCCCTCTCCTTTCCTTCTATTATATATGCCTTCCTCTCTATCCTCCATTCCTTTCCTCCCTTCCCCTTCCTTTCTCTCTCTTCCTTCTCAAGTTGGCCAGGGGGACCTGGAACTCACTCACACGCAGTGCACGCTGCAACTCAACTCTGGCTTATGTGTGTGGGCTGCCATGCCCAACAGTGGCCATATCTGCTGGTGACTTACAGAGATTTGCATTGCCAGTTTTATTTATATTTCCATGTTATTTGGTCCTGCATGTAATATATCATTCTTTACTATTTTCACCATAAGAAAAAAATAAGTCGTAAATATGGAGCTTGGCTTGCAGAGCCCCCGAGACAATTCTAGGGTAGCTTTTCCCTCCCAGTATGGCAGACGCCCTTCCCTTCCCCCATGTACTCCTGGGTGCTGGAACACTGGCTCCTAGACTATCATGGTCTGCTTAAAATGTTCTTTAAAAACTATGAGATTGTGAGACTGAACCACCTTAAATTCCCCCAAAGGATCCAAGCTCACCCAGAGGAGTTGCCCCACGAGCCTAGCAGCAGAGTGAAAAACTACCCGTTCATTCCCAAGCAAGTGACTACAGCCGTGAGCATGAATTACACCAATAACTCTGGACACTCATTTCTCTTAGCAGATGGGTTGCCAAGCTGAAAACTTCCAGTTACAGTTCAATAAAGCCTCATGAAATGATAAGGTATATTTCCTCTCCAGAAAAAAAAAAAAATATGAGGGAAGTCTGACCGAAAGTCACCATGCCTTGTATAGCCCCAGGACACCGGTGGAACTTTATTAATCTTTAGATTAATATTTGGCCACCTTATAAGAAAAAGTGGCTACCCTGGGTCTCTCAAGCAAACTTATTAGATCTTTACAGAGGGAAAAAAAATACATTTTAAATAAATAAATATCTGAACATATAAATGCCACAAGCCCAAAGCCCCACAATTCACAACAATTTTATTGCCCTTTTTTACTGCTCCCAATATCACAGAAGTTTACAATTAATAGTCACCAAGATGAAAAAAGAAAAAAGATAAAGAAAATGTTTATTGCTTTAGAAACACTGGCACTACCCTCTCTCGGTTCTTTAACGATCCTCCTCTCTTGCTATCAGCAAGCAAAGAAGGCCGAATAAAACATGTCCTTAATGTGGATGCCACACATTTCAGCTGATAAGCTGATGTGTGGCAGGAGGCGAAGGCTTTCGGCAGGGGCTGGCGGGAGGGGCACCCACTCAGTTCCCTACAGCAATTACCGCCTATGACAGACAGCGTAAATTTCACATCCCTCTGAGCAGGATAACGAATGCACCAGGGGGCATCTGATTTTGAATTAAGATGACCAAGATGCCAAGGGGGAAAGGGTATCTGAAACTGCAGAAAGACACTCAACCTTGAGAGTCGTGCATTCTTTCTTCTGTCCCTTGGTATGCTCATTTCAGACACACCTACAGGACATCCAGCTAGCTACTCATTTAATAAATACATACCAGGAATGGAGAACACTCCCAGGAAAAAAATATTTTTTTAAATCCAATCTTCATATGGCTTAAAAATAGTACATGTTCTAATCTTGCTGCACACCAGAATTGTCCAGGTCACTGGATCATGGTAGAACCACGGCTAACTTTGAAAGTCATACACGCTGCTGCAGCGTTGTTTCCAACTCAGGAAACTAGCAAGCTTTTGCATGTGTCAAAATGATGTTTTGTGAGATTTTTGTAAATTTTCTCCCTGTAGTCCTTTAACCACCCAGGTTGAGATGCAACATTCAGTGTGAAAGAAAAAGGCAGTATGCCTCCAGTCAGTGAAATCAGAGAGAGAGAGAGAGAGAGAGAGAGAGAGAGATGAGGACATTAGAGGCGGCTGAGGACAGAGCAGGGAGAAGACTGAGGACTCAAAGCCCTCTCCGTCCTTTAGTCCCCCTCCCTATACCCTAAGGGAGGAAAATGTTAGAAGCATCTGGGCTGGCAGCACACCTCAGAGGTCACCCAGAGGTGTCTAGCTAGGGAGAGAGCAAGGATGAGGGTCTGAGGCTGTGCTCTAGTGCCCCTCTCCTCTGGGCATGCTCATATATGCAACACCCCCTCCTCGGGACTCCAAGAGGAAGCTGCGGATGTCCCGGGGTTCCAGAGAGGCCGAGTGGACAGAAGCAGCAGTCAAGTCTGCAGGCAACTGCCACTGGGTATCGCTGTGGACTGCAAAGAGCCAACAGCGACAGTCACAAGGCAGCATGTACCAGAAGGACAGCCAGGATCACCACGGCCATGCCACAGCCAAGACGTTCCAGGTGTGGAGGTCATCATTGGCTAGAGGTGCCTCCCACCCAGCGGCTCCAAAGGACAGTGTTATCTTATGAATAGCCATTTGAAACTGGAAAATCCCAGTTACCTGCTCTGAGCAAGTCAATTCCTTTCCTTGATGAAGCAAGAATGCATGAAGATGACAACTTCCTCCCTAATAGAATCCTCATTTTCAGTGGGGAACACTGCCAAACAATTGAAATGCTGGATTTCCTAACCTTCCCTGCCGCTAGGTATGGCTGTGTAAGTTTTCACCCAGAGGATAAACAGTGTGACTCAGAAATTGAAAGGCACTGGCAGTCAGGGCTGGGAGATAGTGCAGTGGGTAGAGTACTCGTAGTACAATAATGAGGACCTGATCCTGGGTCCACAGAACACATGTAGGAACAGGACATGGTGGCATACCCCTGAAATCCCAGCACTGGGGAGGAGGAGACAGGCAGGTCCCTAGAATTTACTGTCCAGTCATTCTAGCTGAATTGGTGAGCTCTAGGTTCAGGGAGAGTCATTATCTCAAAAAAAAAGGGGGGGGGGGGAAACAGCAGTTGAGAAAGACACACAAAATTGAGTTCTGTGCTTTGCACACACCTGCACACAATTCACCCACACACGTAAACAGACATGTACAGTATCGAGATTTACAATAAATAAGTAAATAAAGGCTGAAGAGATGGCTTAGCAGCTAAGGCATTTGTCTGCAAATCCAAAGGATCCTGGTTTGACTCTCCAGGACCCAGGTAAGCCATATGCACAAGGGGGCACATGCATCTGGAGTTCATCTGCAGTGGCTGGAGGCCCTGATGTACCCATTCCCCCCTTCTCAAATAAATGAAACAAAAATTAAAAAATAAATAAATAAAAGCCTTGATTCTGGCCATAGCATTTGGAACTCCAGCAAACACTTTGGACCACAAACCAGTGATCACATTCCAGGAGGAAGAATAAATGACTAGAAGACAGGATCCCTGATGGAGCTTCACTGCCATCATATCTTCCCTGAGCCCCCACTTCCAGATATAACTCAAAAGAGAAGCTCATTTAAGTTTGTCCAAATCTCTAACATTTTGGTGTTATTACAGTATACAGGTGAAGTGGTCTTTGTGGGGGTTTTGTTTGTTTTGTTTGGAGACAGGGTTTATGTAGCCTGGGCTAGACTCAGATTTGAGATCCTCCTGCCACAACCTCCCAAATGTTGGAATCACAGGTGTGCAGCTCCAAGTCTGGCTTAGAATAATCCCATTAAGGCAGCTGTGAGCAAATAAGAAATCAATAGTAACAAGTGAAGATAATTTTTGTACCCTGATATGATGTATTAAATATATAGGTATGGGCTGGAGAGATGGCTTAGCAGTTAAGGCACTTGCCTGCGAAGCCTAAGGATCCATGTTTGATTCTCCAGGTCTCACATAAGCCAGATGCACAAGGTGGCGCATGCATCTGGAGTTCATTTGCAGTGGCTAGAGGCTGTGGCACACCCATTCTCTCTCTCTAATAAATAAATAAAAATAAAATAAAATATTTAAATATATAGGTATGATATATACCCTCTGCTACACATGTTTACCTTTTTATATGCCATAATACGTTGAGAGTAGTTATGTGTAACTATAGTAAGGGCCAAAATCTACATTTAAAATAACAATTTTAGGGCTGGGAGATCACTTGAAAGTGCTTGTCTTTCAAGCCTGAAGGCCTGAGTTTGACATCCAGAACCCATGCACGCCAGAGTACCCATGTCTCTCTGTGTACTCCCAGCACTAGGGAGGCAGGGACACAAGGACCCCTGGAGCTCACTAACTAGCCAATTTAGTCTAATTGGGAAGCTCCAAGTCATGAGAGAACCTGCCTCACAGCTGGAAGATATACCTAAGGATGCCTCTGGCCTCCACATACACACACAACTTTCAACTAGGTAGGCAATTTGAAAGACAAACTCACTTGAACATATTGCCTTAGTAGTGAAAAACTATTCAATACCCATTAAAATAAAAGAGAAACATAATTCAGTGTTCAACATTTCTGTAAGGGCGTGAACAAGAACTTAGAGTGCTGGTCAGTGAAATCATGTTTGCCACGCATGCACAAAGTCCTGGATTCGATCCCTATCACTGCAAAAAGAAAATCCTATATAGATGTGAGCTCAGATGGTTTCAAGCAGACCATGAAAAGTCTTTAACCAATCTGAAGACATTTCTCTGCCTATCCTAGAAAGGAAGCTGCCTTCTGGCTTTTAACATGCAAGTATGAAAAGGTTTCCAAGGAGTTTCAATCATACTGCATTTTGACACTTTTGTATATTTCAGTCAGACACATATCTCATTCTTTAGAATTTACCCAGGCCTTTCACAACTCAAGAAAATGTGCATAGTAGAGAGTAGTTTAACGGTTAGCAAAACAAGAGCTACTCCCTCTCCACCCCAGAGCTACCAAATCAAATGGGAGCTGAGATATTGCTGGTTATATGGAATTATTTATGTTCCATGGAGAATAAAGGATCTAAGGTGAGGGTTTTTTTATCTTAATGATAAATATGAACAGACTGTAAAGCTGCCTGTTAGCTAGCATAGACAATCGTATTAAAGAGAAACCTTGTAAATTTCAAAAGCCTACAAACAAGATGTAGAAAATTGCCTGTGTTTATGGAGCCATTTATCAAAAGACTTCCTTCCCTGAGTGTTAGAAACTTACATGTGTGCTCATATGGCAAGCATTCATATGGAGCCTAAAATGAAACAAAATCTTGCTTTTTAGGAAAAAGAAAAATCACATCAGCTTTGCCCATTAAGAGAGAGTTAAAATGGGTGAGATCCAAGACTCTATTATTAAATGACTTCCAAGAACATCAAAACCTCATCATTTACCCAGGAAAGAAAAGAAAGCAAGAGAAAAAAAAAAATGAACTGATCAGACCTGAAAAAATGCTGAGCCATTACTTTGCAGTGTTGCATTAAAAATACATCTGTGTTCAGATCCTGAGCCTTATTCCCGCTCCTACCAGAACAGCAGATTTTAGTGGGTAAGTCGCAGTACCCTGGAGTTCAAAGTTAGGCTGGAAGAAAGCCCTTAGCCTGTTGTGTGCATTGGTAGAATAATAATTAAGGACTCGAAGAAAAGCAAGATGGCCCAATAACCCAACCCAACATCCCATGCTGCCACCCATGTCCTAATGCTATCTACATGGATATTCTGCACCCACAAACCAAGGCTCTAAATGGTTATATATTCACTAAATCCTTCTACAATGGCATCTAGAACAGTACATCAAAGTCCTCCGAAAATATCTGCTGTACAAGCAAAGAACAAGGGAACAAATTGTAAGCCCCTTTAGAAACTACCTGGGAAGCGACATGTCAGAGAAGTGACATGAGTTTCAGGAAGACATCACAGTCCTCAGCGTGACAGAAACTACTGACATTTAAAGCCTCCGCTCTGGGACGGGAGAGATGGCTCAGAGGATAAAGCACTTGGAACTCAAGCATGAGGACCAGAGCTCACGTCCCCAGCAGCCTGCCTGTAATGTGAGCACTTGGGAAGCAAAAACGGGCAAGTGGACTAGCTAGACTAGCCAAATAGGTGAGCTCCGGGTTCGAGTGAGAGATCCTGCTTCAGTAAGTAAGGTGAAGAGCAACCACAGAAGACACACAGGAATAACCTTTGCAGGAAAATAAATGTAACTGGACAGAGATGATTGTGTTAAATGACATAATCCAGACTCCAAAATATAAACATCACATTTCCTTATATGCATGGAAACTAGACATATCTACACGTATAGTATTTCATATATATATGATATGAAGGTAGAAAGGGAGGTTTATGAGGTAAGAAGAGGAGTCTCACAATGGAGAAAAGAAAGTAATGGGTAACATGAGCCAAGTATAATGATATACAAGTATGAAAATGTCATAAGGAAAGCTATCATGTTGAATGTAATTCAGTCAGTAGGTTGCTTGTTATGCAAATATGAGGACCTGAGTTAGATCCCTAGAATCCACGTAAAAATGCCAGGCATGGTAGTGGGCACCTGAAGCCCCAGAGCTGGGGAAGTAGAGAAAGGAGGCTACTTGGCGCCCCCTGGCCAGCCAGTCTAGCCTAATTGGCTAGCTCCAGGCCAATGAAAGATCCTATCTCAAAAAAAGGTGGATGGCACTGAGAGCAACAACACCCGTGCTTGTCCTCTGAACTCTCCACACACAAGCACACATGCATGCAAACACACACGTGTGCCCACAAATATGCATAAAATGCATAAAACTCAGCAGCATATTGCTGATAAAGTAATGTCCAACCAAAAATCATCCACTGTATTGAATAAGGATTTTCTCTAAAACTGAAAGTCACATGTAAACTTTCAGAGGGATTAGAGAGATAGCTTAGTAGTTAAAGGCACTTGCTTGCAAAGCCTGTGGCCTGGGCTTGGTTCTCCAGCACGCACACATAAAACCAGATGCTCAAAGGGGGCACGTGTGTCTAGAGTTTAACCTAGCATGCCCCTCTTCTTGCTCAAATAAATACTTCTTTTAAAAGAAAGAAAAAGGGCTGGGGAGAGGCTCAGCAGTGAAAATTGCAGAGGGCCTCCTATGGAATCAACATGACCTCCAAAAGTAGATGCACCGGAACTCTTATCCTTAAATTCTTATGTTGGCGATGCTTGTAGGTGGGGTCTTTGGATGATAATCAGTGTTAAACAAGTCCTGACAACATGACCATGGTGTGATTGTAGCTTTAAGAGGAGAGGAAGAGAGACCCAGTTAGCATGCTGGCTATTTTTGCCATGTGTTGCAGTTAGCTTTCCACTGCTGGGACAAAACACCTGACCAAAAGCAGCAGAGGGAAGGAAGGGTTTATTTCAACCTACAGTTTGGAGGGAAAGTTTCATCGTGGTGGAGAAAGCATGACAGAGCAGAGCACAGCAACAGCGGGCTGGGAGCAGCAAGAGTGAGCTGGCTCATGTATCTGGTCAGGGAGGAGGAAAGTCTAAGTGCTGGGCTTGGAGCCTAAGCTAATAAACCTCAAGGCCCGCCCCAGTGACACACCTCCTCCAGCAAGGCTCCACCTCTCAAATTGCCGCCAGCTGAGAATTCATCTTCTCTGTATCATTCCAATTTTATTATATGTGCTGCCGAAGCAAGCACCAGCTGAGGATTAAGTATGAGGCTTAATCACAAACACATGAGGCTGTGGGGAACCCTTTCCAATCAAGCTACTGCACCATGTGATATGTTCCGGCATGTTCTCCACCATGTCATAACACAGCATGAAGGCGATCACAAGATAGGGCTCATTAATTGTAAACTTCTCAGACTCCAGAGATTTAAAGGAAAAAAAGTTTATAAATCACCCATTCTCAGGTATTCTATTATAGTAACTCAAGGTGACCTAAGCCAAAACCATATGAGACTAATGGCTAAGAGGTAGATGAGTTTTGCAGTCCAAGAGGACTGGGTTTATAATCCTCACTACCAGAGCATGAGCTGTGGGTATATAACCTAACTTCTCTCAGCCTTGGCTTCTGTTGGAGTCATCATCTCTCATTGCTGGGAAAAAGCACCTAACCAAAAGCAGCTGATGGTAAGAAAGATTTTATTTTGGCTTAAAGTCTTAAGAGAAAGCTTCATGATGGCAAGGAAAATCATGGCATGAGCAAAGACTGGCCATCACTTTTGCCAAAGCAGGTGGAAAACAGAAGCAAAACAATGAGCTAAACTGTCACAAGGAGACCCTAAGGATGACACCTCCTCCAACAAGGGCCCACCTCCCAAGTTGCCATCAGCTGGGGACCAAGTGTTCAGAACACATGAGTTTGGGGAACATCTAATTCAAACCACCACAATTTCCTTATCTTTTAAATGGAGATAATACCACAGAGGAGGTTTATGAGCACTTAGTGAAATGATGCATGTAGACCATTCAGCATAACTCCTGTTGCAAAGTAAGCTTTACTTTCTAAATGGTAAAATTGGTATCATGTCATCCCTCTGCAAACACAGCTTGTGTCATGATTTGAGAATAAAATGTCTCCCACAAGTTCAGGTATCTGAACACTTGGTATCCTACCAGTGCTCCTCTGGGAGGTTGTGGAAATTTTAGGAGGTGGGCCCTAGCTGTAGAAAACATAACAGTAGGGAAAATTATCCCTAGTCCATTCTCTATACTTCCTGTCCATTGTGGGGTGAAGACCAGCCTCTGCACCATGCTCCCTCCACCATGATTTTCTGCACAAATTCACAAGGCCCAGCAACCATGGACTGACCCTTTGGAAACTGTGAGCCAAAATGCATCCTTCCTCCCTTAAGTTGTGTCCCTCAGGTGTCTGTCACAGTGATGTCAAAGTAACTAACCCACCAAAAATCTCTCTGGATCTCCGACTCTGGCTCTCCAACATCATGCTCCCTAATACACTTTAAGGAAAACTTTGCATGCTCTTCCCTCTCAAACCACACATTTCGTGTCTCATGAGACCCACTCTTGTCCAGCCTTCTCCATCATTCCCCTGCTGCAAGTACTGTGGTCCATAAGTTGGCAAAAGGTCATCATTAGACAAAGCCTGTTGGTAATTGCAATAAACCCAGGATGAATTACAGGGAGTAAAATGGGTGAGCACGTGCACTGTTTAAACATAGGCTTTTGTTTTATTTTCCGAAACAAGATCTCACTGTGTAGGCCAGGCTGACCTTCCATTCATGACACTCCTCCTAGCCTCAGCCTCTTGAGTGTTAGGATTACAGGCATGAGTTACAAAATCATCTTAAACATATTCTTTTGCATAAGGCTTTTAATGAACTGTACAAATGAGATCAGGTTAAACTCTGATGACGGACTAACTAAATTTGGTTAGTTCATATGTGAATGCGGGCATGCACACAGAGTTATCCCTTCTCCTCAGATAGCGGATCAGAAAACTCCCCGACAGAAAGACAGGCAGGCCAAGGGCTGGAGATCTGCGCATTTACCAGACCTAAATCTACCAAGGTGCTGCCTTTCCCAGACGTTCCAACTGCCAGAGCTTTATCATCTGTCATGCGCAGGTGATTTGGGAGTATACTCCGGTGACATAATGCATAATACCAGCTTAAATGAAATGCCACACATCAATCCTTCTGCTTAATGCAGAAAGACCTTTCAAACAGGAATGCCGAGACATTTTCCTGGTGAGTAAAGGGCTGCTTGATATATCTCTTGTTGCTGTTTTGTTTGCTTTGTGGGTGGCTGTAAAGGAGAAAACTCCCTGCACAGTCCACTCTCATAAACCCTGCAGCAGCCCACTCCTACACAAAGGGGGTCCTGAAAAACAAGCGCTCTCTTCGACAAGACGCTAACCCAGATGCAGGAGGAGAAGAAATCCACAACCAAAGGGAGCAGAACTCATCCCAGGGTGGGTGGGCCTGGCCTCGGATGGGTGTGGCCTGATGACAGCGCAGTGCTGTGCTTGCAGAAGGACAGGCTTTGGCTGTCTACACGTGTGCAGAAGAGCAAAGGAGACCAGTGTGATCACGCAGGCGCACTCCTGCAGGGCACCAGCAGCTCTCAGCTGGGAAGCTGGCACCGTCTACTTGGTGCCGCTCATAGCTTTCTCTAAAGGCCTCCATGGATTTTGATAGAGCTGGGAGTGAAGGATGTGGTTGTCAGGTTATGGGAATCTTGTTCTTCCATTTCCCCATCCACCACATCCTCTGACCTACTCGACATTCGTAAACATACCTGGAGCAGAGGGATAACTTCCATATTGCCAATAACAAAAAAATAAATAAATAAATGAGAACTACATAAGCATCTATTAAGAGAAAGAGCAAATGTATTATGAAATGTCACACCACTATTTACTGCATGTGTGTGTATGTGTGCTGGTGTATGTGTGCAGTGTAAGCACATGTGTGTGCAGACACGTGCCCCATGCATGTGGAGCCATAAAGTCCTGGTTATCCACATCTTTCCTTGTACCAGCCTCACTGAACCTGGAATGGCCACTTTCAGTCAGACTGGCTGTACAGTGAACCCCAATGATTCTCTGCTCCCCACAGGACATGCATGGCCATACCTAGCTATTTTTGGGGTGCTAGAAATTGAAATCAGGAGGTCTCAGGACCACTCAGACCTTCATGCTTTCACAGGGAGCTATCTTAAATATTGAGCCACCTCCCTAGCCTTCATGTAGCTGTTTTAAGATCTGTGGCAGAAGACATATCTCAGAGTGGCTGCCTACCAAATTCAAGCCTTGGGTTACTCCCCCAGCACAAAAAAAAGAAAAAAAGATATAGATCTATACATAGTAACATGAATGATGTCAAGTACAATTTTATGAAAAGACAAAATATATGTGATACGATCTCATTTACGTTAACACATATACAAATTTAATTATATATGTATCTGTTTAAAAAACAGGGGGGACTTCCGGTTAAGATGGCGGTGTAGGTACCACACCAAAGCAGCCTGGGGGGGGGGGGAAGCCAAAAAAAAAAAAAGCAGCAAAATACACACTTTTACTAAAAAGTGAGGTGTGTAGCAAATTGAAACAGCAGCGGAGAAGTAGGAGAGATCCAGAGCATCCAGAGCCCACACAGGCCGGCAGAAGCAGCTCCAGCAGGTCTGTGGACCGCGGCAGCAGCAGCAGCCAGAAAGCCGCCAGGCTCGGCTTGAGCCGCAGGAAAAGCCAGGTGAGAGGATTTTCCACTCACACTGGAGCTCTCCGCAAACTCAAGAAACGTGAAGGGAGAACGGCAGTGAACAATGGAGGAGCAGATCATAAGGTAGAAGAACACGTGGAACAGCGAGAGAACTAGAGCAGCATCAGCAGCCTCCCCTCCCCCACCGCCAGTGCCCAGCTCCAGAGAACAGAGCAGCGGTCCAGGGACCCGGCCACGCCTACTTGAACCGACAGCGGGACCCAAACAGGAGCAGAGGTAACTGGGATTACACCAGGGAAGGGTCTCACCTGGTCACAAGCTGACTTGGAACCCTCAACAGATCAGAACTCTTAACCTCCTTGTTGTCAGGATTAAGGGTGTGGGTGGGGCACCACACACCTTAAGGGACAGTTAGAGGGTCTGGTTGTCATAATACCTACTCTTGGATAAATACTCTGAGCTGTTTTTCATTGAAAGTGTACATTGTTTAATTAAATTTCAGAATCTATCTGTATTTGGTTCCACTCAGCCTACTTGAATACTCACATAGCAGGCAAACCCAACACCTAGGGTCACTTTTGTAGATACTCTGAGAGTCTTGAGAGCCACACCTAATGCCTTAAGCTCCTACCATGAAGTTGTATAACATCAGATTGACTAATAAATCGAATAATACCCAGCTAACTAGAAAATCCAATCATTAAATAATCCAGGATGCAAAAATATATACATTATAACACAAGAAACACCAAAAATCAAGACAATATAAATCCACCAAAAAGTATTAATGCATCAGAAATGACCTCCAGTGAGAACGAGTTAGAGGAAATGCATGAGAAAGATTTCAAAAGAATGATTACAAATATGTTTAAAGAAGTCAAAGAAGAAATCAAAGGAATGAAAGAGGAAATCAAAGAAAACATAGGACACCAATTTAATGAAATAAAGAGATCTATACTAGACATAAATAAGGAAATAGAAATAATAAAAACCAGTCAGAATTACTAGCAATGAAGAACACAGTTAATGAAATAAAAAACAGGGGGGCTGGAAAGATGGCTTAGTAGTTAAACCATTTGCCTGTGAAGCCAAAAGACCTTGGTTCAATTCCCTAGGACCCACATAAGGCAGATACAAAAGGTGGTGCATACGTCTTGAGTTCAATTACAGTGACTGAAAGCCTACTGCACCCATTCATTCATTCATTCTGTCTTTCTCTCTCTCTCTCTCTCTCTCTCTCTGCCTCTTTCTTTCTCTCTCAAATAAAGTAAAAATTTAAAAAACTAAAATAAAAAACAGGGCTGGGGTGATGGCTTAGCAATTAAGAGTGAGGAAGACATGTTCTGTCTGCCTCAAGAGGCCAGACATGGGCTGGAGAGATTGCTTAGTGGTTAAGGCTCTTGCCTGCAAAGCGTAAGGACCCAAGTTCGATTCCCTAGTACCTACTTAAAGCCAGATGCACAAAGTGGCGCATGCATCTGGAGTTTGTTTGCAGTAGCTAGAGGCCCAGGTGTGCCCATTCTCTCTCTCTCTTTCTCTTTCTACTTGCAAATTAATTTAATTAAAAATAACTTTACAAAATAAAGAGGCCAGACATGTTCCTGCTCCCAGCAGCCAGAGCCACTTGCACCCCAGCTGCTGGGCAGATGGCTCTCTTGGTCCCTGAACCTGCTTCTACTCCCAGCACCATACCTGCTCGCAGACTTGTTCCAACTATTTCCTCTGCTGAGGGATTTGCTCCTGCCTCCTGCTTTAGTGGCAACCCTTTCAAGTTGTCACTCCTGTGCAAATGAAGCCCTCCTTGCTTCTGTCACTTTCATGACCTTTCATTTTCTTTGGGTGGGGGAGGGTAGAGAAATAAGAACTGAACAGAAGAATCAGCTGTATCACCAGGCTCAAAATTTCTGTTCTGTGCACCACCCAGCCTGTGGCTTCCTAGACATCAGAGACAGACCTGGCTGGAAACAACAGGAGACTCAGTCAACTTAACTCAAGAAGAGGAGTGGCTGATGGGCAGAAGCAGAGGAACAGAGGTGAGGGACAAATATCCTCGAGGTCTGTCTAATCCCTTCCTGAGACCTTATTCCCAATGAACCTTGACCAAATCCTACATTCCACTCAGGAGAACTTTTGTTCTAACACCCCAAGCTCTGTGCTAAAACTACCATCCCACAGTAATGGTAGCATAGCAGATCCAATGCCATAGAATTCAAAAGAAATGTGTTGGATGACAGAATTCATAAATATACAGATACACTTATCAGAAAACTCAAAGAGGAGGAGGAAAAGGAGGTGAAGCTCATTTAAAACTCACAGGAGCTCCCAGGAACAAGGAGGCCTTTCCCAGAAATCAGAGGAGAATAAGGAAGTAGTCGATGGCACCCATAATATCAATCCAATTAAAGTACTTTGATTTCTTCTCCCGTGAGTATGCGACCCAGTGGAGCTCAGCTGCTCTTTGGCTGTGCCCAGGGACTTTCCCTGTGTGGCCCATTTTAGTCACATAATTTTCTACGGCTCTTCAGTGATGGTTGCCTGGCCTCTTCTAATTCCCGTGCCTTCCTTCCTTCCCCAGTCACAGGGATCACCTCTGAGCAGCCTTGGAGAAAGTGTTGCTCTTCTGCAGGTGCCCAGCAATACGCAAGTGCTCCATCTCCCTTGACCATAGCTTCCCATGGGCAGAGGCCGCAGGTCTCCAAGCTGGTCATGGCCTGTGTTCTGTTGCTATTTCCTCTGTATTGAAACAGTCTCTCCTGGAGGGAGTCACATAAGACTGCTGGAATAAATGCAACTTTTTATTCTCTGGAATCTGAAATTTATAGTATTACTGATTATAAAATCCCCAAGACTATATAAGCACTAACAATTGCTAGGGGAGAAGAGATTCTGAGCAGCTGAGCTACCTGCAAGTCATGCAGAGATTCCCAGGGACGAAGCTTTCAAGCCTTGAGTGAGCCTTCCTGTGATTTGCAAGCTCCAGTAAATAAACCCATTGATGCAGGATTTGGAGGTTCAGGGCTGTCCCCTCTCCAGGCCTGTGAACCTTAATCTTTGGGTTCTTTACCATTTCAACTAAGAATTGAGAAAATGGACTCCAAGAAGGGTAAATTATGAGTTATTAAGTTTATTCAGGGAGAAATTATGAATTATGGGGCTTCTTGTAGGGGGAATTAAGATCCAGGGAAAGGCTAGCTGAAAGACTGAAGCCAGAGAAGGACTCTACTGCTTGCCCAAGAGGGGAGATGGAGAGGCTCCCCATCACAGAAAACTCAGGAGTAGAAAGGCTCTGGAGAAGGCACACATACCTACATGTGGATTGCAAACTTAAGAACCAAAAGATACCCTTCACATAAGGGACCAGAGAGGATTAAGACACAGTGAAGGGGATGGAGAGATGGTGTAGCAGTTAAGGCGCTTGCCTGCAAAGCAAAAGAACCCAGGTTTGATTTCCCAGTACTCACCATGTAAGCCAGATGCACAAGGTCATATCTGAAGAGTCCCTTTGCAGTGGTTCCAAGGCCCTGGTGTGCCAAGTCTCTCTATCTGCCTTTGTTCCCTCCCCTACCCCCTCCCTGTCTCTCAGATATCAAAGAAAGATCGCATATGTAGCAAAGTGAGAAAGCATCCCAAAGCAAAACACATACAGGAGGCAAGCAGGAAAATACCCGGACATTCAAGGCAAAACAGCAGGAAGAAAAGAGAACTTGCTCCTGTGCTCCGGCTTCATTGTGTGGGTCAGGCATCCAATTAGAGTGAGCCTTGTTATCAGACTCAGGTGAATAAGCAGAGACCTGATTGGTTCATAGACTCAAGGGGGCTCACTTGGTTTATGGCCTCAAGGGGCTGACTCAGGCAAGATCCACCCAGTGTAGGTGTTCTGAGCTGAGGAAGAAGCACAGAGTTTCTGTGGGGAGTGTTGCTGGCAGCCATCTCGAATGAGACTGGATCAGAGGTGAGTTCTAATTTTGCCAGACCAGGTGGGATGGTATCTCCTTGTCCTTGAGCCTTGTCCTGGCTCACTGCCTATAAAAAGCTATCTTTCTCCTGTTTCTCCTTCATCACCAGCTCTAGCAAGTAACCCCAGTAAACTCACTGGCTCGCCAAGCTCAACTTTGGTGGAATCATTCCTTTGCTCTGTCTTATCTTATCAGGAAATCACACAATGACCAGGGAGGAGGTCTGGCCTGTGAACTCTGCCAATTGGGGTGCCTCAGTTTGATGTCTGAGCCACTCCTTAAAGCATTT